>JANAVB010031216.1:9128871-9507414 GCA_029216955.1 Iris pallida | reverse complement strand
CTTCCATCATTATGTTCAGAGTTGATTTCAGACTCCAGAACCATCTCTGCATGGACAAGCAACGGCCTTTTGTACCTTGCCAGCACATGTAAACCCTCCTACAAAAACAAGTCAAAATTGTGAGTGGAAAAAGAAATTGAGTCCTCATTCTGATATATCAAAATGCTAGAAAATTTTAGATACAGAAAATTCTGACTTAAAACAATTTGAGATGAACAAACAAAGATCTCTTATCTGGCAGATCCACCTATTTATTAAAAGTTGTTCCTGTAGGAGCAAGCTTTGGGATGTCAAATAGGCTATTTCACTTTTTTGTTACTTTGACTGCTGTTCCCTATAGCAAGTTTTCATCATCCCTTTGCGTGACTTAGGGCAATGAATTTCTTCTACAAGTCCAACTGTGTTACTGTAGCACAAGCGCTGTTTGGTTAATCTCTTAAATATGTGGACACAATGGCTCTTAAACAATCTGCATTCTGGGACAAAACAACCTGCAACCCTGCATGTTAAAGAGTTTGGGCTAGGCCTATATGCCTTTGTACTTTTTATTCTTGTTATATAATTTATGAGATGGGTGGAATATCTCATCTATTCTGATCTATTATTTCTCTCATCTCTAACCCTGAACCTAATTACAGGGTACCAGAGAAAAGGTTGCTAAGTATCTTGCCAGAACATGAATTCATGTCAAGATAATCCGTTCCACAAATGAAATATCAGAAATAATTTCAAGGAACATAGGTATCCATTTTCCAAATAAAAGAAAGGCTAAATTTCACTTAAATACGCTCCAATTTTGGCATTTTAATACCTGAAATTTTGTTGGCACTTTAATATCATGTAATTTTTTAAAGTTACTCCACCTGTGACTGACGGGTGGTGGTTAGGATGGGATTAGGGTTAGTGTAAGAGTTATATGGCTTTTGTACTTATTAGTTATTATAACCCAAGTGCAAAAAAGCGATAGTTGAAGATATTAAAGTGGACAAAAGTAGTTTAGCGAATCAACTTGCTAATAAAAAAAGGTACGTGGTATTGAAGTGCTAAAAGTGAATAGTTGAGGGTATTTAAGTGCAATATAGCCGAAAAGAAAGACCAACTAGTTAATATAGAAGAGTTTCTTTAGATCCAGGAAAAAAATGTCCAGAAACATACCATGATATGAGTTGAATTAGTCATCGGGAAATCATTTATTCCTGAAGGGCACATAAAAGACTCCACAAAGAAGAAAAGTTCAGTCAGACTTTAAACAACTCCATCAACCACAACAAGAAAATATTGCTAAAAAGAGAGGCCTACATATATCATGCATGTTTTCAGGTATTAGTTGTTTTATGTCATGAGGCAAGGCAGAAAGTTTCAGCAATATCCTTCAAGTTAGATACTCAATACCATCATTTTTTAAGATAATATTGTAAATTACTATGCTAGCATCAAAGCAAAAAAATTTCTTCAATTTCAGAGTTTATCTAATGCCAACAAAAGACTATGGCAGTTTGTCATGAAGGATAATTATAGACAACATAAAGGCCATAGAGAAGCAAGTCCTCTGGTCATTTATGTGTCATTTTTTGTGCTATTCTCTATTCTAAATTTCTGCAACCTAACAAATAACCGATTGGTTTTACATTACAAGTACAACTATACGAACTTCTGCTAAGTGAATGAGATGGCATCCTAAAAATTTATGTTTATAGAAAAGCAAAGCACTTTAGGTACCATTTTGAAAAAGGTTAACAAATGACCTGGAGGCGGGTTAGTTGAAGAGGGAGTAAGGTGCCTCACTCTCCAGAAGGATGACCTGGAGGCGGGAGTAAGGTTAACAAATAACCGGTCATAATTTTGGATGTCAGTATGTGGAAGTTTAAGACAATCTTTATTTGGAAACAGGGAAGGATGACGTGTTATTTCCTCCTTTGTAACGTGCACCCACCCTTGCCCCCCATCCCCCGCCCTCCACCCCAAACCAAAAAAAGAAGAAGAGAAACTCCAAATTTAGTTCTTGTCTACCCTGCTCTGTTTAATCAGATCAATAGCTGATCCAAAAGTCAGGTGAGGAAGAAGGCAGGTTTAATACAAAGTATGATTAAAAATAATTCCTGTGGACCCAGATCAATAGACCTTATTTTTGAACTTGAAAGAGGTAAACTCTGATTAAATCTATGAAAACAAACACCAACAAAACTATCTTTCTACTAACTTTGGTATGGAACTTTTTATTTTAAATACCAGGTTACTCAAGAGGCTCTAGTCTCCAGTTCCTATGTTTGATCAGAGTAGTTGAGCAACATATCCTGTTAGTACAAGGGCTTCAAAACTTCAAGAGACTCGTGAGTAGACATTAGGAATTATAGAACAAATAAACTATAGGAAATACAAAAAACAAATTAAAAGTTGCCGATATGATCAAAATCACCGGTGTTCAAAACGAGATTCGACCTTTTCCGTCAATACTCCAAGGAAGGAACGAGCAAGTTCTTATTGCACTTACTTGAAATCAGACTACTAGAAAGCTTTGTTCTGTCCTGAATATCCACCAAGTTGCCCCACGCACTCCACACATCGTGGTGCCATTGATCAGCTCGAGTATTCGAGAATGAAGTTGTTGTAGCACTACAAGAGAGACTTTATTGGATAGTAAGATGTACAATTTTGATCTCACCAATATGTCATGGTCCTCTCCTTATATAAGAGAACCACTCCTAGGCTATTACGAAATGAACAACCATGAATTAGGAATATGAAGAGATTCTTAACTTCGGTGAAATTCAGGTTCATAACACCTAGGTAACCCAAAATGTAAACAGTCCAACTTCTGTAACATCTATGTTGAGAACTAATAAGGGATTTAGTCCCACATTGGAAAAATGTAGTATGAAGAGGAGCTAGACTCCCTATAAGTAGTGGAGTAGCCAATCAATAAATATACAACAATTATTCTCTACATGGTATCAGAGCCATAACCACAAAATATTTTTTTTCCAACCCGTCCAAAGCCAACCCCCCCTGCCCCGACGCCCCCCCTTGCCCTGACGCCCCCCCCTCGCCCGACGCCCCCCTGGCCCCGCCGCCGACGCCCCCTGCCGCCGACGACACCCCCCTTGCTGACCGCCCCCCCCCGACCCCCCCCCCCCCAAGCCGACGCCCCCTGCCCCTGACGCCCACCCCCTGCCCCCCGCCGCCCCCTGCTGTCCACGCCCCCCCCCCTTGCTGACCCCGACGCCCCCCCTGCCCCCCCCAACGACGCCACCCCCCCACCCCCGACGCCCCCCCTCTCTTCCTACCACATCTGCGGCCGACCTCCCCCACAAACCCTAATTTGTGAGCGAGATTATGTGGACGATTATTCGAAGACGGATGGCTGTCAAATGCTTTATTTGCACCTTCTGTTCCTAGATTACGTCCTCCGGAACTACAAATGCTTTATTTGTATTCCGTTCTCGATCTGCAAATTAGGATCTACATGCGTGCGCCAGTATTGGTCACGTTAGCAACGCATTCGTAAGGTCTCTGTTGGAGACTTTACATAAAGACGAAGACGACGAAGCCGACGACGACGAAGCCGACGACGACGACGACGACGAATCACAGTTGAAGACGCCATGGATTCGATCGGTGGTAAACTGATAGCAGAAGAGATGAAGGCCTTGGTTGATGATATTTTATCAAAAAGATTAACCGAGGCAACCCCACGTGTGATCCATACTGATGTGGATCCGTCACCCTACAAAATGGAGAAGCTGGACAAGCTGGAGACGAAGTTGGAAGGAACGTCCAACTACTTGAAATGGTCACGACAGGCACTGCGGACGCTCAAAGGACGAGGCTTGGTTGGCTACGTCAATGGCCAAACCAAGGCGCCAGATGATCCCTCCTCAAAGGAGTTTGCTATTTGGGAAATTGTCAACAATGTTGTGGCTAGATGGTTGACAGCCTCCTTAACCGACCAGGTGTCGGACAATGTAAAGGCGATGGAGGCTGTTGCTGATATATGGCGGACTTTGAAGGATATGTACTCAGGCTCAGGCAATCCTATGCGGGTCTTCCAACTGCAAGATGAACTTGATAGGGTGGCCCAGGATGACCGTACCATCTCTGAGTACGCCGCACTGTTGAAGAAATACTGGTCTGATCTGGATCACTATGATCCTCTTGGGATGGAAGATGCATAAGTCGAACCAGCATTTGCGAAACATTTCCAAAAGTTCTTGGATTATATTTCGCAATAACGGATGATGAAGTTCTTGAAGGGTCTTAACCCTGCGTTTGAGCATAGAAGGAATGTACTCCTGGCACAGCCCATGCTTCCAACCTTGGAAGAAGCCATAGCTGCCATGGCACAAGAAGAGGCTCGATTGAAGTTGATGCCCAACAAGGGCTCTTTCCAAGGGGAGCAAGCCGCTGTTGACAAGTCTGCCCATGCTTCCTTCAATCAGCCTCCCTCTGTGGCCGATGTTTGTAACACCCATATCTCAGAACACGTATTTCGGTTAAGCTTGTATGTATCCTGGATCTGTATTTTATTTTCTCAGATTCTGGCCTGTAATTGTATTTTTGGCTCGACTTGCAGATTATGGTTTTCTCGTAAAAACGAGTTTTGACATGCCTTGGTTTTACTTGGTGGAGAATTGGTTTGGTTTGGTTTGGTTTAATATGCATTGGAACACCTTAGCCTATGCTCCACCCTCAACACACCACAACCACCCTCATTAAAACTCCACCTACTTTCTCTCTCCTCCATAATTTCCATTTACTTCTCCATCTTCTTCTTCCTCCTTCCTCCACCAACCTCCATAGGCAAGTGCACCTTGCCATTAAATAAGTACCACATTTTATTTGTCCAATAGCTAGATTAGGACATGAAGATCAACATTAGAACTTGACAATTTTGGATTTGGAGCTTCCATTTTTCTAGATCTAGGTTTTAACCATTTTCGGAAATTCTTGGTTTCGATCTAGTAAACTTTGATTTTTGCTTGTTTTGATGCTTCCATGTGGAAGAGAATTCAATTTTACCCAAGTTAGACCTTTGAAAATCTAGATTTGGCTTTGATTTGACCAAGATATGAAGATTGGAAGTTTTTTTTGTGTTCTTGGACTTGCTCTCCGCCTGGAGAAGAAGACTCCAGCCTGCGCTCTTTAGCGCAGTGCTGAACCGCGCAACCCTCCCCCGCGCCGCACTCTTTAGCGCTGGTCGCTGACCGCGCAGCCCTGGCCGCTGCCCGATTGCGCGCGCGCCCCTGCGCCATTGGCCGCTGCGCCATCTGATTTTGCGCAACCCGCACCCTGTGCAATTGATTCCTGCGCAACCTGCCCCCTGCGCAATTGATCCCTGCGCAAGCTGCACCTTGCGCAATTGATCCCTGCGCAATTGACCCCTGCGCACTTGGCTCCATGCGCACTTGGCCCTATGCGCCACCCAACCCTGCGCACTCCACCCCTGCGCAGTTCAACCCTGCGCCATCTATCTCCTGCGCCAACCATTCCTGCGCCATCCACCCCTGCGCAACCCACTGGCCCATGATGATTTAGTTTTAATTCTTGGACTTGGCTTCTCTTTTGTGGATTGGGTTTTGAGATTTTGTTCCACACAGCACGACTATCTTGACCCAACACGACTTGACACGATTTTCAGTAATTGCTATGACTAGTACGGCTTTCGTGGTTTTCTGTGATTTACGATCCTGGTACTTTCCGATCTTCTTGATAGTGACCCGATGGGGTGCACTCTTGACTTGTAACCTGATAACTTGATAGTGGCCCGTGGCGGCGCACTCTTGACTTGTAACTTGCAACTCGACTTGTAACTTGACTTGACTTGATGCCGTTGCGATGACTAACTTGACTTGTATAACCAACCTTGACACCGTGGGTGTTCCTGCTTGCTTGCTTGTGCAATCCACTTGTCTTGTCTTGCATCATGTCTAGGACGTGACTCCCTGGTTCCCACGGTCAGGAATTCACACTGAATATGGATTAGGATAATGACTAGATCAAACTATAGTTCATGGAGAATTTCCAGTCACAGGCAATCTTGTTATCTGGGCGCTCTTAATTGGACTTGTAGCTTGCCGACGAGTAGAGCACATTTCCAGCGCACTGTCATGTGTTGCACCTCTAAGTCACCTAAGGGTATATCGTCTTCGGGGCGATGTACCCAACCATACTCTCAACCCGCGGAAGGATAACTGGATGGTCTGCAGGGCTTGGGACTGGGAAATTCTCATTGCATCTTGTTAGTAATTAAGCTTGTGATAACCCTAGTTAGTTAAAGTAGTAAGCCGTAGTACTTGCTTGGCCGCTTGTGAATGGATGATGTCTAGCCCTGTCTAAGTCTTGTCTAGTCCCTGTACCCTGGTACTCCCGAACATGATTGTTTTACTTGCTGTAACAATAATTGGGTAGAGACAAGGAGCTATTCAGGCGAAGGGTTACAACCCCGGTCCTTGTTTGGTTTACGGGTTGTAACCTGGCTCCCGGAATGGTTCTACGTCCCTAGTCGTTTATTGCCCTGATGTGCTTTAATTACTTGTACTTTTCTTTCATTTTCTTATGTTCTGATATGCTGGCTTTTGTTCTTATTTCGTGGCCTCCTTTGTGGCACTTGCTCTTTCTGGGGTTTGACCCAGCTGGTTTTGTGTGGCCAGATTTCGGAACAACACCCGAGGATCTACCGAACCTCCAGCCCGATAGTGGCGACTAGAAGGAACCCGGGCTACGAGTGGGTTTTCTATTTTGTTTCGCTCACTCTATTGTAAAATTATTCTTTTGAGGCGTTTAGCCGACGAGCACCTGTTAGCTCGATGCACTTTTACTTACTGTCTGCCTACGGGCTGTAAACATGATTAACGAATCCTTGGGTTGATCATGTATGACTTAACTCTTGCTAGTCCTTGCATTTTGTACGACTAGCTTCATGATCAGCTGATATGTAATATTTGGGACGCCTTTTATTGTATATTTGGTGATCAAATATCTTGTAATTATATTATTTGCTTGAGATTGAGACAATAGGCTTGACCATAAGAGACCGTTGGCTTGTAGTAAACCCTCATATTCTAGACAGCCGTGACCGTATAGCGAGATGAATTCCATTTCAATATACGTAGCTGGCTATGTACGCCCCCGCTCTCCAGTATTCTGGTTCTGGGGCGTGACAATGTTTGCCACAACTGTGGTGACTCAGGGCATTACATCAGATTTTGTCCAAAACCCCTGCAAAGTCAGTCGAGTGATCGTGGACGGGGCCGCGGAGGACGTCGAGGTGGTAGAGACGGTTATGCTGGTAGAAGGGGAAATTATTCTGGCGGCCACAAAGCAAATCTGGAGGAAGAAGGGGAGAACATCACCTGCCTGAGTTAACCCCTCTTGAGAAGGAGTTCCTCGCGAGGTTACGCAGCACGAAGCTGGGTTCGGACGGCAGTCATGGGGCGTCATCTTCCTCGGGGGATCACATCACTTGCTTTGCCCAGACCAGCACAGGTATTCCTGCGCGTGCTCTTGCGGCAGCTGTCCACCAACCAGGTTGGATTATGGACTCTGGGACATCTCGCCATGTTACGGGGTCCCGCGGTGAGTTCCAGGACTATACTCACCTACCGACGTCGAAGAGCATTCAGACTGCTGATGGTAACTCCAGCCCTGTCATGGGTAAAGGCACTGTCGCATGCACCCCTTCTCTCACTCTCACCAATGTGTTACATGCTCCGTCTTTTCCTGTCAATCTTCTTTCTATTAGTGCCATTATTCTTGATCTTAACTGTACAGTTTTCTTTGACATTCCTACGGTGACTTTTCAGGAGAAGGGGATAGGACGACGACTAGGGACTGGCACATAGCATAAGGGGCTGTGGTACTTGGACAGGACTGGACTGGACAAAGCATTGACATCTCTGGTAGCAGACACACCACCTGAAGATTCACGACGCAGTGTAGAAGATGAATTGCTACTCCACCACCAGCGTGTCGGTCATTCTTCTTTTAAAATTATTAGTCGAATGTATCCGTCCTTATACCAAAGGGCTAATAAAGAGAAGTTATTTTGTAATGCATGTGAGTTGGGTAAACATACCAGAAGCACGTATGTGAGTTCAGGAAATAGAAGTTCAGCTGCATTTGATATGATACATTCGGACGTATGGGGCCCTTATCCTACAACCGGTATTAACGGTTTTCGATGGCTCGTCACTTTTATTGATTGTTATACTCGCGTGACATGGGTCTACCTTATGAAGAATAAAAGTGACGTCTTTGAGGCGTTTTGCGACTTTCATCGCCGGGTAGAAATACAATATGACACTAAAATTAAGTGCTTACGGTCTGACAATGGGACGGAGTATACAAATAAGCAGGTTGTTGAGTATTTATCCACTCATGGAATACTACACCAAACTTCATGTGCCTACACACCGGCACAAAATGGTGTGGCCGAACGGAAGAACAGACACCTGCTGGAGGTCGCACGGACGATGCTGCTGGCTATGAATGTCCTGAAACACTTATGGGGGCAGGCGGTGTTAACGGCCTCTTATCTCATCAACAGAATGCCATCTCAGGTATTGGACTGGAAGACACCGCTGGAGATGCTTACTGGTGCAACCACGTACACTGTTTCACCGAAAGTATTTGGGTGTGTATGTTTTGTCCAAGATAATAGGCCAGGAGTTGGCAAACTGGATCCTAGAGCGGTTAAATGTGTCTTTGTCGGGTACACGGCAACTCAGAAGGGATACGCATGTTGGAGCCCAGTTGAGCGGAAGATGTTTGTAAGCATGGACGTTACATTCAGAGAACTGGAACCATATTATGGTTCGGATGACGGTTCGGCGTTTGGTGACACACCTAACACAGAGGGTCTTAGATGTAAGAGGGAGAAAATAAGCCCATCTGTGGTAGTCGGATCGGTCCCATGCCCGGTCATGGAAAACTGGACGAAAGGGGGAGAAAGCAGTGACTCTGATACAGAAGATGAAGAAGATATATATGTTAAACAGGGGGAGCAGCAGACAATGGAAAAGGAGCTCCAAGTCTACAGAAGGAGACAGCAGAAGTCCAGTACTGTGCCTGTACCATGCCCTGTGCCTACTATACCAAGTCTCTCGTCTACTCCTGCTCCAACTCTTGAAGATGTTGCCCCCGCACATAATCAATTTGATTCTGATGCGGATCTCTCTGACTCTGATGGTATGATCTCTCCACCACCTATTGCTCCCTTAAGGATATCTTCTCGCATCAATACGGGTAAGGCTCCTAGTCGTTTTGATGATTATGAACATGATATTGCCAACTACCTGTCTTATTCTAATATTTCTTCGAATTATCGAGCCTTCATTGCATCATTAGACTCTACTTCGTTGTCCAAAAGTTGGCAGGAAGCAAAGAAAGATCCAAGGTGGAAAGCTGCAATGATGGAATAACTTGGAGCACTGGAGAAAAATAAGACGTGGGAGCTGGTTCCATTACCCAAAGGGAAGAAAACTGTGGGATGCAAATGGGTGTACACAGTAAAGGAGACGTCAGAAGGAAAGGTGGAACGATACAAGGCGAGGTTGGTTGCAAAGGGATACACACAATCATATGACATCGACTATGATGAGACGTTTGCTCCAGTAGCAAAAATGAGCACCGTAAGAACTCTGGTCTCCATTGCAGCAAACTATGGGCAGAAGCTATACCAATTAGATGTGAAGAATGCCTTTCTCCATGGGGACCTACAAGAAGAAGTGTACATGGAACTCCCGCCAGGGTGCTACGCTACAGAATCAGACGGAGGGACGTCGCATGGAAAAGTGTGCAAACTAAAGAAGTCGCTATATGGGTTCAAGCAATCTCCTCGAGCCTGGTTTGACAGATTCAGAAAGGCTGTTACAGGCATGGAATACCATCAAGCAAATGCAGATCATACGGTCTTTCTTCAGCATGCAAGAGGCCACATCACTATACTTGCTGTATACGTGGATGATATAGTAATCACAGGTAATAATGAAGTCGAGATCGCTAAGCTGAAGTCAAAACTCGCGAAGGAGTTTGAAGTGAAGGATTTAGGAGCGATGAGGTATTTTCTAGGTATCGAGGTGTGTGAAGGCGAACAAGGAATTGTTCTCTCACAGAGAAAATACACACTAGATCTGCTGAAGGAGACAGGGATGCTGGGATGCAAAGCAGCAGTCACTCCAATTGACCAAAAGTGCAAGTTGGGAGCAGAAGCAGGAGAGCCAGTTGATCGTGAAAGATATCAACGACTTGTAGGGAGATTGATTTATCTGGGGCACACTCGCCCTGATATCTCATTTGCGGTCAGTGTAGTAAGTCGCTACATGCATGATCCAGAAACGGGTCATATGGATGCAGTGTTTCAGATCTTGAGATATCTGAAAGGGACGTCAGGAAAAGGGCTATGGTTCAAGAATAATGGATGTATAGAAGTTGAGGAATACTGCGATGCAGACTGGGCGAGCTGCATAGACGATAGAAGGTCTACCACGGGATATTGTGTCTTTGTAGGAGGAAACTTGGTCTCATGGAGAAGCAAGAAACAGTCAGTGGTAGCACGATCTACAGCTGAAGCAGAATACAGAGCAATGGCTTTAGGAGTGTCGGAATTGCTGTGGGTGAAAGCGTTGCTGACAGAGTTGAAGCTGGACAAGGGAGCACCGTTACGTATTCTGAGCGATAGTCAAGCTGCAATAAGTATAGCTAACAATCCAGTTCAGCACGACAGAACGAAGCACATCGAGATCGATCGATTCTTTATCAAAGATAAGCTGGAACAAGGGATACTGAAGATTGATCATGTTCGCTCAGAAGAACAAGTGGCAGACTGTTTGACTAAGGGTCTTAGTTCATTAAGTCTGTCGAAGCTATGTAACAAGATGGGAATGATTAATATCTATCTCCCATCTTGAGGGGGAGTGTTGAGAACTAATAAGGGATTTAGTCCCACATTGGAAAAATGTAGTATGAAGAGGAGCTAGACTCCCTATAAGTAGTGGAGTAGCCAATCAATAAATATACAACAATTATTCTCTACAATCTAACCAACTCCTGTAACAGTTGACAATCAGTTACCTGCAACGTACATGTTGCTGTGTGGGAAACACGATGACCCACCAACTCAGCGACCGATGTACACATGCGAAGTACAATGTGAACCATCTAAGCACCACAAATCCTAATGCCCTATAGCCCGAGTCCGAGCTAGAACCGGAAAGGAATTTAATAAAATTGTTGGCAAGATAATATGTGATGATGGGACTCGAACCATTAACCTTTTGCATGCTGCCCATCTCTAGCTACCACTTGGGACAACAGTACCCTTGTGCTAGAATCAATAGAGAATAAATTTATGTTGAAATCCACATGGTGTTTCTCATAGAACAGAACTATTATTGGGCCCAGGTTATACATATTTCTAGGATCAAATCCCAACAATTTCTCATATAATTCAATATTTGTTTGAGTATTCCCCGCAATGAATGTATTTGTGTATTAAGATAGATGTCGCTTTCAACTTGAATATTTCTGCATGAAACGAACTTAAATTATGATACAACTATGGGTTAAACCTTGAATTTAGTATCATGGATACAACCTGCCTCACGCACACGATCATCACAATTGTGTCTTCGGTCACATGTTAAAAGTTATGTGCGGATCTGGATTCAGTGTATGCTCTTAGGGTCTACTTGGCAATTGTATGGGTAGCAGTTATGAAGTATTTTTAAAGTAATGGTTATGAGCAGTTACGAGGGATTCGGTTTTGGGTGGTTTCAAGTAACTGCTTTTAAACCAATCCAATCCAGCCTGGTAATTCATTAACGAGCAGTTCTGAAAGTTTTGTACACGAATAAAATTACCTATATGTCCATATATAAACAAAACGGTCCTGAGCACGGGAACTGACATCCAGTCCATGCCTCGATCAGGAGATAGAAGTCCATATTTGATCAAAAAACGTCTGGTTAAAAGTAGGAGAGAGATTTTAAAATTTTACCGAAGAGAGTAGCATAGTTTGGAAGAAGTAGAAGAGAAACAGATGAGAAAAAAAAATGATAGGGTATTAGTAGTTATATATTTTTGGTAAGGATATAAATGGAATATAATAATAAAATCCCTCAAAACTCACCGATTTAGTGTTTAAAAACCACCCAAAATTACATTACACCGGTTTTGGAGGGTTTTTTAGCCGATCAAAACCAGTGCCTCAAAAAAAATTAACAAGCAGAGGTTTTCATAAACGGTCGGTCCAAAAACACCCCAAAGCCGGTGAAAATATCGTTACCAAGCAGACCTTTAGGGTGTCTACAAGTAAACCGCAAGAGACAACATATATCTATGAATCTTCTTCAAACATCTCATGATTCTCTTCACTGCTTTACACTGCTCCACCCCATAATTACTAGATACCTAAACTAGGCTATGAGCGATCGAATACAGCTCATTGCATACGTCAAGCTGGCTTTGAACTTGAGAACAATTCCATCAACTCTGATCCTTCACCATATATAATTATATAACTCATGCCCATAGTACAACACTACAAGAGGCTACAATAGAATGCGACAACATTATATAGTTAGACCTCAGGTTTAGCCAATGTCATAACGGCATAGCACCGCAAAGAGGTAGGTAGCCTCATGCTAGGAGAGATTAAATTCTCTAAGAACTCACTGATGTATTTGTACAGAGATACATGTCTCTTACAGGTCCACTTGTAGACATGCTAAGAGCATACATTAAATCTGTGTCGACAAATAGCCTTTAACATGCGACCGAAGGAACAATTGAGATGACCGTGTGAGTGAGACAGGTAGTATCCATTTTATATCATAATATAACATGTCTCATGTGGGAAGATTCAAGTCAAAAGAGACAATTGTACGAATACATTCACTGTCGAGAACACTCAGAAACATATTTAAATATATGGAGATAGTTGGGATTTGTTCCTAGAAATATGCATAATTAGGATCTACTAATAGTTTCAGTTAGGACTGAAATGCACAGAGAAATCTTAATGTATTGATGTAAATAAAACATGACAAAATCTTGCGATATGGGACTAGAGTGAGATATACAATAACAGTGACACTCTCCAGCAAGCTGGGACATAGATATCAATCATTTTCAGCTTGGATAAAAGTCGAGCAAACAAAGGCCAAGGTAGTAGTTTAGTGAGGATATCTACAAGTTGAGTTGAAGAAGACACGTGTTGTAGGACAACTTTTTTTTCTATCACTTTCTCTCGAATAAAGTAAGAGTTTATCTCGATATGCTTAGTCCATTCATAATAGACTAGATCAGCAATATGAATCGTAGCCTTGTTGTCACAGTAGAGAGCAGCTCGAAAAGAGGAGGTGACCCTAAGATCTTGTAAGGAGTGAGTTGAGCCAAATCAACCCTGAGACGACATATGCCATCGCATATAGTCGGCCTCAGCAGAAGAACGAGCAATTACATTTTAATTCTTAATCCTCCATGTAACCAAATTGTCTACCAAGAAGACAAGGTAACCGCTGGTAGAGTGACGATAATTAACTGATCCGACAAAGTCATCAGCCATAGTCTAGAAGGTTTGTAGAGATGGCCTTGTCCAGGAGTTTCATTTACAATGGTCTGAAGATGAGTGGTTAAAGAATTATGTACATACCGGCTCACCATATTCTGCTGGCACACTGATTTTGATATTGTATTCACGATTAACGTCTCTATTGTTTTAGATTTATTTACTCCTTAGGTTCAAAGGAAAACCTCTATTAATAAAAGATATCTGCATCCATCACATGCTCAGACTCATCTTGGATCACAATCAAAGAATACTGAAGCTTCTTAAGACAAAGATCCAGCTTCATACCTCCAAGAGTGTAATACATAGACAACAAATATAAGCACTTCTGTATGGATGATAACAAAAGCTTCCAAGATAAACAAATAAGAATCTATGAAGAAGCGGATCATCCGTCGGATGACCGCGGCATTCCGTCGGATAATCCAAATTGTTCCAGCAAGTTTTTGTGGGGACATTCGGATCATCTGCCGGATCACCGCGGATATCCGCCGGACAATCCGAATTATTCCAGTAAGTTTCTGTGGGACATTCGGATCATCCTCCAGATCACCGCGGATATCCGTCGGATAATCCGTTTTGGAACAGAAAGTATTTTGTGGGAACATCCGGGTGATCCATTGGACTTCTGCGAATCACCGTCGGATAATCCGCCAACGCTCAGCTGGCTATTTGAAATTCAAATCCAACGGTCACTATCAAGATCATTTAATGCATCCAACGGCTAGTTTTCTACCCGTTACTATTTGGACGGATAATCCTTTGGACGTCCGCGGACAACCGACGGATCATCCGTCCGGCTGTAGTAAATGCTCACTTGTCTTGGATTTGTATAAATAGACTTTCCCCTTCTTCATAAATGCTTATCCACTTAAGCTTTAAATTTCTCATCTACCAAAGAGCTCCACCATTACTCTACAAAGCCTTAAGTTGTCATCCATTGAAGTGTTAGAGTATTCAAGAGTTGTAACTTAGATCTTCCCAAGTATTCAAAAAGATCAAAACATTTTCTCTCAAGTTTGAAATTGACGAGCTTTCGTAGGAAAACTCGTGTGTAAGAAGTTGACGAGCCTTTGGACGAAAACTCATGTGTAAAAAATTGACGAGTCTTCGGATCAAAGTTCGTGTTGTACTATTTACTCAAATAGTGGATTAAAGCCGGAGAGAGTTCCGGGACTGGAGTGCCCCTCGGGAGGATACCAGAATACATCGAGTGCTTAATTCTCTTCTTTTAAATTGTCATTTACTTTGTTTATTATTGTTGGTAATTATTTTATTACCCTATTCACCCCCCTCTAGGATTCTACATATTCACAACATAGACAATTTTTGGACGAGTGGCAGTAAGATAAATTAGCTTTTCAACTAGTCGTCTATAACATCCTGGGTCAAATAGAGGAGGATCTAATGAAGACCTCAATCTGGATAGTTTAGTTGTGAAATCCATAGGTGTGTCTACTGGTATGCAACCTAGAAATCATGTCTCGGATAGAATGATCTAACGCATATTTGTGCTGAAAAAGTTGTAGTCTTCCAGATTTCCTCGATACCTCAATACCAAGAAAGAATCTCAGTGGACCAAGGTCCTTTGTATGAAAATGAGAGGCTGAGTGTTCTTTCACCTTAGAAATGACAGCAGAATTATCTCTGGTGATGATTATGTCATTCACATAAACAAGTAATATGACTATGTCCTGAGACCTCTGATATGTAAATAAGGACGTATTTGAGCTGCTATGTACATGTTATAAGACCCTGAATTTGTCAAACCACGCATGTAGTGACTGTTTCAGACCATACATGGACTTTTCTAGAGACAGACCATAGACTCCCATGGTCGCTCAAAGTTTGGAAGCTGCTGCATAAAAAAATCTCTGAAAGATCACTATTGAGAAATAGATTCTTTACATCCAACTGATGAAGAGGTCAGTTCCTAGAAGCTGCCAAAGATATAAGAACCCAAACAACAGTCAACTTAGCAACAACTGAAAAGGTGTCAACATAATCCAACCCATACTGTTGGGTAAAACTCTTAGCCACTAAGCGGACTTTGAGCTGATCAACATGAGCCATATGGATTTTGTTTAATAGTAAGTACCTACTTAACTATTTTTTTACCT
This sequence comes from Iris pallida, assembly GCA_029216955.1. Lineage (NCBI taxonomy): Eukaryota > Viridiplantae > Streptophyta > Magnoliopsida > Asparagales > Iridaceae > Iris > Iris pallida. The sequence continues at coordinate 9,491,730 of JANAVB010031216.1, read as the reverse complement.
AAGGACAAGGGTACCAAAGTCCAAGTTTGATAAGAGTGAAGTACATCAAGTTCCTCAACTATAGCAATATACCAACCTAGATGATGTAGTGCTTCCTGAACAGAGAAAACATGAATGATAGAAGACAAAGAAGAAACAAATATTTGACCAAATGGAGTCAAACGGTGATAATAAACAAAGTTAAAAATAGGATAGCAGTAATACAAGAACACTTACCCTTACGAAGAGTAATAGGAAGAGATAGACCTTCATCGAAAGTAAGTGGAGGTGGAGTATGAATAGAAGACTGCACTGTAGTACCTACAGAAGAATCATCAATGATACCCAGAGTAATAGAAATAAAAGGAGGAATGACCTTGTCCCAACTCCTATACATATGGGGAAAGAGACCAAAGACCCAGACCTAGAAGAGAGATGAAAAATAGGTGTATCAATTATGAGGAAGGAATAAAAGGAACAAGAACCGTAGACAATTTAAATGGAGATGTAGATGGTGTATCGGAAGCGAAATAGGCATGATCCTCGAAAAAAGTAACATCACAAGAGACAACCACCTTCAAAGTAGTGAGATCAAAACAAACATACCCTTTTGTGTTAGAGAATAACCAACAAATATCATACGGATAGCTCGTAAATCAATTTTATCTACCTAAGGTCCAAAGATTATGAGTGTAACAAAGACAACCAAAAATCTTTGGAGTGATAGAAAAAATTTACCTTGCAGAAAGATGATAGAAAAATGTGATTTGTTCTCAAGACTATAAGAGGGCATAAGGTTTATGTAAAAACAAGCAGTAAAGACCACAAAATTCTATAATTTCTAGGGAACATTCATATGAATAAGGAGAGAGCAGATTACCTCCAGAAGGTATCTATTTTTACGTTCCGCAATATCATTATGCTGAGGAGTATACAAATAGGAAGTATGAAGAAGTATGCCATGAGTCTTACAAAATACTTGAAACTCCTTGCTCACACTAAGCAATTTCAGAGCGAAGAACCGTGATGCAAACATCAAATTTATTAGAAATTTCAACCATTAAAATTTGAAAATTGGTCTAGCTCAAGCTTGGGAGCTGGTGTTGATTTTAGCTCCGTCGAAGGAGTTAGCTCCGCCATATGCTATTTTAAATCTAGCCCCCTCGTAGGCTGATCCTAAAGGTTAGTTTCGCCAGAGCTATGTTGGCTTCATCGGAACCTGTGATAGCTTCGTGGAAATTGTCATAGTTTTCTCGGAAGTTGTTGTAGTGCCCCGTCCCGCTCAGTCAATCGGAGGAATCGAAACGCCGACGGCGTTCGGACTTAGCCTTGCAACGGCTACTCGGAGACATCGCTCGGTCGAGGCGACCGCTCGCTCAGGTGGGATAGTTTCGGTGAACTTGCCTCATCTTTGCCTTCACATAATAAATCATGTTTTCAACTTGCACAAGTAGGCTTAATAATAAAAGCTACGAATCCACATAGCTAAGGGAATAATCCCGATGGACCGATTCGAGTTAGAACATGGAAAATGTCCCACGGTCGGCTTAGAGTTGGTGCACGTCGTGCTTTGAAAATGACACTCGATCCTTCGTCCCGTGGCTTGGGAAAAGGAAAGTTGGTCTTTGACACAAAGTTATGAAATAGCCTAAGTCATAGGCGTCGCCTGCGTGAATGCTTGTTAAAGCATGCACGTTTCCATAATGCAAGGCTTGGCATAGCCTTTGCTCGTCCCTTGAGTCAAGTTATAGGCTCGATTAAGTTAGGCAAAGTTACGTCGATCGACCTAAGTCATTTCTAGTGCTGTCCCGCTCTTTCTGCGGTTGTCAAGTTAAATAGTCCCACGATCCCAAGGCCCGTCATATGAAGTATGACTTGGACGATAGCGTCGCGTATATCGAAAGTCGGTTTGAGACACGATGGCACGGTCCTAGAGTTTTAAGGTACGGGCCACGGTTGATTTATTGAGTTTGGAAAGTGTTGTGAATAGTTGTTCTTGAGTTGAGTAAAATGATAGGGCAAGAAAGAAGTATGCTCGCGGCTACATGTCGGCGAGGCCTCGCGGCTACATGTCGGCGAGGCGGTCTCATAAGAAAGAAGTATGCTCGCGGCTACATGTCGGCGAGGCGGTCGCATAAGAAAGAAATATTGATCTTGGCCCTGAAAGAAATGGTAACACTAGAGGTAGCATGATTGTGTGAGACGTCAGTTTGTGTCGAGTCTTGCATGGTCATTGGACAACTTGTCGACGAAGTGAGAGTTTCCCCGCACGGCATCCCGAGGCCTCGAGACCGCTGCGGGCATTGGGAAACAAATAACTTGTCGACAAGGTGAGAGTTTCCCCGTACGACAACCCGAGGCCACGGGACCGATGCGGGCATTGGGAAACAATTAATTTAGCTGTGCTTTTGGCACGAGTTAGGCGGGGACTTGCAGCGGGGCTAGCTACCTTGCGCTGAAAGGGGCGCTCGTCTAACAAAAGCTAAGAGGAGTCCACGATGGCTCTAGGAGTCAGTGACCAAATCATATAAATGAGTCGGCATGGCAGAAATCCGCGTGGGTGCCTTTGGATTGAGTTGAGTTGTTGAATGTGGGTACAAGTTAGAATACAAATATTTGGACTTAAGAATGAATACAACATAGGTGACGTGCTTCGGCACGAGATGTGGCGTCGAGTCTTGAGTTGTCGGCGTATAAGTTTGCATAAGTTGGTTGAGTCGTTTGAGTTTAAGTCGGGAAACCGTCGCAAGGCAAAGTTGGTTGAGTGACACTAACATTCACAAGTCTTGATTGGGTCAGTTGGTGGTCAAAGTAGCAAGGGCCGCGAGGCGGCGATATGGTTAAGTCTCACTGAATTGCGAGGCATGGCCTCAATATGGATTTCGTAGCACGGTCACATGGAAAAGGAGTCTATCGTGTAGCTGCGTCTCTGATTTTGGCCGTAAGGCAAACACGACTCGATAGGTTAACGTTGTTGGCACGAGAAGTGGTCTAGGGACAAAGTATGAGTTAACGTTGACATTGCAAGCACGGGATGGTTCCGATACACAAGTTGCGCTAAGGCGCCGGTCCTAAAACTAATCCTAAGGCAAGAGTAGAAAGACAATCATAAAGGGGACTATGTTGCACAAAGTAAAGTAAACGTGTTGGTTTTGTATGGGTGGGCGAGGAGCTCATTCCACCAGTACAGTTGAGTACTGACACCCACATAGTTTACATGTGCAGGCACAGGTAGAAGCTCATGGCGCGGAGCTCGCTTGGATGCGTCGAGGCACGGAGTTCCTTGGCGATTCGAAGCGTGCGGCCGCACGGAGAAAAGACTTATACGGGACTTAATGTATGGACATCGCCTTTCGAAGCTTCCGCTGGATCAAGACTTGTAATTGAGAGATGAGAGAGAGCTGAGTGAACTTGTAAAATGTGAGAAGAGTGAGCTTGAGTGATTGTAATATTGGCCTTGCGCCCCCAATGTAACCTTTGTTCAATATCAATAAAGAGCTTCTTTTGAGTAACTTGTGTTTTGTTCTAAAATAAATTCCGCTGCTATAATTCAATGTCTCTGCTTGGGACTTCTGTGCGACGACCCCGTCACGCCGCTGAAATCGGCCATTATGGAACCCGCCTTGCACGAGCGCAATCTAGGCTCGTGCGGCATCACGCCTTAGCGAGGACGATCGCTCCTACGGGAGCGGAGCGTGACATAATGGTATCAGAGCACGGCTTTACGTCCTTGGGCTACCGATTGAATTCTTTAACTCGTTGTTTCCGCAGACTCTGAATTGTTGCTTCCGCAAAGTTGAAATCGTTGGTGCGCTCTCTCTCAATTGTCCCACGGGATGTCCATACAATAAGTTTATCTATTTTGCAAAACGTAGGAGAACAGTTTTTGACAACAAAACAAAAAGATGGTTCGCGTAAGCACGGTTGGCTAAGTCGGGCTGGGCATATACACCAAAGTTATGTCGACCTTAGCAAAGTCGAGTGCGGGATTCGTAATGTTTCGAGAAAGGATGGGTTAGAACTCGATTGAGTAAATGTGGGATGACTGTCGATAGGGGTGCTATCGAGCGACGATAACGTCGGTGCGATATAGATGAGCGTGCTTGAAATTAGAGGAATGGTTCGAATAGGATTCAAAGAAGTCGATTTTGATTCGAATGATAAGTTGAGGATTTGTTGAATGACTTCATCCCTGAGTGGTGTATGCGATAGCCTCAGGGATGTTGATCGATTGATAAAGGAATGATGCGAATTGAGGAAATACATTGGTCGATGACTTAAGATGAACAGATGAACGATACGCGAAATTGGTTTGAGGAAAAATCGATATTGTGAATGATTCGAGGGATAATGATCAAACTTGAATTTGAATGTCGAGGAGATTATCCAGTCGGACGATAGCATCATTCGCACGACTCGAAATTTGGTTGCAAAGGAAGATCGTCAGGTTACGCATATCGTCGATGGTATTGAGGCGTATCAAAGATCGATATGTGATAACTCGGGGGTACTCTGACTCGGCGAAAGACGATCGTACAAGTGTTATTGTTCGATTGGATGCTATGCTTTGGATTTTGATTGAGATGAATGTGGGATGAAAGTGATCGTGTCTTGATTGTTACGCAGATAGCCACAACGTCGACGATCTTGTCTTGCGCGAGCGCAACTCTAGCCTCGCACATGCGTTGCGTCGGATTTGGGGCGATCGTTCCGCGTGAGCGTTGACATGGTGATTCATGTCGCGGGAACGATCGAACTCGAAAAATTAGGACGCGGCAACGTTGATTGTCTCGACTTGTTGGCTTGACGCGAAGGTGAATTCGAGGATTAGTAGGACTCGCAATTGATGATTGAATAAACTTGAGGATGGAGTAAGTCCAATCCGCACATCGAGAACGAATTAGTCTAGACACAAAACAAGAGTTACGTCCCGATGAGAATGATTATCTCGCAGGAGCGTACATGGTGATTCGTGCCCACCGTGGATAATCTGACTCGCGTGAGATCGGGGCGCAACGTATTGTTAAGTCAGATGACCTCGTGATCGAATACGTGGATTAAGATGAATGACTTAGAAAATATGAAATGTGAATTATGGTTTAGAGATGAATCGTGTCTTAGCGTGCTTAACTTGGAAGGATTGATAGGCGGATTATGTCGAACGTGTTCGAAGAGATAGTCTATGCAAGATGGTTTGTTGAACGAGCGATATTGATACGTCGTGGAATTTGGTTGAACGTAAGTTGAAGTAGGATGGCTTTGCTGAATGACTCAGACCCCGTGCGACGAATGTTGGGATGTGCGTAGGGAATCGATGCTCGATGTTTAGAAATCGGAGTGATGCGAGCTTGGGTAGAAAACCCTGTACTATCAACTTGGTTTGACCTTAGGATGGGGTCAGTGTTGATATTGTTGTTTGGGAACTATGATTCCAATGCTGACGAATAACCTTAGCCAAAAGACATAGCCTAGCGGTTAGGCAGACGTCCGAGCGCGAAGCGATAGGAGTTACGGAGGCACCACTCACGAGTCTCGGTTGACATGCACGTATATCATGGGCGTCCGAATATGTGCACGATCCGACTCGGGTGGTGACGGTGGATTCTCTATCACGAGGCTTGGTTGAAATGCATGTATTTTGGGAACGCCTAAGATATGTGCACGATCCATACTAAGTGATACGTTGAATCAAGTGAGACTTAAGGAACGGGAAAGTGTTGAGGATTTTGAGATCGTGAGTTTTGAAGAAAGGATTGAGGATAGTGCGAGCGTGGCTCGGATTGAGGAAACGCATAGGCGTAGTGTGTGCGAGAGTTCTTGAATGTCGAGTAAAGTGATAAGTCGATAAGTGTACTCAGTTAGTTTCGAGGACGAAACTTTTTCTGAGTGGTGTATGATGTAGTGCCCCGTCCCGCTCAGTCAATCGGAGGAATCGAAACGCCGACGGTGTTCGGACTTAGCCTTGCAACGGCTACTCGGAGACATCGCTCGGTCGAGGCGACCGCTCGCTCAGGTGGGGTAGTTTCGGTGAACTTGCCTCATCTTTGCCTTCACATAATAAATCGTGTTTTCAACTTGCACAAGTAGGCTTAATAATAAAAGCTACGAATCCACATAGCTAAGGGAATAATCCCGATGGACCGATTCGAGTTAGAACATGGAAAACGTCCTACGGTCGGCTTAGAGTTGGTGCACGTCGTACTTTGAAAATGACACTCGATCCTTCGTCCCGTGGCTTGGGAAAAGGAAAGTTGGTCTTTGACACAAAGTTATGAAATAGCCTAAGTCATAGGCGTCGCCTGCGTGAATGCTTGTTAAAGCATGCATGTTTCCATAATGCAAGGCTTGGCATAGCCTTTGCTCGTCCCTTGAGTCAAGTTATAGGCTCGATTAAGTTAGGCAAAGTTACGTCGATCGACCTAAGTCATTTCTAGTGCTGTCCCGCTCTTTCTGCGGTTGTCAAGTTAAATAGTCCCACGATCCCAAGGCCCGTCATATGAAGTATGACTTGGACGATAGCGTCGCGTATATCGGAAGTCGGTTTGAGACACGATGGCACGGTCCTAGAGTTTTAAGGCACGGGCCACGGTTGATTTATTGAGTTTGGAAAGTGTTGTGAATAGTTGTTCTTGAGTTGAGTAAAATGATAGGGCAAGAAAGAAGTATGCTCGCGGCTACATGTCGGCGAGGCCTCGCGGCTACATGTCGGCGAGGCGGTCTCATAAGAAAGAAGTATGCTTGCGGCTACATATCGGCGAGGCGGTCGCATAAGAAAGAAATATTGATCTTGGCCCTGAAAGAAATAGTAACACTAGAGGTAGCATGATTGTGTGAGACGTCAGTTTGTGTCGAGTCTTGCATGGTCATTGGACAACTTGTCGACGAAGTGAGAGTTTCCCCGCACGGCAACCCGAGGCCTCGGGACCGCTGCGGGCATTGGGAAACAAACAACTTGTCGACAAGGTGAGAGTTTCCCCGCACGACAACCCGAGGCCACGGGACCGATGCGGGCATTGGGAAACAATTAATTTAGCTGTGCTTTTGGCACGGGTTAGGCGGGGACTTGCAGCGGGGCTAGCTACCTTGCGCTGAAAGGGGCGCCCGTCTAACAAAAGCTAAGAGGAGTCCACGATGGCTCTAGGAGTCAGTGACCAAATCATATAGATGAGTCGGCATGGCGGAAATCCGCGTGGGTACCTTTGGATTGAGTTGAGTTGTTGAATGTGGGTACAAGTTAGAATACAAATGTTTGGACTTAAGAATGAATACAACATAGGCGACGTGCTTCGGCACGAGATGTGGCGTCGAGTCTTGAGTTGTCGGCATATAAGTTTGCATAAGTTGGTTGAGTCGTTTGAGTTTAAGTCGGGAAACCGTCGCAAGGCAAAGTTGGTTGAGTGACACTAACATTCACAAGTCTTGATTGGGTAAGTTGGTGGTCAAAGTAGCAAGGGCCGCGAGGCGGCGATATGGTTAAGTCTCACTGAATTGCGAGGCATGGCCTCAATATGGATTTCGTAGCACGGTCACATGGAAAAGGAGTCTATCGTGTAGCTGCGTCTCTGATTTTGGCCGTAAGGCAAACACGACTCGATAGGTTAACGTTGTTGGCACGAGAAGTGGTCTAGGGACAAAGTATGAGTTAACGTTGACATTGCAAGCACGGGATGGTTCCGATACACAAGTTGCGCTAAGGCGTCGGTCCTAAAACTGATCCTAAGGCAAGAGTAGAAAGACAATCATAAAGGGGACTATGTTGCACAAAGTAAAGTAAACGTGTTGGTTTTGTATGGGTGGGCGAGGAGCTCATTCCACCAGTAGAGTTGAGTACTGACACCTACATAGTTTACATGTGCAGGCACAGGTAGAAGCTCGTGGCACGGAGCTCGCTTGGATGCGTCGAGGCACGGAGTTCCTTGGCGATTCGAAGCGTGCGGCCGCACGGAGAAAAGACTTATACGGGATATAATGTATGGACATCGCCTTCCGAAGCTTCCGCTGGATCAAGACTTGTAATTGAGAGATGAGAGAGAGCTGAGTGAACTTGTAAAATGTGAGAAGAGTGAGCTTGAGTGATTGTAATATTGGCCTTGCACCCCCAATGTAACCTTTGTTCAATATCAATAAAGAGCTTCTTTTGAGTAACTTGTGTTTTGTTCTAAAATAAATTCCGCTGCTATAATTCAATGTCTCTGCTTGGGACTTCTGTGCGACGATCCCGTCGCAGCCGCTGAAATCGGCCATTATGGAACCCGCCTTGCACGAGCGCAATCTAGGCTCGTGCGGCATCACGCCTTAGCGAGGACGATCGCTCCTACGGGAGCGGGGCGTGACAGTTGTAGTAGCTTCGACGGAAGCTAAGGCAAACGTTTGGTTCCCAAGTTCAACCACAAACATGGCTATCGCCGAAGCCGCGGTTGGGAGTGATGGGATCGTGGCAGGGAAGAGTAGGTGGCAGCGGGGGAAGAATTTTTTTTTTTGGGAGTTGGGTTCTCTCCAAATTTTCATAGCTCCGATACCATGAAATTTAGAAAGAGCTCTTAATTTATTGATGCAAATAAAACATGAGAACCTTGGTACGTCTATAGGATTAAGTCATGACATCATCCTTTAGCCCAGTCGATGCGGAACTAAAGTAAGGTATACAATAATAGTTAACTAACAAAGACAAACCCCATGTGTATTTCAATATTAATCTATTCTGTAACAATTCCAGCACAAGGGTGTGTTGTGTCCCAAGTGATATGGTAGCAAGAGGTGGGTGGTAGGGAAAGGTCTATGGTATTTCATCCGTCATCCTCATATTATTTTGCCAACAATTTAATTAAACCCTCTCTAGATCCCAAAGGGGCCTAGCTCGAGCACGGGCCTAGAGAAAATTGGACTTTGTGGTGCTTAGATGACACATTTGTACTTTGCATGTGTGCATTGGGTGCTGAGTTGGCGTCCATGTGCACCAGTTGGCCGTCACCTAGATGTTGCGGGTAGCTAATAGGTTAGTTGTTACAGAATCTGGTTAATTTTTTCTATTGACTCTTTAGATTCAAAGGTTGCCCAGTTTCTATAAACCTGAACTTATTGCACAGGAGTTACGAATTCATGGTTGTTCATTTCATAATAGCCCAGATCATATCAGTACAACCTCTTACTATCCTATAGTGTCTCTCATGTAGTGCTACAACAACTTCATTCTCAGCTACTTGAGCGGTCCAGCAATATCATGGCGTGCAGAGTGTGTGCAGCAACTTGGTGGATATTCAGGACAGAATAGAGCATTCCATTAGTCTGATTACAAGTTAGTGCAATCAGAACTTGTTGGTTCCTCAGAGGATCGACAAATAGGATCAAACCTCCCTTTGAGAACCCCAATAATTTTGAATTGGTGTTTTATATTTCCTACAGTTTATTTGTTTTATAATTCCTGACATCTACTAACAAGTCTCTTGAAGTTTTGAAGCCCTTGTTGTAACATATCCTACGGCATTTTATATAAGCCAAAAGCATATAACTAATGTATTACTTTTCGGTTTGTTTCTTGGATAAATACCTTGAGACCAAGTGCACCTGCTCTCAGAAGATTATCCAAAGCGCCTAAGTTAAACGCATTTTCTGGAACCAAACCTCCCCAGAAACCTTACAAAAATTAGACAAACCAGAACCGTCAGGTAGGAAAAGCATTGACAACCTGTAAACTTGGAAGCATGAACCTGATAGATAAGAGACATCATAGATACAGTAGCCTTGCACGGTCCAGCAAAAATGGAAGATAAGCAAACATGACACTGTAATTAGAAAAGTAATGTGATCTTATATGAAGGAAACAGAGAGTCACGCCGTACCAACATCAACGTAGATTTTCTCCTGAGCTGCCTCAACCTGTTAGAATTGATCAAACTTAGTAGCCATCACTGAGTACCAAATATAGAGCAAGTACTTTAAGCATATAAACCTTGAGCCTTAGTGTTTCCTCTGACACTGTGGAAGGATAATTGTTGAGAGGCATGTCAATCAATGTTGTTATGCCACCTGAAAGATTGTATTGTCTCAATGATTAGCCTGAAAGAGGGAAAATTGCATCCGTGCTTAACTTTAAATTAGATGGAATAACAATTTAATTTAGATGCTGAATGTGAACAACTTTGTTGATGACCTTTCTCTTGAAAGCAAATCACATGGAAAGAATGAACATGGGATTATTCCATAGTGAACAATAATGCTTAATGGGTCCTGTATCTGGATCTATATTAGGAGAAATAAGATATTTGTTAAAAGAATCTCTAGAACTAGGGTTTTTTATAATGTTGATGACCTTTCTCTTGAAAGCAAATCACATGGAAAGAATGAACATGGGATTATTCCATAGTGAACAATAATGCTTAATGGGTCCTGTATCTGGATCTATATTAGGAGAAATAAGATATTTGTTAAAAGAATCTCTAGAACTAGGGTTTTTTATAATGTTGCAGAGGGATAGCCCTTAATGGATCTTAATGGAAGAAAAGGAATCAAATAGCCGACCCAAAGTTTTCTTTTTCTTTTGGTATTTTGTATTTTGTATCTTTTCTTTTCTTTTCTTTTCCTTTTTTTTGGAGAAGTATATTGTATCTTGATGTATAAAAAAGAATCTATTTGAAGTCCATTATAGAAAGATAGTACCAACATAGTTCTCTTTCAGCGGCTTTTTCTGCATGTTTTAAAATATTTCATGGACTAGAGCTACTTCTAATCATTAGAATATGATTCTGAAAATGCAAAAAGACTGGAAATGATAACAGCTCCTGACAAGTGTCTGAACCAGTGCTTTAAAAAGTCCATGAGGTTTGTGCCTCACGCTCGAGGCTCGTCCTTGCGCCTCATTTTCTATGAGGTGATCTGGGGAGGCTCATTCACCTAGGCTCACCTGAGCCTTGCACCTCTTGTACCTCACACCTATTTTTGAGGTACGCTGTCACGCAAAAAAGTTGCGCCCCACCTAGACGGACTTGCATAACTCTTTATGGACCGGGGTTATGCGGGAAGCTTCCAGAGTGTTTCAGAAGATGGTAGAATCTTCCAGAAGGTCCCAGAATCTTCCAGAGGACCCGAGAATCTTCTAGAAAATTCAAGACCTTTCTAGATGTCTCATGATCTTTCTGGATGTACTAGAAGCTTCCTTAGAAACAGGGCCGGTCCTGAGATTTAGAGGGCCATGTTTAAAAACAAAAAATAAGGCCCTATTTTATGTAAACGTTAATTTTTTTTTTTTTTTGCTGATGTCATATATTAATGATGCAAAGTTTCATCATTTTTTTAAAGACAAATGAGGCATGTATATAAGTAAAAAAATTAATAAGGAAACTTTCATATATGATAAGAATTGTATTGATCGAAGTCTAAATATTAGAAAAATTAATCCTCAAATTTGTAAAATCTCCATCTATCTCTCTGACGTCTCCAAAACCACCAAAACCTTCTAGCAATTATATGCGTGCAAACATGAAAACATAAATAAAAACAGATACATCAGCAAAATCAAAATATAATAGATAGGAACAAAGAATGCATATCTCGGTAGAAAAAAAAAATCAAACAAAACCAATATATAATTGAAATGTACATACCATTAAAATAAATGAATCAAGCATTAACTAGCTAAAGTAATGAACAACAACAATAAAAGAACCATTACCTAAAAACTTTCCTCCCTGATTTTTAGACGCATAATCATTGATCAGGTTTTGAATATCAACTTTATCAAGAAAACCATTCTCAATATATAACAAAGCTAAGCCTTCTAAAAATAATAAAATCCATAAAAATAATAATATTAATATATAAGAAACGTTTCATAAAAAAGTTTGTACAAAATCATCCCATAAAAAATATATAAAGAACGAATGAATGTAGTGAACACAGAAGTCTAAGTAACGATACCAATAATAAATAATTTAAAAAATATTAATATTTAATAATATTTTAATCTCGTACTAAAATGTGGCTTTTTAAAGTTATTATTAGCCATTTACAAAAAGGAAAACTAAAGTGCAAACATATGAAGTAACCATATCAATAATCAACTATTAAAAACAAAAGTGTTAGATTTAGTAACATATTTTATTCTACACTAAAATAGTGCTTCTTTCATAATAATTTTTAGACAAAAATTAACAAAAAATGGAGGGAGAAAATGCTATACCATACCACCTGTGAGATTGGAACTAGGAACTACAATGGACAAAAAATATAAACTACAATAAAAAAAGCCTATAAAACCAACAACAACGCAGTGGGGATTCGAACTAGGTCCCTACAGAATAGAACCAACCAACAAACTATACATTCCACTCTACCAACTGAGCTAAGGCTCAACTTTGTCCAATAAATATTACAAGCAGTATTATACTATTAATGCCTATAGACATAAATATTTAAGCCTAAATAGGGAAAAAAATATATGGACCCTCTACATTTAGAGGGCCATGTTCGGTCGCACCACTTGCACTGGTTCAGGGTCGGGCCTGCTTAGAAATATCTAGTCCCCAGAATAATTCCTGGAATATGTCGATTCCAGAAGTTTCCATGTAAGCCTTGGAGGTCCTATAAATAAGTGGGAGGTTCATTTGTTCCACACTACCCAAAGTAGTAATCTCTTTCTAGTATATTAAAGTTTTCATACTTTCAATCTCTCTCTCTTTTGCTCAACATTATTCTCAATATCGCCTTAGCAATCTAGCTAAGCGGGTTCGAAAAGACTGGCACAGGTCATCGAGTACGAATCTTGTGCGCCGTACGGGTCGAAGTGTAGTGAAAATACTAAGTCTGTGACAAGTGGCATCAAAGCGAAGGTCGGTTGGTGCCATGTTGACATTCGAGAACGTCCAGGAGGGATCCGCATCGCCTAAGGAGGGACACGCCAAGACGCACAAGAAGGGCAAGAGCAAGGAGTCTATGGTGGAGCGTAGCCTTGCCGATCTTGTCGAGCGTGTTGGAGTCATGGAGACGGGCTCGAGGGAAATGGAGATACGCATGGGCTTCGTGGAGCAAAGCAACACGAGACTAGAAGAGTTCTACGATGGGCTGGAGAGAGACGTTGCTTCGTCCATGCAATCTTTCGGGAGCAATTCCAAGAGATCCGATCCGCACTTGAGGAGGAGCTCAAGGGGCATGTACGGAGATTGAGGACTTGCGTAGGAAGGTACAAGACTACGAGGAGCTAAAGACCGTGGTCGAGAGTTACGGAGAACTCAAGACCAAAGCTGTCATTCTGGAGAAGGCTGTTGCGAATGGTGGACCTTCGAGTAGGGAGGCGCCAAGGAGACAGAATATCCCCGAACTGAAATCCTTTAGCCAGGTGCGAGATGCCAAAGAAGTTGAGAACTTCTTGTGGAACGTGGAGCGATACTTCAAGGCGTTGCACATCAACGATAACGTAGAAGGTGGATATTGCTTCACTCTACTTCACCGATGATACTATGTTGTGGTCGCGTCGAAGGTACATGGAAGCCGAGAAAAGTTTCTGCTTGATAGAGACTTGAGAGGATCTCAAGAAGGAGATAAAGTCTCAGTTCTATCCAAAAAATGTGGAGTTTGCAGTGAGGCGGAGCTTGCGACAACTCAAGCATACCGGAGCGATCAAGGAGTACATCGCGGAGTTTACACGCTTGATGCTCGCGATATCTAGCATGGGCAAGGAGGATCGTTTGTTCTTCTTCCTCGATATAATCAAATTGTGGGCGGCTCAAGAATTGCAGCGACATAGGGTGCAAGATTTGAACACCGTCGTGACAGCAGCCAAGAGGCTCGTGGAGTGCATGTGGGACGACAATAATGCCGAGGCCAAGCTAAAATCCACCAAGGGGAATGGTGGAGGAGAGCAGGAGAGCTCTCCCAAGGAGGGTGGCCCAACTCGAGCCAGTAGTTTCGTGCTTCATATGTGGAGAGAATCACTTTGTTCGAGATTGTCCGATGAGGAGCATGCGTGTGAATGTCGTCCGAAGTAAGGAGGTGGAGGACGAAGAATGCGAAGTGGGAGTGCACATGGGAGCGTTGCACTTACTCAACGCTGTGAAGACGAAGTCTGCTGTGTCGGGGACTCCGAGTAGGGAGCTCATGTACGTTGACGTGAGGGTCAATGGCATGAGCACACGGGCGTTGGTTGACACGGGCGCCACTCATAACTTCATTATGGCTGCGGAGGTCCGTCGCTTGGGTCTAGCCTTGGAGGAAGATTTGAGCATGATGAAGACGGTCAATGTGGAGGTGCGCCCCGTGCAGGGGATAGCCAAGGGAGTCCACAGAGCTGTGGGAAACTGGTCGGGTGTTGCCAATTTTACCGTGACGTCGCTGGATGACTTGAAGACGATACTGGACATGAATTTCCTTATCGTGGCTAAGGCGATTCCGATGCCACATTTGGGAGTTGTCGGCTTTATGAAGGAAGGCTCATCATGCATGGTGAAAGCTGCATGAGGCAAGCCTTTGAAGGAAAAAGCTATCTCCACTATTCAGCTCAGGAAGGTTGGCAAAAAGGAGACGACATACCTAGCGGTGCTAAAAAAGAATGAAGACTTCGAGGAGGAAGACCTTTCGTGCGAGACTAAGGGTGTTGCAAAGGGACATCCCGAGAAACTACTTCCGTGGCGGAAGGTGGACCGTACTACCGGGCTGTACACGAGTGCAGAGAAGCATGTCACAAGCTGCGCGGAGGTAGAAGCGATGAGACAGAGTAACTCGCGCAAGGAGTTGCTCAAAGCTCGTGGGGGACACTCGGGTCGACATGCTTGTAATGGGACTCGCATGCGCGAAAGGTGTGCAGAACCATGTGCAGCCACGAGATGAGAGGGATCGGCAACTCGATATCTCGCACAAGATTCGTCTTGTGCCAAAGAGGGCACAGACCGAGGCCAGAGTTGGTGCGGCGAACCAGTTTGCTTCCAATCTTGAGAAGAAGATGGACAAAGGGAAGCGTCGTATGAGACGCACAAAGGAGGGATGATGCGCAGTGACCATGCCTACGAGACATCGTCCTGAGACTTGGTGCACCCGTCGACGAGGGCGTCGATGAAACAGGTGGGAGAGAATTTACGCACAAAAGCTTGCGCCCCACCGAGACGGACTTGCATACTTTTTACAGATCGGGGTTATGCGAAAAGCTTCCAGAGTGTTCCAGAAGATGGTAGAATCTTCCAGAAGGTCCCAGAATCTTCCAGAGGATCCGAGAATCTTTCAGAAAATTCAAGACCTTTTTAAATGTCTCATGATCTTTCTGGATGTACTAGAAGCTTCCTTAGAAATATCTAGTTCCTAGAATAATCCCTGGAATATGTCGATTCCAGAAGCTTCCATGTAAGCCTTGGAGGCCCTATAAATAAGTGGAAGGCTCATTTGTTACTCACCACCCAAAGTTGTAATCTCTTTCTAGAATAGTGAAGTTTTCATACTTCCAACCTCTCTTTTGCTCCATATTATTCTCAATATCGCCTTAGCAATCTAGCTAAGCGGGTTCGGAAAGGCTGGCACGGGTCTTCGAGTAAGAAGCTTGTGCGCCGCACGGGTCAAAGTATAGCGAAAACACTAAGTCCGTCACAACGCGCCTCGAGCACCTAATGCAGCCACACCTACTTTAAGGTGCAGCTGAAGCTCAAAATACTCATTAGCCTAGTGTTTTCTCTAACTTTGTTTTGATAGTTACGTCTTAGTATTTAATGTATATAACAATTCACTAATCATTCTGTTGTAATTAATACGTTTTCTACCTTGACTTTTGATGTTTGTCAAGTCCATCAAGACAAGACTATGGTTAAAAATATTGTCCCCAACTAGATTTGAGTAATAGAACACTATCAAATGCATGAAGTGAACAAACTTATCTAATTGTTGTAACTAATAGGTTTTGTATTTGATAATGATGATGGTGATGAAAGATACAAAATCCTCCGTATGCTCGTGATGAAGAATCCAATATGGATGATGATAATCTTGAGGGTTTTGTGCATTTCTATTATTATGAAATTGTGATAGTTTCTTTTGAGTTTTGATGATGATTAACTATTAGTTGTTGATTCTATAATGGTTTTATGAATTGATTAGACTCCACTTTTAATATTTTAATGATATTATGAATTGATTAGATATAATATGGGTTTTATTTATTTCAAACTATATTATTTAAAAAAAATGCTAAAAGTGTGTGCCTCGCTTAGTTGAAGTCCATGCGTGGTTGTGCGCCTTACGCCAAGGCTCCAAAAACCCTAGTCCCTAGAATACGCTTCACGCTTTTTTAAAACATTGGTCTGATATCGATGAGCTGACAATTTTTCGTTCAATAGGCATACCGTGCATATTTCACTAAACTTTGATAACATTTTCAAACTCCGATAACAATTATTTCGTTCAATGTTAAACGTTGAGAGGCATATACCAAGATCAATATAGACCGAGAATCCATATATGTAGGCTACATGGTTGACCATGCAACAGACCACATGGTTGACCTTTCATCCATTGATGTGTGTGTTCTGGCTGTGCTTCACAAACTTTCTATGGGTTGGCTGTATAGTGCCATATAAACTTTGGCAACTCTATTATGGAGCTTTCCTTTTCTCCATGGCCAACCTACTCATGATGGGTGAAGGCTTCAATGACAAATATGACAACTTAACTCGGCTTAACAAGCTTCTTAAAGTTTGTAGCACAATTGTCTAACATGTTCTCCTTCAAAACCAAAAGGGGGCATATATGGTGGTTGAGAGAGAATTTGTTCATTCAACAATGGAGATTCTCAATCACAATAAATTTCTGAAACTTCCAAGTGAAAGAACAAGAAACAAGTGTGTTGTATAAGCTAGTTATGCTAACAAGTGTCCACTCAGTTAATACTTGCTACTTGCTTCTGTGGCATTTCGTCGGTGGATAATAGATTACATTTTTCTAAAAACATGTCCCTAGAAGGCCTATGTCACAGAAATCTGTGCAATGATCACCATAAGGTAATGCAATAGGAAGTTATTATCAAAGTATTAATGGAGGTGATTTACCAGCAGCAGCAGCTTTAGTGCCTGAAGAGAACCCCTCCCATTCAGTCCTTCCTGGTTCATCAAGATGAGCATGGCTGCATTTAGTAACACAAGTGAGAGGTAGTTATATAAAAGGCTAATATTTCAAAACCCCTTTAAATTTTGCAGAAATTAGTAGAATGCTCTACATAAAACTTCCATCAACTAGGGTAGAACCATCCGAACAACTTAGGAACAAAATACAGGTGAATATATTTATTTATATTGGAAAATGGAGATAAGTTCTTCACAACCTTTTTTGTTTAGTGACTGTATGTAGTTTACTTTACTCCCACATCAGTTCCCACATCAGTATGAGGAAGCTTCATCTCCTATATATGTACCTAATCCATCTCAATGAAATTATGCCACTTAAGTAGGGTCTCTCACACACAAAAGTTGTATTCAAGACCACAAAGAATATATGTACCTAATACATTCTTCACAATCTTCTCCCGTGGTATCTGTTGCCCCAAGAATCTAAAATAAGTATATATTGCCACAAAGAATCTAAAATTACTTATATTGCCACAAGGGGGTAGCAGGGTGGTTGAGATTCTTGAGAATCACCCTTGGGAAAAGGAAAACTCTTAGCTTTATAACTCGAGAGGGCCAGGTGTGTCATGTCCTTGTACTCAAAAGAGAGAGCCTATATATCATCTCAATACCACCCTTTATGTTTATGACAACCATCTTTCCTGCTACACGATAAGATCAATGATGTATAGGTAGATAGACAATAGATAAGACTCTATATTTACTCATGCATCAAGCCTTCTCAGATGTTTAAGGTTAACCTTAACATTCTTACATTCAAAAATATTACAAGATAATATAATGGAAAGGTAACATTGTTATATTTGGGTCGTGTTCAACTACGGAGTGCTACAGGTGATGTATGATGATCGGAGAACCCAGATGGAGTCGAAGCATCTAGGATGGACTCATTAGAGCCAATAGAGTCAGACCAGCCACCATCGGCATACTGCCAGACTGTCAAAAAGTGCATAAACTTTCCCACATTTTTGTGCTCATGAAACATAACAACATACCGCCGGTATGTCGTTGGCTCGGGATTATACCATTTCATGGAACTCTTTAGGTTTAAAGTTGTCACTTCGATGGTCCAGATTGTTCTGGATTTAGGAATGTTGAGGAGGTCCTATTTAAGGGTCTTCTCATGCCTTAGTTTAGAGTGCTTGAGAAAAATGATGCTTTTCTTGGTTTTGCTAAGGAAGTCATTAAAGGAGTCATAAAGAGGAAGAAGGAAAGAACTCGTTGGAGATCTCGTTGAGGGATGATTTTGCAATACAGTATATGTTTGTGTAATCCTTATAAGGTTCTCTTGTGATTCAACAAAGTTATTCTCTTGTTGCCCCGTGGACGTACGTCTATCTAGGTCAAACAACGTTATATTGCGAGTTTGCATGTTTGTGTCCTTGGTTGCTATTGTTCGTTTTATTTTTGCCTTTTGTTGTAAGAATTGTGGGATTTTTTTCAGCAATTGCTATAAGAGCTAGGGGTACCGGAGGAATTTCAATTTGTATAATATAGGTCAACGGTAGGATTGTATAAGGTCGTTGCCGGTAAGGATAATTATTGTTAGAAGGATTGTACAAGGTCGGCACCGGTAAGGACAAAAAGCATGCCGATATGACAGAAGATGCATAGAATGATATGGAACCAAAAGGCACAATGTACGTTTAAGAATTGTCTGACGAATAAGGTAATATACAATTTTATGTCAGAGACTTCTGTAGCAGGTTTATAATTGAAGCTAGAGGGCTTATATATGACAAATTTGTTGTCTAACAAGTTATACCTCAAGAAGCAACTCTATAGTTTATACATGAAGGAAGGGACCCAACTTCTGAACCATTTGGACAACTTTAATAAGATTTTTTGTGATCTTCTGTCTCAAAGTAAAGTAGAGAAAGAGGACAATGAACTTTTACTCCTTTCTTTACTTCCGAGGCCATATGACCATTTTTGTGACAACGATTTTTTATGGAAATGAGACTCTCGAGATGAAAAAGGTTACTAAAACTCTTCTTAATAATGAGATTATGAACATGCCAAATCCAATTGAGGAGCCACTAGAGTTGATTGCCAATGAAAGGGGAAGGTCAAAGAATAAGGATAAGGTAAGAGTAGGCGAGGAAAGTCCAAATCAGAGATAGATTGCAACACATGCTTTTTCTGCAAACAGTTAGGGCACATTAAGAAGCAATGTCCAAAGTATAAGCAGTGATTATAAAAGAAGAGTAAAAGAACCAATTCAAGTGGTTAGAAAAGAAGAGTAAAAGCACCAGTGCAAGCAATCAGGATCAAGTCAGTATTACAACGGAAGTCGAGGAGTTGGTTACTGTGTGATATACTTACAGTATATATAGAGAATGATGTGTTATCTGAAGCTTGGATTCTTGACTCGAGGTGTTCATAACATATTTGTTTAAATAGGGAGTGATTCAACACCTATAAGAAGTTCAGTGGTGGTGGTGTTCTAATGAGAAATAAGGCATCGTGTAAGACGATTGACGTAGGAAACATCAAAATTCATATGATAGATGGACTGGTACAAACGTTTCTGAATGTGAGACTCATATTCTGAAGCTAAAAAAGAACCTCATTTCTATCAACGCGTGGGACGCGACAGTATGTAAGTTTATTAGACAAAATGGAGTGGTAAAAATAGTGAAGGACAACATGGTGGTCATGAAGGAACATAGATTGTCATCATATTTGTATTAGTTAAATAAGAATAAAATCACTAGAGGCGCGGTCGCTCTTACATAGAAAGAGATGGAGGATAACGCAAGATTGTGGCATATGCATATAGGTAACATGAGTAAGAGGGGTGTTCGTACGTTGTAGAAAAGTGAGTTGAGGGCCTTAAGGAGTGTAAACTAGATTTTTGCAAGTATTGCACGATAGGTAAGCAACATAAAATTCACTTCAAGCAGGCGATGCACTAGACTTTTTTTATTTTTTTCTATTAGGAGATACACCGACCTAGGTAAATCCATGAGCTCGATTCGATTAGTTTTAAATATTACGATATAACACTATAGAACCATTTGAATCATGAATTGTCCCCCGACTCATATTCGAGAGTATATCTTTTAACGGTGCAAACAAGGGACCTCTCGATTATATTCACTCGAACGTATAGAAGTCATCACCGGTTCAATCAAAGGGAGGTGTTGAGTAGTACGTTACTTTCATAAATGACTTCTCACAGAAAGTATTATTTCCTCAAACATAAGTTCAAGATGTTTGCTAGATTCTGAAAGTAAAAGACGGGCATGAACAAGCAAAGGAGGTGAATGGTGAAGTACTTGAGAACAGACAATGGTAAGTACACATCGACGAAGTTTCAGGAATATTACAAGGAGCATAGTATTCATAGGTAATGGAAAGTCCCAAGATGTCGAGAGCAAAACGGGGTAACGGAGCGCATGAACAGAAAACTACTATACAGAGTCCGAAGTATGCGTTTGAAGCAGGCATTATGGAGGACTTCTAGGCAGAAATAGTAAGTCATGTATGCTATTTGATCAACAAATTGACAGTGATATGTGCCCTAGCAGCAATTCAGAAGGTGTTTCAGATTGTATCAATTAAATATCACTATTTGTAATTTGTACATGTTAATTATTAACAATATTTATTTAATAAAGGTGTTGAAGTATTTGATATATCTGAACCGTCCGTCCAATGAATTAATATGATATGACGAAGTCCTTGGAATGAATAGTTGAGTTTTCGGAGTTGTGATCATATCACAAATACGAGACTCTGACTCTTTAAGTATCGTTCCTAAAATGTTCCTACTCGTAGGTCCACCTAGAAGGACATTGGTAGGATTTGGAAATACTAGCACATTCTAACTTTACTCATGTTAGATGAATTTGATTGTTCTCGTGGGTCACGAATATTGAGGACATTCTAAGTTAGAGATGTGGGTGCTCATTACATTAACGAGTTCACTGAACTAACTTGATAAAGGATGTCTCCAATGGATTTGTTATGCAACATGTCAATGGAAAGTCCTAGTATCAGTGATACAACTCGTCTGAGATTACCATAGCAACTTGTAAGCACGCAACTGTACTTTGATTATATTCTAAGATAGTTCTAACTATGGGTTATGGAAGAGTATTCTTGGGTGTAGCCTTACGCTTATGAAGTTGGTGAGTAGTCAATATGGAATCCGTCACTCAAGGCACCAGGGTAATGAGTGATACGTCACAACTATCACGTTTGGCAAATCCTTGTCAAGGTGATGTGACAAATATAAAAGTTATTTCTTTTTTGTCATGAACAAACACTATATACTCGACTAAGATACATAGAGCGAGATTAGTTGGAGTTGACAATTATCCGTGTCCATCATCTCAGCTGCGACATTGCATGACAGGGTCGACCGAATTGTACGCTAACCAAATACGAAGGGTTCTACTTCGATAAGAATAATGTAGAGATTTTAAGTGATTATTATTGGAATAGAGACTACATATATATAGGGGAGGCTAGCCTCCTCTCCTATCATTCTAGGCAATGTGGGACTAAAGCCCAATATTACTTAACACATATATCAACACTCCCCCTCAAGATGGACGAAAGATATTCACTAAACCCATCTTGTCACATCCTCTCATCATGCTGATAGAACTAAGCCCCTTTGTTAGTCCGTCTGCTACCTGATCTTTGGTTGGAACGTAGCCCAGCTCTAGTACTCCTTTCTTCAGCTTTTCTTTGATGAAGAATCTGTCAATCTCGATATGTTTGGTCCTGTCATGCTGCACTGTATTGTTGGCAATACTAATAGCTGACTGGTTGTCACACCATAGCTTCATCTTGGCTCCCTGGTCCAGCTTTAGCTCCGTCAGCATATTCTTCAACCACAATAGTTCCGTGACTCCCAAGGTCATAGCTCTATACTCTGCTTCAGCTGTTGATCTGGCCACCACTGACTGCTTCTTACTCCTCCACGAGACCAAGTTGCCTCCTACAAATATGCAGTAGCCCGATGTGGATCTCTTGTCGTCAGCACAGCTAGCCTAGTCAGAATCACAATAGCCCTCGATGCTTACATGATTATTTCTTCTGAAGATCAGTCCCTTCCCGAGGGCTCCCTTCAAGTACCTCAGAATCTGGTATACTGCGTCCATATGACCCTTCCGGGGGTCATGCATGTAGCGGCTCACTACAATGACCACAAAGCTGATATCAGGTTGAGTGTGGCTCAAGTAGATCAACTTGCCCACCAATCTCTGATATCTATTCCGGTCAACTGGTTCTCCAGCTTCAGCATCCAGTTTGAACTTATGGTCTATCGGTGTCGTAGCTGGTTTGCATCCCATCATCCCCGTTTCCGTAAGCAGGTCCAGTGCGTACTTCCTTTGAGAAAGAACGATTTCCTCATTATCTCGAGCAATCTCAATCCCAAGGAAGTATCGAAGAGGGCCAAGATCCTTCACCTCGAACTCCTTGCCAAGCTTTCCTTTGAGTTGGGCGATCTCCTGCTCATCATCGCCTATGATAATCGTATCATTTACATATACCGCAAGCATGGTGATGTGACATCCACTTCGTCTGAAGAAGATAGTGTGATCAGCATTGATCTGCTGATATCCCATCCCTATCATTGCTCTCCTGAACCTGTCAAACCATGCTCGAGGAGACTGCTTCAGTCCATAGAGGGACTTCTTCAATCTGCAGACCTTGCCTTCTGTCTGTTTGGTGCCGAATCCTGGTGGTATCTCCATGTACACCTCCTCCACTAGATCCCCATGAAGAAATGCATTCTTTACATCAAGTTGGTGTAGCTTCCACCCTCCATTGGCTGCCAGAGAGATCAAGGTCCTGACAGTGCTCATCTTCGCCACTGGTGCAAAGGTTTCGTCATAGTCGATGCCGTACGTCTGACTGTATCCTTTTGCCACCAGTCGAGCTTTATAGCGTTCAACCTGTCCATCTGGGTTCTGTTTCACAGTAAAAATCCATTTGCATCTGACTGCTCTTTTTCCTTCTGGCAGTCTCACCAGCTCCCAAGTGTGGTTCTTCTCAAGAGCTTCCAACTCCTCATGCATTGCCGCTTTCCACTTTGGATCGTTCTTGGCAACCTGCCAATTGTTAGGTACAGTAATACTATCCAAAGATGCTATAAATGCTCCATGAGAAGAAGAGATATGATCATAAGAAACAAACTTAGCAAGGTCCCAACCATATCTGTTCGGAGGATTTTTCGCATTACTGCGAGTAGTCCTTCGTGTAGATAGTGGTATGGGAGAAGTAGGAGGAATGATATCACCTGAGGAGGGTGGTGGTGTAGATGAGGAGGATGGTGGTGTCTCAGGAGTTGGGACAGACGCATGTAAGGGACTTAGCACTGGCACTGTAGGTGTAGCTCCCCTTCCCGGAAATATTTTTTTTTGAAATATTTATTTATTCATTTATTTGATTTAATAAGGATTTTAGAATTTTTGTAAATAATTATTAGATAATTATTATGATAGATGACTTTAGCCACAGATGAGTTTTGGAGTACAAGACGACTAGGAATCATGGCACGGATAGTGCAGTAGCGTGCTTTGACTAGTGTTTAGCCACGGTAGGGAAAGGCCGAGTCATAGGATTGTTCTAACTAGAAAAACTAGGCCAAGTTGCGACCTAATCTCTATAGTTGTTTTAATTAGTTATTAATTAATTTATTGACGTATAGAAGACCGGGTTGTACCTAACTAGCCCGAACTGAGCCCAAGCCTAGGTAGTTATATAGTGCATCCCAAGACGTCATTGTAGACATGCATTGGGTAGCAGTATTTTAATTTAGTAAATTAGTAGACGATTTTTCCCCAAACGTGGTTATATATATTATGAGTCCTTGGTGTTAAATAATATTTTATTGATAATACAGTAAATAATTTGCTTAGCAGATATGTTGGATTTTGGATTTATCTAGATTATATATACATGTATATATATGGAGGTATATTTATGGTATATGGCAAATTAGGCTTTTATATATATATAAAATATCATGGTATTTATTATGTGAATTTTTAGTATATAGATTTAAGTATATTGTATTTCTATTATAGATTGTATTTAGGATACCTTATTTCCTTATTTTTGAATGTATGGTGTACCTGTATATTATTATTATACATGTATATATATGAATGTATACATAGGTGTATATATGAATGTATACATAGGTGTATATATATGAATATACATAGGTGTATATATAGAATGATAAATAGAATGATTAATAGAAAAAGAAAAAAAGGGAATATAGGAAAGTAGCAGCTTTCAAATGAAGGGCCAAGACAGCCAGGCCCAGCCCAACGAAGGGAACTCCTTCCCATTTAACCAAGCAAACAATCCCAAGCTCAGTTGGGGCAGAGGCCCAGCCCGCTCAACTAAGCCATAAGCACGGCTTAAGTCCAGCTCGAGCAAACAGACTCCCCCAACCATTCCCAGTCGAACCCGACACCCCGAGACTTTAAGTACAGAGAGAGATCGAGAGGAAACGCCGCCACGCCGAAACCTAAAACCCTAAGCCATTGCGCAGCCCTCGCCAATGCATGGGCGGCCACCCGCGACCGCCGTGCGCCGCCGCTGGCCGGCCGGGTCCGCGCGGAGGCAGCGCGCGCGCACAGGCGCAAGCGAGTAGCAGCGAGGTGCAGTCGCAGCGAGCCCTACTTCGCGACGAGGTTACGTCATACCCGCTCATCCTATTGACGAACCGATTCTTCAGGTACGATCCCGACATGACCCCCTCCAAGCCTGTTCTTTTACTTCATACATAGATGTCGTCGATCGATCGTAAAATCGAATCAAAGTTCGGTAAAAATCAGTCCCGAAACAGGACCAATAACAGTCCATTCATCCACATTGGAAGATCGATTCCGATCGATCCAGCAACCATTTATAAATTCCACCTGAACACAGTTATAGACAACATATAGGGCTTCACAACCCTTTTTTTGGATTTGGAAATCATCGACTACGCGTCGAGAAATCGAACCCCGAAGTTGACCGAAAACCTGTTTTAAAATCAATAAAATTCTTCGATACGACGTGCGTCCCGCCAAACTGGGCGACGTGGTCGCGTACCGAAAGCATCGAAAGGTGCGTAACGGCTTCGTGGTCGTGTGCGCTTTGACGGAATTCAAATTGGTCGCGTGTGCGCGACGAATTTGATGTGTATCCGTCAAAATTTACCGTATCGGCCTCTGTGCAAATTTTCCAATTACTTTGTGCACGCTCGTCAGATCGAGACGAAACTTGCGCCAACAGGACCGTATCGTTTTCTGGTCCTGTGTGCCAAGTTTGGTCCGATTCTGAAACAGTTGATCGGATCGCCGTTTTGCAGGCCCCACGGTCCGACTCAACGGGTGATTTTGTGCACGGTCCGTCGGAATCCAACTTTGGACATACGGTTGGTTCGTATCGAAAAAACTAGACCTGTTGACATGTAGTTCGACGACTTTAGAGACCATTGACCATGGCATGCTTTTCGGTGCAAAATGGGTCCAACGACGGACATCGTTTTTGCTCGAAATTACCGTTTTGCTCCTGTGTCCAGAATTGGACTTAAGGACAGGCAATCCTAGCTAATTTGACTATTCTGAGAACATTGGTAATGCTTATTTCAGCTTTCGGAGACATTTGTGGATTTTGGAATTTATGGCGTACTAGTTGACGGTATCTTATTGGTTCTTCGTGCTACCTCCAGGCGAGTATACCTTGCCTCCCTCTACAGTTTATTTTCATGCTTATAGTACACCTGTTGTAGTATGTTATCTTTAGTTACCTTAGTTGTCATAGATTTATATGATACCGCGTTTACCAGTTTATTGTCTTGCTTGTATATCAGTATTTCATGACTTGATAGTATAGTTATACCAGGCTTGTTTACGTCATGGATCATGCTAGAGTTGTCCTTACATGTGTCAAGACTGAGTTGTACCGTGTCTTCACATGTATCTTGACTGAGTCGTATCTGCAAGTACGTGTGAGTGAACTGCTATTACTTTGTCTTTCCCATAACCTGCAAGTCCACACACGGGGCGAGGGTTGTCCGTTTGCACCTGCGAGTCCACACACGGGACGAGGGTGACTTGTCTTGAAACTGACCTGCGAGTCCATATTCGGGGCGAGGGTTGGTATTCCATTGATCTTCCAGCAGTTCATTTATGCATACTTGATCCCGTATCCGTGTTCATAGCTACCTATCAGTAGCCACATGTCAGTCTCATGTCTAGTTCCTGTTTATACCCTGGTTATATCATTGCATGATTAAACTGTTAGATAGGCATGTTTTATGTATCTTGCTATTCCTCTGAGGACCTGATGATCTCTTCAGGTTTAGCGATTGTATAGAGTTAGTTAGGAGAGCGGGATGGTAGAGGATTGCGATGCATGATACAGGTATTTGCTTGTGATATTTTCTTTACTATTCTCTCGTGCTTTATATTCAGTACCATGATATTTTCTGCTTATTTTATAGACTCGTATCATTCTTAGAGTCTAATCGGACAATATGCTAATGGGCTGCAGACCATGACCCATAATTGTTTATTCTTGTTTTATTTGATTCTTGTGGATTGAGATACAGTTTAGATTAGACATGATACCCATGACCTTGACAGCTTATACGTACTCGAGTCGGGCTGGAGTCCGCTCGATACGTAGCTGGCTTGCTCACGAGCTCGCGTCCGAAAACCGGGTGCGGGTCGTGACAAATTTTTGTGGTGGCCCATGCAGGTCAGAGAATATCGTATCGGTTACATAACTGTACTGATACGAGCCTGCGACTATGACTAAACCCTTAGAAATCTCAATCCACTCGGCCTTGAAAATTCTCTTAGAAATTCTCTACGTTCTTGAAACTCCATATTTTCTCTCGATTATTCTTCCTTGCTTTCCGTACCATTGACTCTCGTCCCTTCCTATTTCGGGGTGACGAATGATCGTGTTGTCTAGAATTCATCAAAGATTCTTAAGTTATATTAGAATATTGCTTGATTTTGAATATTGGTTGTTTGATAGATATGTGGGGATATAGATGCCATATGTCTTAAATATCTAGGGATAATGACTCTAGCAACTTGATGGAAGGTTATAAAGTTTTTAGTGACATACCCTTGAGGGAGTAGCGTGACCAAAGGTGGGTAGAAGTTCTCGAGGTTTCATAATTACAAATGGCTAGAGAGGGTCATAAAATATTTTTGGAGAAATTAAATTTGAGGAGATTAAGGTAATAGTCGATTTTGATTTTAAGGAATATATATGAATTAGAATTTCGAGGACAAAATTATTTTAAGGTGGGTAGATTTGCAGCTCCCCTTCCCGAAAATATATTTTTTTTTGAAATATTTATTTATTCATTTATTTGATTTAATAAGGATTTTAGAATTTTTGTAAATAATTATTATGATAGATGACTTTAGCCACAGATGAGTTTTGGAGTACAAGACGACTAGGAATCATGGCACGGATAGTGCAGTAGCGTGCTTTGACTAGTGTTTAGCTATGGTAGGAAAAGGCCGAGTCATAGGATTGTTCTAACTAGAAAAATCAAGCCAAGTTGCGACCTAATCTCTATAGTTGTTTTAATTAGTTATTAATTAATTTATTGACGTATAGAAGACCGGGTTGTACCCAACTAGCCCGAACTGAGCCCAAGCCTAGGTAGTTATATAGTGCATCCCAAGACGTCATTGTAGACATGCATTGGGTAGCAGTATTTTAATTTAGTAACTTAGTAGACGATTTTTCCCCAAACGTGGTTATATATATATTATGAGTCCTTGATGTTAAATAATATTTTATTGATAATACAGTAAATAATTTGCTTAGCAGATATGTTGGATTTTGGATTTATCTAGATTATATATACATGTATATATATGGAGGTATATTTATGGTATATGGCAAATTAGGCTTTTATATATATATAAAATATCATGGTATTTTATTTATGTGAATTTTTAGTATATAGATTTAAGTATATTGTATTTCTATTATAGATTGTATTTAGGATACCTTATTTCCTTATTTTTGAATGTATGGTGTACCTGTATATTATTATTATATATGTATATATATGAATGTATACATAGGTGTATATATGAATGTATACATAGGTGTATATATGTGAATATACATAGGTGTATATATCCTTGTTAGCAATTCGGCAAACGAAAAAAAATCGGGACGACAAAAGTACGAATATAAATCGGCTCAGTGCAAATAAAATACGTTCAAAAATTCGGTTAAATATTCGAAAATGAAAATATTGAGGTTAGAAACTTCACATTCTTAAATATATTGTCAAATTTGGTTAATTAAATAGGTTCCCACCACGTTGTTTGTGCCAAATTTTTCAATAATTTATACGAAACACGTTTAAAACTTCGCATGCTTAAAATTTACGTACTGATTTGAATCTGTCAAAAGTACGCAAGTATTATACGTTTTTGAAAGATACGAAAAAATTCGCGTATAATACGAGTTTTATTCGGGTGATTGCTAACAAGGGTATATATAGAATGATAAATAGAATGATTAATAGAAAAAGAAAAAAAAGGGAATATAGGAAAGCAGCAGCTTTCAAATGAAGGGCCAAGACAGCCAGGCCCAGCCCAACGAAGGGAACTCCTTCCCATTTAACCAAGCAAACAATCCCAAGCTCAGTCGGGCCAGAGGCCCAGCCCGCTCAACTAAGCCATAAGCATGGCTTAAGTCCAGCTCGAGCAAACAGACTCCCCCAACCATTCCCAGCCGAACCCGACACCCCGAGACTTTAAGTACAGAGAGAGATCGAGAGGAAACGCCGCCACGCCGAAACCTAAAACCCTAAGCCACTGCGCAGCCCTCGCCAATGCATGGGCGGCCACCCACGACCGCCGTGCGCCGCCGCTGGCCGGCCGGGTCCGCGCGGAGGCAGCGCGCGCACAGGCGCAAGCGAGTAGCAGCGAGGTGCAGTCGCAGCGAGCCCTACTTCGCGACGAGGTTACGTCATACCCGCTCATCCTATTGACAAACCGATTCTTCAGGTACGATCCCGACATGACCCCCTCCAAGCCTGTTCTTTTACTTCATACATATATGTCGTCGATCGCTCGTAAAATCGAATCAAAGTTCGGTAAACACCAATCCCGAAACAGGACCAATAACAGTCCATTCATCCACATTGGAAGATCGATTTCGATCGATCCGGTAACCATTTAGAAATTCCACCTAAAAACAGTTATAGACAACATATAGGGCTTCAAAACCCTTTTTGTGGATTTGGAAATCATTGACTACGCGTCGAGAAATCGAATCCCGAAGTTGACCGAAAACCTGTTTTAAAATCAATAAAATTCTTCAATACGACGTGCGTCCCGCCAATCCGGGCGACGTGGTCGCAAACCAAAAGCATCGAAAGGTGCGTAACGGCTTCATGGTCGTATGGGCTTCGACGGAATTTAAATTGGTCGCGTGTGCGCGACAAATTTGATGCATATCCGTCGAAATTCACCGTATCGGCCTCTATGCAAATTTTCCAATTACTTTGTGCACGCTCGTCAGATCGAGACGAAACTTGCGCCAACAGGACCGTATCATTTTTCTGGTCCTGTGTGCCAAGTTTGGTCCGATTCTGAGATAGTTGATCGGATCGCCGTTTTGCGGGCCCCACGGTCCGACTCAACGGATAATTTTGTGCACGGTCCGCCGGAATCCAACTTTGGACATACGGTTGGGTTCATATCGAAAAATCGGACATGTTGACATGTAGTTTGACGACTTTAGAGACCATTGACCCTGGCATGCTTTTCGGTACAAAACGGGTCCAACAGCGGACATCGTTTTTGCTCGAAATTACCGTTTTGCCCCTGTGTTCAGAATTGGACTTAAGGACAGGCAATCCTAGCTAATTTGACTATTCTGAGAACATTAGTAATATTTATTTCAGCTTTCGGAGACATTTATGGATTTTGGACTTTATGGCGTACTAGTTGACGGTATCTTATTGGTTCTTCGTGCTACCTCCAGGCAAGTATACCTTGCCTCCCTCTACAGTTTATTTTCATGCTTATAGTACACCTGTTGTAGTATGTTATCTTTAGTTACCTTAGTTGTTATAGATTTATATGATACCGCGTTTACCAGTTTATTGTCTTGCTTGTATATCAGTATTTCATGACTTGATAGTGTAGTTATACCAGGCTTGTTTACGTCATGGATCATGCTAGAGTTGTCCTTACCTGTGTCATGACTGAGTTGTACCGTGTCTTCACCTGTATCTTGACTGAGTCGTGTCTGCAAGTATGTGTGAGTGAACTGCTATTCCTTTGTCTTTTCCATAACCTGCGAGTCCACACATGAGGCGAGGGTTGTCCGTTTGCACCTGCGAGTCCACACACGGGACGAGGGTGACTTGTCTTGAAACTGACCTACGAGTCCACATTCGGGGCAAGGGTTGGTATTCCATTGATCTTCCAGCAGTTTATTTATGCATACTTGATCCCGTATCCGTGTTCATAGCTACCTGTCAGTAGCCACATGTCAGTCTCATGTCTAGTTCCTGTTTATACCCTGGTTATATTATTGCATGATTAAACTGTTAGATAGGCATGTTTTATGTATCTTGCTAGTCCTCTGAGGACCTGATGATTTCTTCAGGTTTAGCGATTGTATGGAGTTAATTAGCAGAGCAGGATGGTAGAGGATTGCGATGCATGATACAGGTATTTGCTTGTGATATTTCTTTATTATCCTCTCGTGCTTTATATTCAGTACCATGATATTTTCTGCTTATGTTATAGACTCATATCATTCTTAGAGTCTAATCGGACAATATGCTAATGGGCTGCAGACCATGACCCATAATTGTTCATTCTTGTTTTATTTTATTCTTGTGGATTGAGATACAATTTAGATTAGACATGATACCCATGACCTTGACAGCTTATACGTACTCGTGTCGGACTGGAGTCCGCTCGATACGTAGCTGGCTTGCTCACGAGCTCGCATTCGAAAACCGGGTGCGGGTCGTGACAGTAGGTACTGGTCCTGCAGTTTGCTTCTCTCTCCTGCTGTAGGTAAGTAACTCCCCCTGAGCCGTAGGCCTGATACTTCTTATCTCCTCCCCCTGTTCTGCTTCACCTTCATGTTTCTCCTCAACCGTGCCTCTATGTCATACTTCTAGATCGGTTACCACCAAGTTCTCCATCTCCCCCTCTCGCCTTATACTGGTAGTATTAGACGTGTTGTGCGAAGTTCCCTCCTGGCGGTAATATGGCTCATGCTCTCGGAAGTGAACATCCATACTAACGAACTTCTTCTTCTCTACTGGACTCCAGCACACATATCCCTTCTGAGTCGCTGAGTAGCCCACGAAGATGCACTTGACTGCTCTGGGATCAAGTTTCCCAACTGATGGTCTGTTGTCTTTCACAAAGCACACACACCCGAATACCTTTAGTGGGAGTATCCCACTATTATTGCCTTGTAATACTTCGCATGGGAACTTCCATCCTAGGACTTTTGAAGGCATCCTGTTGATAAGTTGAGCTGCTGTCAATACTGCATGTCCCCATAGATTTTGTGGGACATTCATGTCGATCATCATACTTCTTGCGGTCTCTAGAAGGTGTCGGTTCTTCCTTTCTGCTACTCCATTTTGTGCTGGTGTGTATGCACAGCTGGTCTGGTGCTGTATTCCGTGTGCTGACAGGTACTCTGCAAGTGTCCTGTTGGTGTACTCCGTTCCATTGTCAGACCTCAGTACCTTCACTACTGCATTGTACTGAGTCTGGACATGTTTATGGAAGTCCCAAAACCAAACAAATATTTCACTCTTATTTTTCATTAAATACAGCCATGAGACACGAGATGCACAATCAATAAAGGAGACAAAGTACTTATATCCATTCATAGTGTTAGTAGCACATGGACCCCAAACATCATAATGTACTACCTCAAAAACAAGAGAACTCTTATGACCAGTACCAACATATGAGCTTCTAGTAAGCTTTCATAACTCGCATGCATCACATACTAATTTCTGTTTATTTGATTGTGCATACATCTCTGGATACAACTTACTTAGAGTATCAAAAGAAGAATATCCCATCCTCCTATGATGAAGTATCAAAGTATCTTCAGTCCTCTGCTGCAGCTCTCCCATTCCAGCCTTCTCTGCCATAGATATCAATGCTGAGTCAAGTCCTTCCCGATCTAGGTACCACAGTCCCTCATGCCAGGTCCCAGTTCCAAGTCTTCGTCCCGTCCCTTTCTCCTGGAAGATCACCTTAGGAATATCAAAAGAAATAGTGCATTTTAGTTGGAGAATTATAGAACTAATAGACAAGAGACTGACTGGAAAGGATGGAGCATGTAACACATTGGAAAATCTTACTGAACCTGTACAATTAACAGTACCCTTACCGACCACTGGTTGGAAAGTGCCATCTGCAGTCTGAATGGTGTCTGCTGGTGCTAGGTGAGTGTGAAGAAAACTCACTAGCGTTTTCGGTCACATGCCGAGATGCTCCTGAGTCGATAATCCAGTCTGACGTTTTAAGGAAAAACATAGATGCAAGAGCGAGTGACTCGTCAGTACCTTCTGATGGGTGAACATACATAGTGGCGTTGCCTCCGAAGAATGGGGTGGATGTCTTCTCTGCTCCGATCCTCCTGTCTCCTTCGGTCAACGCTCTCTGCTTTCTCTCCAGCAGGTCCAGCAGTGCCTGATCCTCCTCAGTAAAGGTGCCACCAGCTCCTCCATTCCCTTTGGCCACCAGCAAGTTTGTCCGATAGCCTCCTCGGCCGCCTCGTCGGCCTCCTCGACTACGTCCACGTCCAATATATTCTCGTCCTCGTCCACCACCTGAGTCTCCCTCCTTAGGTGGTTTGGTACAAGCATATCGATGATGGCCCATCTCCCCGCAGTTGTAGCATTGCCGATTGTGTTGCCAGAGCTCTCCCTTGGATCCTGTGTCGCCCGAGCTAGCAGCTGCTAGTGGTGGGACCACCTGTCCCTGTCTGTAATCTGATCCGCGTCTCCTTCTGGACCACCTGTCCCTGTCTGTAATCTGATCCGCGTCTCCTCCTGGACCATGGCTGAGATAGCCTCCTCGATACTAGGGATCTCTAGTTGGGCGAGGAGTAAGGCTGTCCTCTGTGCAAATGCTGCAGTCAGCCCTTTGAGGAATTTCATCGTCCTCTCCTGCAGACACACATGTCTCTCCTTGCACTTCGGGTCCCCGCAGCTTGCCCGTTTCGAGGAGTGATCATAATCCAGCTAAAAACGCTCCAACTCCGTAGCGTACTCCTGCACCGTCTTCTCCCCTTATACGGTGTCATCGATCTCCCCTTTTATCTGGAAGATCCGTAGGTTGTTTCCTACGCCATCATAGGTTCTCCTCAACTTCTCCCATACGTCTTTCACCATCTCAATACCATCTACTGTGGAAGCAATAGACTAGACTAAGGAATTGAGAAGCCAGATGTAAATCACCATATGAGTGGATTTTCACTCGTCGCGTCCTGTCGATCCCTCTTCCGACTCTGTCTTCTCGTCCGTCAAGAATCCCTCCAGGTTCTTTCCTGCAAGGGTTCTTCTCACCCGTCGTGACCAACTCAGATAGGTGGCTGGTCCATCCAACTTCAGATCGATGGAGGGTAGTTCCAACTTTGGCGGCGCTCGTGTCGTACTATCACCAGCCGACACCTTTATCAACTTCATCAACGTCGCCACATCGTCAGCATCCAGCTTCTTGAGGATCGCCTCCATCGATGCTTCTTCTCGATCACGTCACACTTGCTCCACGACTCACGCTTGTCCTCGTCGTCCTCTCCTAAATCTGAATATGTCTGGTTTCATAGGATCTAGGCATCATCGACATCTCCTTGAGAATCTCATACGAGATAAATCTTCAAGAACGATTTTAGGCTTCCCTACACTGTAGGTGCCACAGATGAAATAAATCTCAAGTTTAGGCTTACCTACACAGTAGGAGCCACAAATGAGATAAATCTTAAGTTTAGGCTTACCTACACAGTAGGAGCCCTAAAAGTGGTGTGCACGGAGGCACCCACGGCAGCAGCAGCGGCAATAGCAGCGGCACAGCCGCAGCGGCTCAGCGGCGGCTGCAGCGGCATCGGCACAGCAGTGGCAACAACGGCAGCGGCGGTGGGGGGGGAAGAGAGGACGAGGTTAGGGGTAGGATTTGTGTGGAAAGGGTGGCTCTGACGATATTCTAAGCAAATTTAGGCTCTGATACCATGTAGAGATTTTAAGTGATTATTATTGGAATGGAGACTACATATATATAGGAGAGGCTAGCCTCCTCTCCTATTATTCTAGGCAATGTGGGACTAAAGCCCAATATTACTTAACACATATGTCAACAAATAATCCTGTAAACATATAGGTAGTCATGATATACTGCTATGTCTCAATCTTGACTTGCCAAGTTCTAAGATTCACAAGTTGTTATGAATTTGTAAAGTTAATGGTTTAGTCAAAAGGATAACGTGATTCAAATAGCCATGTAATTCAGTCATAGTTTGACTTGAGATTAGAACTCGTTGCCATCATGTTGTAGTCCCAATAAGTAGTACATAAAAGGGTGTGTCCGACGAGTTGAGTTATGAAGAAATTGGATAGAAAGTCATTCTGAGTCCAACCCTAATAGATTGGGTCCAAACCAATTGGATGTCACTAGCATGAAAAACTCACATGTGGGTTTGGAGCCTAATTAATTCCCTCTTAATTAATTATGATTTGTTTAAATTGGGATCTAAATGAATAGATTCAAATTTGATTATGATAAGGATCAAATTAATTCAAATAGATATCCTAACTTAAACCCAAAGCAAAACTACCCTCCTCTATAAATAGAGGGGCATAAAGCACCTCTAATTACTAGTCGAAACCCTCTAAATTTCATGCAATCCACCAGAAGAAAGATGCATTTTCCTTTCTTCTTTTAGCTCTCGAGCCAACTCTATTCCTGATCAAAACTAATGCAACCAGTATACCAGGTTGACTCGTTCCACCCCAAAAAAATGCATGTGTTGATGTGATTTTTGGGGTCGCTCCTACGTGCACGACTTCGAAACTTCGTAGAGATCTTTGTGGGGGGCTAGAGACAAGAGTTGTCATAACATATTCAAAGGAGTCCTAAAGAGTTCACTTGGTTGTGGTTTGAGGCATTCAAAATAAACGTTCTTCACCGTTGGAGGTTGTACACATTGTACAACTCGCTGATTTAATAGGTATATCTAAAACCTCTCTTGTAGATCTTAAGTGATATATATATATATATATATATATATATATATATATATATATATATATATATAGCCAATGACCCTCTAGCCTAGTGGTAGTAGTGAGGCATGCGACCCAAGTGGTCAGAGATCGATTCCAGGTGGGAGCATTCGCCACAATTACCATTTTCAATATATATATATATATATATATATATATATATATATATAAAAGCCGCACAAGAGGAACAACTCCACCCATGATTTGGAACTGACAGTGATTGTGTTTGTTCTGAAGTTATGGCGACATTATCTATATGGCACTTCTTGCGAGAGCTTCACGGAACACAAGAGGATCTAAATTTGAGGCAAAGGCGATGGCTGAAACTTATTAAGGATTATGACTTAAACATCGCATACACCAAACAAGGTATGTGGTGGCAGATGCATTGAGCCGTAGATTCGTTGGATCCCTATAGATCGCAACAGAGATATTGAAGGACTTGGAGAATATGGAAATTGAATTTCGGGTTCGTGGTCAGAATGTTCAGTTACCCGACTCCATCGCGAGCCAAGACTACTGGAGAGAATCAAGACGACACGGAGAAGTAATGAGTTTCTGCAGAAAATTTGTGGACATATAGCAGAGGAAAAGCCAATTTACTTCTATGAATCTGAAGATAAGGCATTAGATGGAAGGGGAGATTGTGTGTTCCGAAGGATGAAGTGCTCGTAAAGAAATACTTACGGAAGCCCATTATGCAAGATATGTGTTGCATCCTGGCAGTACGAAGGTGAACAAGGATCTACACACAACTTTCTGATAGCACGGTATGAAGAAAGATGTAACCCTCTTCGTTTCGCAGTATTCGGCATGTGTTGACGTGTAAAGGCAGAACACCAGAGGCCCAGTAGAGAAATGCAGAACCTCAACATTCCATAGTGAAAATAGGAGCACATTTTATGGATTTTATTGTGAGTTTGCCAAAGACGTCGCGAAGAAACGTTGCGATCAGGGTCATCTTGGATAGATTAACTAAGTCAGCTCATTTTATTGCTATAAAAATTTCTTGGAGCATCGACAGGTTGGCTCAGATCTACTTGGATGAGATAGTTCGTCTGCATGGCATGTAAATATCCAAAGTCTTTGATCGAGATGGGCGATTCTCGTCACGTTTCTGGAGTAGTCTTCAATCGACTATAGGGCAGTGTTCTAATTAGCGGTACGCCGCCTAGGCGCTAGGCGGCTGCTATTTGCACCGTTTTTGCCATTAGCGGTAGAGTAGATAGTCGGCGAAGGTTTGGCGGCATAGACAAAGGTGAGACGACTTAGGCAGGCTCTTAGGTAGAGCAATATTTGACTAGATGTTTTGAAAAAACAGTTTTGCAAGCATTATAGACCTATGGTTCACTTTTACAAGACTAAAATTTCATAAATCTTTGTTCTACAACTTAGTTATGCATAAAACACCCTTAAAATATGCATATTACTCAAAAAATAGAGGTAAAATAGTAGAAATGTCTAAAATACGTCAAGCGTCTAGACGGTGCCTAGGCAACCTAGGATGTAGGCAAACCATCTCCACCGCAACCCGCCTACCTCTGTTTAGAACCTTGCTATAGGGACCAAATTGAAGTTCAGTTCAACATAATATCCTCAAGCCGATGGCCAAACAGAATGAGTGAATCAGATTCTGAAAGACATATTACGACTTTGTGATGGATTTGAAGTCAAGCTGGGATACACAACTACCGCTAGCAAAATTATCATATAATAACAGTTATCAGTCTAACATTCAGATGAGACTTTATGAGTCATTGTACGAGTGAAAATGCAGGTCACCTATATGCTAAGATGAAGTGGGAGAACGACAAATACTTGGTCCAGAATTGGTCGAGCAGACAGTACAGAAAGACTTTGCTTCAGTCGACAAAGATTGAAAATTGCATAGAGTCAGCAAAAAAGTTATGCGGATTCTCATCGACAACCTCTTGAGTTTGAAGTATTTTTGAAAGTCACACCCATGCAAGGAATCATAAGATTTGGAGCTAAAGGAAAGTTGAGTCCGAGATTTGTTGGTCCTTTCGAAGTTCTCAAACGAGTCGCGCCAGTTGCTTATCAGATTGCTCTACTACCAACATTGGAAGAGGTGCACGATGTGTTTCATGTATCTTAATTGCAGAAGTACGTGCCGGATCCAAGCCACGTGCCGGATCCAAAAATGTGTTCAAATCTTGGACATGAAGGACAAAGTGTTGAGGAATCGAACGGTTTTCCTGGTCCGTATGATTCGGCGAAACCATTCGGATGAGGAGTCGACGTAGGAACTGGAATCAGATATGAAGGAAAAGTTTTCTTTCCTAGTCAATGAAGGTGGGTTCTTGTTCTAAAGTTTCGAGGATGAAACTTTTTCTTAGTGGGTTATAGTATAGTGTCCGCTTCCCAGTTGGAGGCACTGTATCAGCGACCCTATCGGTATCGATTGATCCGAGACAGATTGAATTAAAACTATTCCTCTATTTGGATTGACTCTTCAGAATCATGTCCCATATGTAGTGGATCGTGTCTTGGGAAGAGCTCTATATAAGAGTCCCTTCCTCAAACCTTTCCACTTTCGTTTTTGATATTGGTTTTTCTTGTGCTTTCGTAGTTGGTTTTATAAATACGTTTTCGTGGACATTCAATGGTTGTCATTGTTTCATTCATCGATCTACGCATTCATATCAAATTTTGCGGGAAAGAGAGAAGAAGAGTATTGATCCTCTGTTGGTGTAATTGTAGGTGATTGTGTAGGCGCAGCTTGAGCGAAGTGTCGAAGACCTCTTTCTCTCGACATTTCTCCAACGGTGAGTGGCTTGACCCTTCTTCCCTTAGCCCTCTTATTTTTTAATTAATCAATGATATCGATTATAAGAAGATCTAGATAAGGAGAATGAAACACATAATATTGCATGCTTATTTTATAGAACTTCGAAATCGTAGTACTGTTGTATGCTTACTTTATGTTATGCCTGCTATCATACTGTGCTAGATAAAGATCGGATCAATGAATAAATGTTGCGATTGTAATGTGAAATATGTCAATTGATTGCTCGAATGATAGTAGAACACACGGCGAATGTCATGTTTTCTAGAATCTCGTAGACTATGCTTGAATAACTAAGTTTGTTAGTCATGCATGGTCATGAACAACTTGTGCACAAGGTTTTAATTCCTCGAACGGTTGTCGAGGCCTAAGGATCGATTAGGGCTAGAAGGAACAGGGATAGCTATGCTGACATACTAGCATGGGTGATTCGAAAAATTTCAGTGGGACTCGCTACCTACGCTGAAAAGATCTCGTCTAACTACGCTAAAGTCCAGGATGGCTTGTGGTGTCAATATATATAGTTCACATGGAAGAACATAGTAAGCTCTGTTGCAGAGAAGGAGACTCTGTCGTGGATAAGAATAAGTGTATTTACATTGTTATGTTTTTATCATATGCTTTGTAAACTGAACTAAGGAATGGCTAGAAATACTACTTACAATAATGTATGCTTTTACATAATTTCTATAACAATCATCGGTGATGTAGAACTTTAAATAGCTGCTCACTAGTATACAACAATGTACTGATCCACATCTTCACAGGTGCCGTGACTCAAGGAGGCATGCAAAGGAATTGAAGGTGACGATTAGACGTTGCGAAGCTTGCTTTCTTTTTGAAGCCTTGCTCATGTTTGAAGGTTTGTTCATACTCTTTTGAATCCCTCGCTCCAGTCGTTCAAGAGAAGACTCAAGTTCAAGGTGTTTAAGTTTTGTTCTACTAAAGGGATGTGATGTATGAAACAATGTATATCATTTGTAATGTAAAGTTGTACCCTTTACCCCGTTGTTCAAATCTATGTAATGATGTTCATTATCCATGAAAAATTATCATTTTTGTGTCAAGACGTGTTATTCAATTTCTATATCTAATCTTTGTTACAAATCTCCATTGAACTTCGATATATTCAAATGCACACGACGTGCCAACTTAAGCTTGTACGGTATCACGCCCGATTGCGACTTATCGATTATATATATATATATATATATATATATATATATATATATATATATATATATATTACTCCCACCATTTATTAATAGAAGGAATAATCCGCCCATTTTATTAATAAATGGTGGGAGTATATATATATATATATATATATATATATATATATATATATATAGAGAGAGAGAGAGAGAGAGGTGGACAGATAGATTATAGAGTTGGATGATGAGGACCAACACCAGTAAGACCCAGAGGCAATAGTATTAAGGAGATCATGGCGTACCCACAATGCACCAGTTAGGTACGGTTTTGAAGATATGGCTACATTTGCATTAGTCGCGAAAATAGGAGATCGAAATAATTATAAGAAGGTCATTGGACAAGAGAACAATAATTGTTGGATAGTTACCATGACAGAAGATATGGAGTCACTTTGGAAAAATGGTACGTAGAACTTGGTTGAGCTACCGAATAGGAAAAGGGCTATTGACTGCAAATGGTTATTCATGAAAAATAAAGAATAAGCAATACAAGACACGCTTAGTCGCCAAAGGGTATGCTAAAAAGGTGGGAATTGACTATAACGAGATTTTCTCGCATGTGGTCAAGCATACGTCTATTCGAGTATTCTTGGCATTGGTAGCGACTTAGGACATAGAGTTGGAAAAAATGTATGTCAAAACGGCCTTTTTGCTTATTGAGTTGGAGAAAAGATCTTTATGAAGAAACCTAAGGTTTTGTCTAGCCCGACATGGAGGATCACGTATGTGAGCTCAATCGATCTCTTTATGGGTTGAAGCAATATTCCGGTAATTGTACAAACACTTCGACTCGTTCATATTGAAGACCAATTTCTCTCAATATAAGTATGACAAGCATGTTTACTTGGGGAGACTCAAGGATGGATCTTAGATATATCTCCTCTTATATGTTAATGATATGTTAATTACTTCCAATACTATGACGGAGATAAGAGCACTAAAAGCTTCATTGATTGTAGAATTTAATATAAAGGATTAAGGTGGAGCTTGAAAAATTCTTGTGATGGAAATTCATTAAGACAAGAAGGTTGGAAAGCTTTGGCTATCCTAAAGTATATAGAGAAGGTGTTGAAGAGATTCAGCATGAAGTACTTTAGATATGTGGGCACTGGTATCACGATTCATTTCATTTTATCCTTCAAGGAGTGTCCAAAATCAGAGGAGAAGAAGGTAAAGATGTCTTGAGTTTTGTATGTGAGTGCGGTGGAATCGTTCATTTATGCTATGGTGTGCACTCATCCCGATTTGTCGTATGCGGTCAGCTTGATGAGCATGTACATGTCAAATCCAGGAAGACTTCATTAGAAAACAGTAAAGTATATACTTCAATATCTAAAGGGTTTTAAATATCTCAGTTTGTTATTTCACAAGTCAGAACACGGATCGAACAAGTTGCAGAGGTATGTTGATGTTGATTATGTCGGTGACTTGGATAAGAGAAGATCAACTAAGGGCAATGTATACACACTTGCAGATTTTTTTAGTTAGTTGGAAGTCTACACTTTAGGATATTGTGCCACTTTCTACTATATAGTCAAAATATATTACGGCGGACATCAAAGGAGACCTTGTAGTTTAAAGGCCTAGTTGATGAGTTCGGTCCTAGAAGGTACAAGTTCCTTTTTTTGTGATAGTCAAGTCATGATTCATCATACAAAAAATTCAATATACCATAGTTAGACAAAATACATCTACGTACGATATGACAAGATAAGGAAGTGGTGCAATAAAGATATCAACTTTTTGAAGATTAATATGGAGAAATTCAAGTCTTAACTTTTATTCAAGTACCTGGGCTTGAGGAAGGTTCTCGGCCTTGGTAAGAGGTTTGAAACAGTTTCACAGTTATGGGTAATGACCATGTCAGAGACAGCTTTTACTGTTATGGACAAAGACCGTATCAAATGTCGTATTTCAGTCCTGAGCAAAGACTATGTCAGTAATCAATTTTACAACTCTGATAAAGATCTGTCAGTGGGCAAAGGGAAACCAAAGGGGCGATCAAGTTAAAGGAGCACGAGGGTATCAACAACATTCTCATAAAGTGGCTAATTGAACGACAAACTAAGGTGAAGATTGTTGTGTATGGCTCATATTCAACTACATAATACTATAGGAGACATCTGATGATTAGAGAAGCCAGGAAGGAGTCGAAGAAGATAGAAGGGGATTAATAGAGCCAATACAGTTACACCAACATATCAATGATATGTCATTGGTATAACAATCGATTTGTCAGAAAGTGCAGAAATATTCCAACAAGTTTTGGACACATTTTTATGCTCATCAAGCAATAATATTGGCATACCATAGCATTCCATTGGCTCGGGATCATGTCATTTCATGGAACGTTCAGATCTAAAGTTGCTACTTCAACGGTCCAGATTCCTCCTAACTTAGGGATGTTGAGGAGATCCTATTGAAGGGTCTTCTCATGCCCTAATATAGAGTGCTCGAGGAAAAGGAGGTTCTTCTTGGTGTTGCTAAGGAAGCCATTGGTTGAGTTATCAAGAGGAAAAAGTAGGGAGCTCATTGGAAATTTCATTGAGGGAGGGTTTCGCAATATGATATATGTTTGTGTAAGTCCTTGTAAGGTTCTCTTGTTGATTCAACAAAGTTATTCTTCCCTTACCCCGTGGATATAGGGACCAATCTAGGTCGAACAACGTTATATTGCAAGTTTACGTGCTTGTGTTCTTGGTAGTTATTTTTCGGTTTATTTGTGCCTTGTTTATTTGTCGTCGCATGGATTGTGGGGATTTTTGTTGAGAGTAAATAAGGGACTTTAGTCCCACATCGGTTAGATGTAATATGAAGAGGGGTTGGACCCTCTATAAGTAGTAGGCAGTAGCCCTCAATAAAATTATCTGAGATATTAGACTCATTTCAATATGGTATTAGAGCCATAACTCTCTCTCTCTCTCTCCACAAAAAAAAAAAATATTTTTTCCCCCTTTCCCCCCCAAGCCGCCGACCCCCCCTCCAGCCTTCTCCAAGGCCACCGACCCCCCACTCCCTGCCGCCCCCCCCCCCCCCCCCACTCCCTGCTGCCGCCCGCCACCCCCCCCACTCCAGGCCGCCGACCCCCCCCCACTCCTGCCGACCCCGCCCCCCCCGCCCATCCAGCACCTGCCGACCCTCCCCCCCCCCCCGACGACCCCCCCTATCCAGCAGTAACCCGCCCCCCGCCCCGCCCTTTTTAGGGCTACAGCCGCCCTTTTTAGGGTTTCGCTGTTCTAAAAAAAAAAAAAAAGATTTCCTTCTCTTTAGAAGATCTGTGTTGTTGCCTTCGAGAATCAGTACCTTCTTTTTAGAAGCTCTACTACGAATACGAAATCTCTTTAGATTTTCGTATCTCAGAAACGTTGTCTTTACAATCGTTTCTGTACGGCTGGTATACCTCTGGTTTGTCTCATGCAAGGAGGCACAACTACGTTGGTTATCCTTGAGCCGTCCGAACGCGTTATCATGACGCGGTTCTAGTTGGTCGTATAAACTACGACATATCAGTGAGGGATCTCGTTTTGTTGTTTCCCCCAGTAGCTGACTAAGACGAAGACGACTCCAAAGAAGACGACTCAGGAAACAACAACACCTCACTGATTGCAGTTGAAGAAGTCATGGATTCCATCTATGGAAAGTTGACAGCAGAAGAAATGAAGGCCCTGGTCGAGGATCTCCTGACCAAGAGATTACCGGAGGCAACCCCACGCGTGACCCATACTGATATGGATCCGTCACCGTACAAAATAGGAAAGTTGGACAAACTGGAGACGAAGTTGGAAGGCACGACCAACTACTTGAAATGGTCGTGGCAGGTGATGCGGACGCTGAAGGGACGTGGCTTGGTTGGTTATGTAGATGGCCACACCAAGGCCCCTGTCGATCACTCCTCGAAGGAGTTTGCTGTATGGGACA
The DNA here is from genome assembly GCA_029216955.1 of Iris pallida. NCBI lineage: Eukaryota > Viridiplantae > Streptophyta > Magnoliopsida > Asparagales > Iridaceae > Iris > Iris pallida. The sequence goes on along the minus strand of JANAVB010031216.1, from coordinate 9,448,437 downwards.
TTGTCAACAATGTCGTGGCTGGTTGGTTGACAGCCTCTTTGACCGACCAAGTGTCGGGTAACGTTGAAGCAATGGAGGGAGCTGCTGATATCTGGAGAACGTTGAAAGACATGTACTCCGGTTCGGGTAATCCCATGCGAGTCTTCCAACTGCAGGATGAGCTCGATAGGGTAATCCAAGACGATTGTACCATCTCTGAGTACGCTGCCTTGTTGAAGAAGTACTGGTCTGATCTTGACCATTATAATCCTCTTGGCATGGAGGATGCTCAGGTTGAACCGGCCTTTGCAAAATATTTCCAGAAATTTCTGGATTATATCTCGCGGCAACGGATGATGAAGTTTTTGAAGGGGCTCAACCCAGCGTTTGAGCAACGACGGAATGTACTTCTCGCACAACCGACGCTGCCGACATTAGAAGACGCCATAGCTGCCATGGCACAAGAAGAAGCACGGTTGAAGCTGATGCCTACCAAGGGTATCTCCCAGGGGGAGCAGGCCGGAGTTGACACATCTGCTCTTGCCACTTTCACACAGTCTCCTTATACGGGAGGCGTTTGCCACAACTGTGGTGACACAGGACATTACATCCGCTTTTGCCCAAAATCGACACGGACTCCCTCGAATGGTCGGAGTCGTGGTCGCGGTGGACGACGAGGTGGTCGAGGCAGCTACGGTGGTGGAAGGGGCACTTACTCTGGAGGCAACAAGGCGCATCTGGCGGATGAAGGTGGGGACAATCAGCTGGCGGACATCACTCCATTTGAGAGAGAAGTTCTCGAGAAGATGCGCGGCTCAAAGCTTGGTTCTGGTGAAAGACAAGTCATTCCTGGGGCGCCGTCCACTACAGGAGATTACTGCACTTACTTCTCCCAAACCAGTGCCGGTATACCTCCGCGTGCTCTTGCATCTGTCTCTCAGCCAGCTTGGATTATGGACTCTGGGGCATCTTGCCATGTCACGGGGTCCCGAGGAGAGTTCCGGGAATACTCTACTCTAACGCCGCCAAAAAGCATTCAGACTGCTGATGGTACCTCCAGGCCTGTTACGGGTAAAGGCACTGTTGATTGCACTCCTTCCATCACTCTATCTAATGTCTTACATGCTCCTTCCTTTCCTGGCAATCTTATTTCCATTAGCGCCATTATCCTTGATCTAAACTGTATTGTTTCCTTTGATATTCCTAAGGTAACTTTTCAGGAGAAGGGAACGGGAAGACGACTGGGCACTGGCACATGGCATAAGGGTCTATGGTACTTGGACAGGAACGGTCTGGATAGAGCACTGGCATCTTTGGTTGCAGACGCCCAACCGGAAGTCCGAAGTCGAAGTGTCGAAGCCGAGCTGCTCCTCCACCATCAGCGTGTAGGACATTCTTCTTTTCCCGTTATTAGTCGACTGTATCCGTCCTTATATCAAAAAGCAAATAAAGAGTTGTTAGTTTGTGATGCTTGTGAGTTGGGAAAACATACCAGAAGCTCCTATGTGCATTCTGGGCATCGATGTTCTGCTGCTTTTGATATGATTCATTCCGATGTGTGGGGTCCTTGTCCTACAAACGGGGTTAATGGTTATAGATGGTTTGTTACTTTTATTAACTGCTCTACCCGCGTAACGTGGGTCTACCTGCTGAAGAATAAAAGTGATGTTTTTGAGGCATTTCAAAGCCTCCATCAACGGGTGAAGACACAGTATAATGCTCGTGTTAAATGTTTCCGGTCGGATAATGGGACGGAATATACCCATAAGAGGTTTGCTGCGTATTTATCCTCTCATGGTATACTCCATCAAACCTCTTGTGCATATACACCGGCTCAAAATGGTGTTGCCAAACGAAAAAATAGGCACCTGCTGGAGGTAGCTCGGACGATGATGCTGGCTATGAATGTCCCTAAATTTTTGTGGGGGCAGGCTGTCTTGACAGCCTCTTATCTCATCAACAGGATGCCCTCTCAATTACTGGACTGGAAGACGCCTTTGGAAATGCTCACGGGGACAACTGCGTACACCGTTCCTCCGAAAGTATTTGGTTGCGTATGCTTCGTACACGATAACAGGCCTGGTGTTGGTAAGCTGGATCCTCGAGCACTTAAGTGTATCTTTGTTGGGTACACCGGGACACAGAAGGGTTACGTATGCTGGAGCCCGGTTGAACGGAAGCTGTTTGTAAGCATGGACGTTACATTCAGAGAGCTGGAACCTTATTATGGTTCGGACGAAGGTTCTGCGTTTGGGAACACGCCTCACACAGCGGGTGTTAGACGTGAGGGGGAGGTAGTACACCCAAACGTAGTTGTCGGATCGGTACCTTGTCATGTCGTGACAAACTGGCAGAAAGGGGAAGAAAGCATCAATGATACTGATACGGAGGATGAAGAAGACAATACGTACATTACGCAGGGGGAGAAGCAGACAAGGGAAAAGGAGCTCCAAGTTTACAGAAGAAGACAGCAGAGGTCCAGTACTGTGCCGTACCCTGTGCCTATAGTGCCAAGTCCCTCGTCTACTCCTGCCCCGACTCTTGAAGATGTTACTCCCGTACCGGATCGCTCGGATTCGGAAGCGGATCTCTCCGATTCGGATGGTATGCTTTCTCCACCACCCATTGCTCCCTTAAGGAGGTCTTCTCGCATTAATGCGGGAAAGGCTCCTATTCGTTATAAAGATTATGAACATGATATCGTCAACTACCTATCTTATTCTAATATTTCTCCGACTTATCAAACATTCCTCACTTCGTTAGACTCCACTTCTTTACCTAAGAATTGGCAGGAAGCAAAGAAGGACCCAAGATGGAAAGCCGCAATGATGGAAGAACTTGGGGCACTAGAGAAAAATAAGACATGGGAGTTGGTGCCATTACCTGAAGGGAAAAAACCTGTGGGATGCAAATGGGTTTACACAGTGAAGGAGACACCAGAAGGAAAAGTTGAACGATACAAGGCGAGACTGGTTGCAAAAGGCTATACCCAGACATATGGTATCGACTATGATGAGACTTTTGCCCCAGTAGCGAAGATGAGTACCGTAAGAACACTGGTCTCCATTGCAGCAAACTATGGGTGGAAGCTACACCAGTTAGACGTAAAGAACGCATTTCTTCATGGAGACCTACAAGAAGAAGTATACATGGAGACTCCTCCGGGGTGCTACTCTGTGTCAGATTCAGGTGAAGGAACGTCACATGGAAAAGTGTGCAAACTGAAGAAGTCGCTGTACGGGCTGAAGCAATCTCCTCGAGCCTGGTTTGACAGATTCAGAAGGGCTGTCACTGGCATGGGGTACCATCAGACAAATGCAGATCATACTGTCTTCCTCCAGCATGCAAGGGACCACATTACTATACTTGCTGTATATGTAGATGATATAGTGATCACAGGTGACGATGTAGTTGAGATCACTAAACTGAAGACGAAACTCGCCAAAGAGTTTGAGGTGAAGGACCTGGAAGAGATGAGATACTTTTTGGGTATCGAGGTGTGTGATGGTGAACAAGGAATTGTTCTCTCACAAAGAAAATATGCACTAGATCTGCTGAAGGAGACAGGAATGCTAGGATGCCGAGCAGCAGTCACTCCAATTGACCAGAAGTGCAAGATGGGAGCAGAAGCAGGAAAGCCTGTTGATCGCGAAAGGTATCAAAGGCTAGTAGGCAGACTGATTTATCTACTGCATACTCGCCCTGATATCTCATTTGCAGTAAGTGTTGTAAGCCGCTATATGCATGATCCAAGAACGGATCATATGGATGCAGTATTTCAGATCCTAAGATATCTGAAAGGGACGCCGGAAAAAGGACTGTGGTTCAAGAAGAATGGATGCACAGATGTTGAGGGATACTGCGATGCAGACTGGGCAAGCTGCATAGACGACAGAAGGTCTACCACAGGGTACTGTGTTTTTGTAGGAGGAAACCTGGTTTCATGGAGAAGCAAGAAACAGTCAGTGGTAGCATGGTCGACAGCTGAAGCAGAATACAGAGCAATGGCTCTAGGAGTATCAGAATTGCTATGGGTAAAGGTGCTGCTGACAGAGTTGAAGCTAGACAAGGGGACACCATTGCGCCTTCTGAGCGATAGTCAAGCTGCGATAAGTATAGCGAACAATCCGGTTCAGCACGACAGAACGAAGCACATCGAGATCGATCGATTCTTCATCAAGGAAAAGCTGGAACAAGGGATACTGAAGATTGATTATGTTCGCTCAGAAGAACAAGTGGCAGACTGTCTGACTAAGGGTCTTAGTTCATTGAGTCTGTCAAAGCTAAGTAACAAGATGGGGATGATTAATATCTATCGTCCATCTTGAGGGGGAGTGTTGAGAGTAAATAAGGGACTTTAGTCCCACATCGGTTAGATGTAATATGAAGAGGGGTTGGACCCTCTATAAGTAGTAGGCAGTAGCCCTCAATAAAATTATCTGAGATATTAGACTCATTTCAATAAATTTTTTCAACAAACGCGAGTGTTATTGTTTGGTTTATTTGTGCCTTGTTTATTTGTGTTCACAAGGATTGTGGGGTTTTTTCAACAAACATAAGAGAAGTATAATAACTTCCTGTCCTCTTTGTTTCTGTGTCGACTCCAAGGATTCTCGTCCTCTTGTTTGTAGTAATAGATACCAATGTTCTACTGCTATACACGTAATTCCACGGGAACGAGAACAAATATTAACATGAAGATAAATTGTTAACTTTGGAAATTATTGATTTCATTCATTTTGTCCAAGACTATTTAGTTAGTCTAGCACAGACTAAAAGAGACATAAAACCAAAAGAGCTAAAAGAACAAAGAGCTAAATGCTTAGTATTTTATACCAGTAGGATTCCTCTACTTTAGCAGAATTTATTTGGTTTATAAAGTTGAAAGAAGGGATTCACATTAACTTACACATCAATCAAGCCAGGCATGACAACAGCATCTGCATAGTCCATCACGTGCTCTCCTAATGGTCCAAGTTGATCCTCTGCTTTAACCACCGAAACAATCATCCCATCTTTCACCTCAACTGAACGAATACCAGATATTAGACTACAGAACAGGTATGGAAGTAGCTGATGTAAATAACAAAATTATTGTCTTTCTGGAGTCATTCTTGATGAACTTGATTCTGGAAAAAAGAAATGAACATGACTTGAGCAAATATTTTAAAAAAAACCTGCGCCCTCGATGACACCATGTGGTGTGACAATGCGTTTGCTCTGTATCCAGAAGTGCTCATAAGGAAGGAGGCTGCAATCACTGTTTGATTGCTGAATAATCAAGAAACAAATAGTCATCCCAATGTATGAAACAAATTAAAATCAATCATTCACAACAATAAGTCAAGTTGTCAGTTATCCTGTTTTCTTAACTTCAAACTACTGCAACTCATTCATGATGAACCTAATTCAAGAAGAAGAAAAAATCTATTATTTTGTGTTTCTTCTCATAACTTAGATTTCTGGACCTCAATGTCACAATTCAATAAAGAAAATAAGTACTTCTGACTATGACTTTATTTTATCATAACCTCTTTCATATATTATCATTACAGTTGTCAACCCCGATCAAGATGCCATCGCCTAATTAACCAAAGTTATCTGCAGAAAACAATTGCTTGACCTTATAGCGCTTTGCTAAATAAATGTGACAACTACTCCTTTTGCTACGAGTTTTTGGTATCAAATTATTCACCTCAATGGGAAAAACCAAGATTCCCAAAGAAAACCACAGCCATGCACTTGTTTGCATTAGAAATTCTTGATCAAATCTTCGCTAGCTTACCGAAAACTCGGTGATCAAGACTTTCACATTATGAGTTCTTGATCTCAAATTATTCACCTCAATGATTAAACCAAGCATCTATTCTGCTGCATATGAGTTTGTCAACAAACTTTTTTACTTAATATATGTTGATTTTTTTTATTAAAATACTATATATTTTTAAATATCAAAAAAAAAAATTGTACTTTTGAAAAAATTAAGTGTTTTTTTTAGCTTGGAAATAAGTTTCTAGCGCTGCTATATTATTATTATTGTAATATAAAGAAAATTTCATAGCCTCATCATTCTGTAAAGAAGAAGAAGAAAAAAGAATTCCGGATTACAAGTTTTGTCGAAAACTTTCTACTCATTATGAGTTTGCAACCAAAAATTGTCAACAGAACAATCACTTGTTTGGACACGTAGGAAGCACGGACGCTCCGAAAATTCGGACCGTGTCAGACACAACCCGGACGCTCCAAAATATGCCAGAACACATCAAGCCAGGTGGCGTGACCGTGTCGCGCCGTGTCCGTGTCTGTGTCCATGCAACGTAAGTAGTACTTCAGTGCTTGGTGAGACTCACCTTGGTAGGGGCTCTGGTGTAGAGGAAGAGGAAAGAGATTGCGAGAAACATCAGTGGAAAGACTTTCCATTTCAATATTTCCATTTTCTTTTCTTTTCTCTATTCTTCTTCTTCTCCTCCTTCCTTCTTCCTTCTTCTTTCTTCTGTTCTTCCTTTTTTTTTTTTTTTTTCCCTCAGCACGAGAATCTTCCATTTTTTATAGAACATCTTTGGCTACTGCCGCTACTCTACTGGCGGAGATACCGTTCCGATCCCGAGGGGCCCACTTATGGCGATCAGGCGATGGTGAGTGGAATTCCGAGTAGGCTAATCCCCTATTTGGGGGAAAATAATTTTGAAAAACGTCTACAACTACTTCATACGGGGGTAGCCCGGAGTTTCTAATTTCTAGTAGGTTGGGCTTATTTACTTTCAACCGAATTCAAATAGTCAAAATTAAATAAATCAAAATTTTAAAAATTTTAAAATTGAAATAGAACCGAAATTAGTCAAAATTGAGACCAAACGGAACAAAATAATGTTTATTTGGTTGGTTCGGTTCTAATATTTCTATTGTTCAATGGATCGGATCTAAAGTTGTGATCGTGGTTAAATTATATTAAAAATTATAATTTTTATATACACATTTGTTGTGTTTTAAAGTTGTGTTCAAAATTGGACTAGTTGTTAAGTTATCAAAGTTAGGACTTCAAAATATATACATAGAATTATTATTTTCAAAATATGTACATTTTTAGTCACAAAGTATGCATAAAATTGAGGGTATTTACATAATTATATAAGTCTTATTCGATTTTGGACTGAAATCCAAAACAAAAATCGAAATCAAATTAAAATAATTAGTATTTTCAAAACCAAAACCGAACCGTTTTTTTTTTAAAACCGAACCGCCTCTCTTACTCGGTTCGATTATGTTCAATTTTTGGTCCGAAATCGAATAATGCTCACCCTAGTTTCTAGGCCTTGAATCCATGTTCTTTTACATGAAAATTACTTAAAGACAACTGACAGGGACTATCGCTATTTAAAAAAATATATTTTTATACCAAAAATATTCTTAAATAGTATTATTTTTATGTGTTAGAATTGTCAAAATTCTATTCGTCATTCATCCCCAATCCTATTATACCAATTTAATCCTAAAAATGGTGTTCAAAACAATAAATAATGGTGTTTGAAAGAAATAAAATTTCAACTTACATTAATTGAAATCTAAAAAGGAAAAAAAAACTAAAATTGTTGTGTTCAATTTTATTTGGAAAACGATAGAAAATGTACATTAAAATGAAGTGAGAGAGAGAATAATACATTAATTGAAATCTAAAAGTCAAAAAGTAAAATCAAAAATAAAAACCAACCTAAAAATTGTCGCAAACTGATGAACCTCTGGACCTCTGTGGGGCCTTGGAAAAAAACCAACAGTATTTAGTTAGCATTTACATATGCTTTGGGATTATTGTTCTTTTTTCAATATAAATAAATAAATAGAGATAGCTGTATCAAAGTTTTAATAGAGCCACTATATGGCACGTGGGTCCCTCCTCTTTTTTCGTATTAGTACATGTATATAAAAAAATTTAGCTGGGATTCACTTATCATACAGTTGCTATATTCGATACAACAGTGTATTAAAGTTTTACTCCTTATACGATCTTCTGAGGTCTGCATCTGTTAGTACTTACGAGAAAATAATACATTAATGAAAGGTTAACTCAATCAGTATTTTTTTTAGGAAACGAGCTGGAACTTATGTTTTATGAAAAATTGAGGAAAACATTTTTTTAGGGAAACAAAAATATGTTAAAAAGGAGAAGAATACACTTATTAATTATAAGTCTTTTTATTTTCCTACACTAGTTCTGTGTCAAACCAATTATTTTCTTTAAAGAAAATAGATAGACTGTTTTTATAGTACCACTCTAATAATTGTTAAGGAAAGAATTGATTATTTATCACTTTCAACAGTGGGCTGTGCAATTTGGGATCGTATCATTGGACTATTGGAGGGTGGAATTGAGCGAATTATTGAAAGAGACGCCACAATTTTTTTAAACTTTTTGTATTGAATAATTAGAATTAAGAATGTGGAGAAACGTGTAAAGAAATTTCTTTTTTAAAGAAAGAAAAGAAACGTGTGAAGATTCTCACATGGGCCAAGGAATCTCCCGGACTGGGATTTGTGGCCACCGAGAAAAAGTGGCTTGCACGCAAACGTAAGCACCCAAAAGTGACACCCTCCTCTTGAGTTGTCATTTTGGAGGTTTATGGCATGTGGGCCCAATATTTGGATGAATTTTTACAACCAACTTGGTTGAAATATTTTCATGTATCGACTCTCGCTTTTATATATCCATCAGCGTATAATTTTTAGAATTTAAGTCATGACAGGCTCAATTAAAAAAAATTAAAGTCTCATTTTTTTAAAATTATATTTTGAATATTAGTACATGTAGGATCGTTGAGCATCTCTAGAAAGAAGATGAATAGAGTGTGTGCGAGTACAGCAGAAATAATCATCAATTAAAAAATTGAACAGTTATAATCTATGGCAGAAAATAAAAAGAAAATAATTTAAATTGCAGTAAGAGAGAGAAGATCAAACTCAGTGAACACCGCGATATATACTGGTTTTCATCTGAGAGGACTAATCCAGTCGCGAGTACTGTTGTCCGCTATTAATACACTATTTACAAGCTAAATGAGAGCGTCGTCTCTTTACAACACCGTGCTTGGCAACAAGTGCACGACCGACTTCACAACACCGTGCTTGGTGACGAGCGCACGACCGACTCCAAAAACTGAAAAGTTTTCTGACTTGCAACCTCTTTACAACTTTGTAAACCAAAGACTCTAAATCGAACAAGACGTTACTGGCTTTGGCTAAGAGTAGCATAGGTGAAATGTGAAAACTTTAGATCACTGGAAAACACTTTAGGAATAGATAGAGAGAAGAGTGAATGAGTGATTAGAAATGTGAAAATTCTTCTCTATTTATAATGTTTTTCCTGACCGAACTCGGACAGAGTTCGGATGTTAAAATCTCGCATACAAACGTTGGATGCAGATTTGGAGGGAACTAATTTTCAAAAATCTCGGACCGAACTCAGACCGAACTCGGTCAGAGTTCTATCCGAATTCTGTCAAATCAGAATAGGATTTTTGGGGTCCAAATTGCATAGAATTTGTGGGCTGTTTGGATATGTAGATTTGAAATGTAGATAGGCTTTTTGGATAGGTGGACTTGGAGATAACCTAAGCCAGTAATATCCCGATCGATTTTACATTTATATTTCTTATACTCAAATAAAAGTAAAATACAGAAGAAATGTAAACATGACTCGATCTGGATTTCGATACAATTGCTTTTGGATGATGGCTCGAAAGCTCTTTGTAGATGCAGTACGTTCTTTGATATTGATTTCAGTGACCTGTAACATTAGTAGCAGTTTGTATATTTTTCGTATCGACTTAAGTCGTCGTTGATTATCAAAATCAGGTGTGACCATTTAGGCAATGGGCCAACAATCTCCCCTATTTTGATAATTGACAAACTCGAGTCTATACCAAAATATAACTAAAATATAACTTTGAAATAATATACCTGACTTGTTCATTGATCGTAGTTTTCTTCCAAGTCAGTAGCAGAGATTCGTAGTTTCCTGGGGCTAGCAGGTTACTACCGGAAGTTCATGAAAGATTTTGCCAAGATAGCAGAGCCAATGACGAAGCCTTGGCGGAGCTTGTCACTACCACTTTTCTAGCTTGAGGGTATTTTGGTCATTTTCAAAATTTTAGAATTTAATTTGAATTATTATTATTATTTATAATTAATATAATTTTTAAGTGATTTTATAATTATTGATTTTGGTGTTTTAGTGACTTTGACTTATGTTGACCTTGGAGACTAATCTAGTGGCTAACCTAGGTCATGACTAAGTGATTAGGATATGAAAACCTAGGTTGACTTAAGTTAGTGAGGTTTAGCTCATTGGAATTAATTTGGAGAAATTAGGAGCTAGATTGATTAAGGAATGGCTTGTGAAATCACAAGTCATTTTATGACTAATAGGCTTAATGGCCCATAGGCCCACACTCTTTGAACCAAACCCTAACCCTAAAAATCTGACCAGCCATAGTGTGTTCCCCCCTATTTATATCCTCTTGAAATTAGGGTTGCCTCTTTAGGAAACCATTGCCATTTGGAAGAGGTGAGTCCCCATCTTTGTAAATTCTTATAAAATCCATTTCTACTCCAAATTCCTTCAAACAAATTGCAATAGGACCTAATATTAGTGTTCTTGCTGTTTTTGATGAGTATTTGCAGGAAGAACACAATTTGAGGAAGTTTGGTGGCTTGTGAAACTCTTTCCATTTGGGGATTCTAACCCATTGTTCACCTATAGGTATAATCCCTTCTATTGCTTTTAAATTCTGTTAAAATTCATTTCTAGGATGTCCTAACCCTAACCTAACAGTAGTATAATCCTAATCCTACTGCAGGCTGTAGTGGTACTCTAGTTCGAATACCACTACACAAACTCGACCTGTATGGGCCACCACTAAAAATGTGTCACGACCCGTACCCACTGTGAGGGTACGAGAACGTCACAACGCCCAGCCTACGTCACAGTGTCGGCGGTAGAACGCTGTCCTAGGTCAGTATACATCTCTCAATATAAAACAAAGCAGTAAATGAACTCAATCACAACTAAGGAAGAAGAAAGCACGATAAGATATAGAACTCAAGAAAATACAGAAGATAGAATAGACTAAGATAATATCCCAGCAAATATCCAGAGTACATATCTCAGCTAATGAATATGAAAGAATATACACAACTCAACATCTCTGAACAGAAGTAAAGTCTAGCTAAACAGTCTCAAGACAACATGAAAATAAGATAAGGCCTAACTAAACTAGTCTAGGCAATGGGGTGATGTCCTCAGCTAGAGCTGTCCCGAAGAAGGTATCCTCCCAGGCCTCCTCCTCGTCCTCTGTAATATTTTCAACAGGTCCAGTCAGGACAGGAGCGAGTACAGTACATCTCAACAGTTCATAGCAGGTTAGAAATATAATTATGCAGTAAAGTAAGATATAGATACTGAAGAAATACAGTAGGTAAACAGAGAGAGAGAACTGTAATAGAAATATCTACTATAAGTAAAGAGCTACCAGTGACTAGTAATTTAGAGCACAAAGTCGACATGTGAACGGCTTGATTGTACATGGCTATACTAAAGAGACGTACATGGCTATTCTACTTTAGAATTGTTCATATGGCTATTTATACTCCCCCGTACCCCCAATTAATACACAAGGATCCAACCAGGTTATGTTATGATTCTATGTAATAACCCCCGAAGGGTGGTACATAGTAGTCCCAAAAATGGGGATTCTAGGAGACTCTAGGATACCCAGTAAATGGGATAAGAGATTCTAGGATACCCAGTAAATGGGATAAGAGATTCTAGGAGACTCTGTGATCATAAGGGTATATGTCACAAGTAATCAAAGAACCAAAGAAGCATATGATACGCTATGTAAGTGAAACGCACAAAACATAGAGTACCCGATGCTCCCTGAAGGGATAACATCTCAGGGTGGGATCCATATTGTACTAATCCGTGTGACCAACGTGCCAGTATCAATTAAAGTAATTTAATGCAGGAAAATAATTCTAAGCAGGATATGAAATGATCAGAGAATGTACTCGCCTCGTATCTGAACTGAAGTAAATGTACTGTCCGAGGAGAGGTGTCTGGCTCCTAATCAGAACAGCACGGGTCACAACAAGTCTAAAATGATATAATGAAGTCCTACTATGCATTCTACATGATTCTAGGTCAACCTAGGCCAAAGTCAACTTTTGGTCAACTCTGGTCGACCCTAGAAGTCAAACTAGGTCAACCAAGTCAAACCTAAGTCAAACTAGGCTACACTAGGCTAACTAGTCCATTCTAGGTCTAATAAGACTAAACAAGTCTAAACTAGACTCACTAGCTAAACAAACACAACCATAGGCCATAGGCCAATAGACTATACCATATGCTAATAGGCAATACCATATTCAATTCTATATCTAAACAATACATATGTACAATATGACTATAAACTCTAATATAGGAAAAATCACACAACCATAAATCACATCTACAAGATTATACCTATACTTAAATAGTACACATATTACTATATCAATATATTCTAATATAGGAATTTATCACCTATAGGTTATCCATATGAAAACAATACAACTATATGTTAGTATACAAATATGTGCATATGTAGAGAGGGGGCACTCAAGTACATGTGCATATGTGTATGTGTGTACTAGTGAAGTGAACATGTGTGTGCGGACTTGTGTGTGTGGTGTGAGAGTGATGTGAACATGGTGTGGAACATGTGAGTGTGGAATGAGCATGGCAAAACAGTGAGTGAAGTGTGGCAATGCACTAGGGTGTGAGAGTGACTTGAGAGTGCATGGGTGTGTGAGGCATGAAGTGAAACAAGTGTGCCAATGTGTGTGGTGAGACATGTAATGAGGTGAGTGTTCACAATATGATTTCTGAAATTAACAGTGAGTGAAACATGAAACAATGAAATAGGCTAACAGTAAACATAACCCAGACAAATACATTAAAGGGACAATTAACAGTTCCTAAAGAACACCAAATCTCAGTAAAACAGTTCACAAATACCCAGTTTCAGTCCTAATAATATGTCTAGGTTAATACCACATATAGAACATATATTCCAGTTTTAAGTGTAACCTTAAAACAGTTTAAACATACCCAAATCTCAGTTAAACTATTAACTAAAACCCCATTTTCCAGCCCCTACTTGCATTCCAGTTTTTGAGCCCATAACACATCAAACAAACCCAAAATTGGTTTAAGGAAACAGTTTACAACTGTCCAGGTTAAATACATTAAAGGAACTCATATTACAGTTTACAAGAACACACAAAAATCAGTTAAACAATGAACTCAACATCTCAGTTTTATGCCTCAAACACATTCTCAGTTTTAGAACTCAAAACCATATCACTACAACCCAAATTTCCTCATACACTTAGATAATACATAGGAGTACGTGTTAGGCTTGAATTACATGCAAATAGCAGTGATTAATGGGTTAAAAATGATGCTAAAACTCAGATTTCAAAATCTGGGAAAACAGGGAATGGCAATAACCTGTGTGCAGTGCTTTTGAAATCAGTAAAGATCAGTGAATGGGCATTGTGTGATACAAACAGGAAATAGGAAAACTAGTAAACAACCATAGGTAAACTGTGAAATGGAAAACATGACAGTGTAGTGTAATATGAAATTAGGAAAATAGTGATTCATTCTCAGTTAAGGGAAGAACAACTCAGGAATTAAGAATTGTATCAATACCATTCAGTTCTAAAAAGACAGGAAACCAATCTACCATTTTCAACTCAAACCCAATTTTCACACCCAAGTAGTTCATGCATAGACACAACATATTAAGGTCTAAAACCAAGTAATTAACAGCATTTAATTAGCTAAAATGATCACCCAAAATCGATTTGAAAACTGGAAAATAAACAGTGAAAAACACTGTTTCAGAAAAATAGAAAAATTGAGGATTGAACAATGAAATTGAGTTAAAACAGTAATATAGTGGTTGGTAAAGTGAGAACACATTGTGTACGTGTCATGTGGTGTGTTTGTGTCCACCCAAGTGGACACAAATGTGTCCAATCATATAGAACATGAAAACAGTGCACAATTAGGCCAATCGTCGTGCACGTGTTCACGACTCTCGTGTGCACGACACGACACGACACGACCCATGAGGTTGTGTCCCGGTGTCAACCTAGACTAGGGCTATCGATTGGACACCCTGAATCGTGTCCAAGTCGCGTGTACGCGATAAGAAATGTGCGTATCAGTGGCCAAATTCAGCAGCCACTGAAACAGTGTAGAACCAGTGCACGTGCTCGTGCGTGTCCGACACGCCACGTGGGCCCGTGCAACTTGACACACAGGGTGGCATACATTGCCCCTTGGTGTGTGTCAAGTCCCACGTGTCGGGGACGCGTGTCCGTGTCAGAAATAGGCCCGAGCAGCAGGACATTCACAGCCCCCACGCGCGTGTGCACGACCGTGTGTACACGTGTCCGTGCAGCCTAGACACGACACTAAGACACGACACAAACTATAGAAATGTGTAAGTGAGACCCAAATCTAATTTTCTATTCAAACAAAACCCTAAAAATCACACGAAATGCCCATTGGGGCATTTTATCAAACACCTAGTATAATACACTGATACGTGTCCAGAATGGACACGAAAGGACACAAAAATTTGGAGATTCCTATTCCTATAGTTAGGCTAGGTATAGGGCTCCCTAATGATGCAAAATTCACAGAATTATGAGGTGAGGAAATGGATTTACCTAAGAGTATCAAAAGCTTCACAAAGCTTCAAAGAAGGGTGCCCCTCTTGATGGCCAACTCCTCCAAAGCTCTCCAAATCTGAGAACACTCTCCATGAACAGCAAGTAGAGGTGGATTAGGAACTAATGCAAAAGACTAGAGGGAAAAAGGAATTAAAACAAGAAAACTAGGGCTTGAGGAAGATTCCTATACCTTTCCTTCTATAAAATGTTGAAACTCAATAAAGAGGAAAGAACCCTAAATGAAGAGATTATTTATAGGGGAAAAATAGCCCTAGGTGGCTGCCATGGGCTGATTAGGGTTAGGGTTGGTTCATGGTGTGGGCCTATGGGCTATTAAGCCTAAGTCATTAATCATGACTTATGAAGTCATAAGCCATTTAGTCAAATCAACTCCAAATCTCTCCAAACAAGTTCCAATGGCTTAACCCTCACTAAATTAGGTCAACCAAGTTTACTTAACCTAACCAAGTGGTCTTAACCTAGGTCAGTCACTAGATTAGTCTCCTAGTCAACACTAGTCAACCCTCATCCAAACAATTCAAAAATAAATTCTAAAAAAATTCCTATAAATTCAAATAAATTATAATAAAATCAAATAACCCCAAAAATGTCTAAATATCCTAATCACATGGCTAGGCTCTAGGGTAGGCAGTCTCTACTGTTCACTAGCACAACACCAAATCATAAGTCATGATTTAAATAGTTTTAAAAATTATTAAAAATCACCAAAAATTATATTAAAATTTTAAATACCATAATTAAATAAATTAAATACAAAATTTCAAAATTACCCTCATCTGGAAAATTGGGTGTTACAATAATCATGCCAATTGGTTATGTGACTATGGTATGGTTAGGCATGGTATGCCTAGTTGGAGTCTAGATGGACTGTTTAGGCTTGTTAGAACCTAGAATGACTTGCTAAACCTAGATTAGACTAGTTTGACTTAGGTTTGACTTGGTTGACCTAGTTTGACTTCTAGGGTTGACCAGAGTTGACCAAGAGTTGACTTTGGTCTAGATTGACCTAGATTCATGTAGAACGTATTGTAGTACATTACATTTCTATTCTGGACTTGTTGTGACTTGTACTGTTCTAAATAGGAGCCAGACACCACTCCTCGGACAGTACTTTCATCTCGGACTTTCAGTTAGCAGGCGAGTACATTCTCTGATCATTTCATATCCTGTATTAGGAGTATATTTCCTGCTTTAGATTACTTTACATGATGCTGACACGTTGGAAACACGGATTAGTACCATATAGATCTTGTTGGGCGATGTTATCCCCTTAGCGGATACATCGGGTATTTCGTGTTCGTGTACTTTATCGTGAACATCGTGTACTCCTTGTATTCGTGACATTCGTGTACAAATCGTGTGAAATCGTGTAAATTCATGTATTCACATGATCTCGTGTGCAACTATACTTCGTGTGCAATAACATAACTTAGCCAGATCCTTGTGTATTGATTGGGGCGGGGGAGTAGAAGTGGTTATGTATTCAATCTAGTAGATTACTCGTATACAACCTCTGTAGATTACTCGTATATAACATCGTGCCGTTTACATAACCATCTTGTGCTCTGAATCACTAGACACTATCATTTCTCTATATACTGTAGCTATTTATTTACAGTCTTTTCTGTTTACCATATTATTCTTCAGTTTCTTGTATCTTACTCTCTAGCATGATTATATATCCTGACCTGCTATGATTTGTTGAGATGTACTGTGCTCGCTCCTGTCCTGACTGGACCTGTTGAAATATTACAGAGGACGAGGCTGAGATGTTCTGCCCTACCTACTACGGTGCTACACTAGACGAGTGCCTGGACTTGGACCAGCAGCAGGATCCACTAGCAGTAGATGACACTCCCTTAGACTAGGACTGTCTTTACTTACTTGGATTACTGTATTAGATTTTGAGATGTTCTGAGATATGTATTTATTTTAGACACTTAGAATTCTGGTTGTATCTCTGTGATGTTCATTCCTGGATATTATCATCTTTATCTTTCATTATCTTTCCATCTTACCTGTTCTACCTTCGCTGTGGTTGAGTTATAGTTCTGTTATGTCACCCCCGTTCGGGGAGTATAACTGTTTTACCTTCAACTGTTAGATGTTGTGACCTAGGACAGCGTTCTACCGTCGATACTGCGGCGCAGGCTGGACGTACCCACGTCTCGTGCCCTTACTCTAGGATGCGGGTCGTGACAGAGCTCTTCCGCTGTTAGAATCGGAGCCGAGGGTACGGCGTTGTCACGACCCGTATCCACTGTGAGGGTACGAGTACGTAATAGCGCCCAGTCTACGCCGCAGTGTCGGCGGTAGAACGCTGGCCTAGGTCACAACATCTAACAATATAAGGTGATGCACAGTTATACTCCCCGAATGGGGGTGACATAACAGAATACAATCTCAATCACATCTAGGGTAGAAGTACGATAAGATAGATAGAAAGATACGAAATCCAAATCAACAAGACATATAATAGAGAAATGATACTAAGTGTCTAAGATACAACTCAACAATATCCAGAATATACAGATCCCAATATACAACTCAAACTCAAATGACAAGAAAATAATATAAGCCTAGACTAGGGAGCCTCAGTCTCTACAGCTAGTGGATCCGGCTGGAAGTCCGGGTAACAAGTGTCGTCTACAGCTGTCCCATAATAGGTGTCTACGCAGGCCTCATCCTCTGTAAAATTTTCAACAGGTCCAGTCAGGACAGGAGCGAGCACAATATATCTCACGCAGATCATAACAGGTTAGAAAATATAACGTGCAATAGAGTAAGATACATGAAACGCTGAAAGAAGATGTATATGAAAAATAGAAGGATATGATAAAAGGAAATATCTATATATGATAAGTAAGAACTGTAAGCAATATGTGATTTAGAGTACAATATGGTTATGTAAACGGGTTAGGTTATACAATAAAATGGGACTCCTTTGTACGTGGGTGTACAATAGACATATACAATTTCTTATACAATAGGATTGATCACATAACCATTTCTACTCTCCCTTCCCAATCAATACACAAGGATCCAATTCAGTTACGTTACCTTATACAATAGCTTGTACAATGGCTTGTACAATAGAGCTCAATGTGATAATAAGAGTACAATATGCACAATGAGTGTACAATGATAAGGGTATTCAATAAATACAATATGTTAGTGAAATGCACATCACAATATGTATTTAGTGAACACAAAGGAGATAACATCGCAAAAGAAGATCCATATAGTACCAATCCGTGTTACCAATGTGTCAGCATCAAGTAAATTAATCTATGGCAAGAATAGACGTTCTAGCAAGTATGAAACGGTCAGAGAATGTACTCGCCTGAATCCTGAGTATCTGAAGAATATCTACTGTCCGAGGAGTGGTGTCTGTCTCCTATAGAACAGCACAAGTCACAATATGTCTAAAATGAAGTAATTGAACATTACGATGCATTCTACATGATTCTAGGTCAATCTAGGCCAAAGTCAACTTTTGGTCAACCATGGCCAACTACACTAGTCAAACTAGGTCAACTAAACCATTCCAATTCTAAACCTAGACTAACAAATCATTCTAGTCAATCTAGGCCTAACCAATCTAGTTTAGAACCCAATTACAAACACAAGCCAAACCAAGCTAAGCTAATCACACATAACATATATATGGAAGAGAATAAGGGTGAGTGAACATGTAGGAAAGGCCAAGTGCAATATGCATCAATGTGCACTAGTGTCATAGTGATAGTGTCAACATAGTGTCATAGTAATGTGCAGGGACATAGTGTAATGGGTACATGAGGTAAGTATAGGGTTTGTCAACATTGAACATTGCATTACTTCACATACAACTTGCATCTATACCTTACCTACATTGCATACATTCATGATACTTACTTATTTAACATACTTGCATATATATTCCCATTCATGCATTCATTTATATATTCATGTCATTTCACATTTCACTTGATTACACCTAAACTTGGATATATATATATATATATATATATATATATATATATATATATATATATATATATATATATATATATATATATATATATTAGCATACATTAGTTGTAATATGTGTGTACCCATGGTGTGACAGTGAGCATGTGTGTGTATTAAGATGTGGTACATGTGAGGGTAGGTGGTGTAATGTGTGTGTTAGGATAGGAGGCTGTGTGTTAGTGACCTGTGCAGGAATCAATTCTCAGTGTTCAAGAGTGATTCATGATTTGCCTTGTGTGTGTGTATTTATGTAAGGATGAGTGTGCGTGTGTGTGTGGTACACATGAGAGGACAGTAGGTAGTTTCCAGCCTTGTGTATGTATTTATGGTATGTAATAGGGATATTAGGGTGGTGTATGTTTACTGTCTATTTGTGTAATGTGTGTCAGTTACCTATTTCCAGATTTCCAGTTTTCATGCTTAAATCTCAATTTCAGTTTACTGTTTTCTCATTAACAGTTATCATCTCAAGTTGACATCTTCTTAACTTATCCTCAATTGCAGGTTAACATATAAGGAGAAGTCAGTGAAAGCCTAATCAGTGCAATATCAACCTTATTTAAAACAACAACCCAACATTTAATAAACATGACAGGAACATCAGGTTTCAGTGTAACCTCAGTTATAAGGTTATCAGATTTCAACATAAGTAAGGTTCAATGTCAAATCAAAACTCAGGTATTCATGTCCTGTGCAAATTCAGGAAATTCAGTAAAATACCATAGTTGACACATGTATCAATTCAACATCCAAAATCAAAGTCGAAAACCAAAACCTAACACTAATCATAAACCATACATTTGTACAATCTAATACATATGTAGGTGAGCCTAAAATTTAACATTTAACAGCATTAAAATCAGAGCAAATGCAAACTAAAAACTGAAAATTCAACTCAGTATCAGGGCGTATCAGCTAACAAAGGGAATTCGAATTTTTGAATGCAAATAGCCATCAAAATCACAATCAATGTGTTGGTAACTAGTGTAGCATATGTGTAGGTGTCCTGAGAGTCATTTTGTGTCCTAAAATCATGACACAGGCGTGTCCAACACATTACAAATACGTGGGGTACACCCAGTGTTGTACAGTGTCGTACACGCATGCACACGAGTGTAGGACACGACACACGACACTTCGTGTCACGTGCACACACCCACGTGGTCGCCTAGGGTAGGGCTACACGTGGGGTAGCCTGATACGTGTCCACGACGTGTCTACAGAGGACACGAACGCACGTTTGTGCATGTCTGTGCATGTGTTCAGTCGCCTACGCGCGACAGCGCACGGCCAGTGCGGGCGCGATTGTTCCACGTGTACTCCACGAGATGCTCCCAAATTTTGGGAGCATGGTGACAGTTACTGCCCCTTGCTCCCCACAAAATTTTAGGTCTCGACGTGTCCTGTGTCTCGTGTTCTAGCCCCCGATAGGCAGGACACAGGCGTGTGGCTCGTGCAGCGTGTCCAAGGCCAAAAACACGACACAAACCGACACGAAACACCAAACACCCTTCACAAAAGTTAATACACACATGAAGATCTACAGATTTATGTAATTAGAATTTCAAAATTTGAAAATAAATTCCTAAGAAGCATTTTAACAAACACCTAGGTTCTAGGACTGATACGTGTCCGATACGGACACGTAAGGGACACGAAATGGCACAAATTCTATTCCTACAGTTAGAGGACACCTAGGGCTTGGTGTTTATGCAAGGAAACCATATTTTTAATGGTGGAATAGAAATATACCTATGTGTGTTCTTCAACACAAAAAGCCTCTTTAAATGAGCTCTCCGAAAGCCACCAAATTCTCCAAATTGATTTAATCCTGTGATATGGCTCCACAAACAATAGGAGAACAGCGATTAGAACACTAGGGAAGAAATCTCAATAAAAATGGTGCCCTATTGATTAAACTATGAAGAAAATAGAATGGAGGCTCACCTAGTCTTAGGAAAAATGATAGAATAATGGAAAGAGGCACAACTTTCTAAAAAGATATTATATAGGCAAGGGGAGGTCTTGGCTGGCCACTTTAGCTAGGGTTAGGGTTTTTAGGTTTCATCTAAGGGCTAGCAATGAATCAAGGCTAATGAGTGGCCTAGAATCTAGGGCTCTTTCCTAGTTAAGTTGCAAACCACCCTTTTAGCTAAACATGACTTAACCTATTTAACCAATACTACTAAACTCAAAGTGGCTAACTAGGCTAGCTATGACTAATCTAGGTTAGGTCCAATCTAGGTTAGGCTAACCAAAACCACATGGCAAATAGATAAACTAGTATTTAAATCACACCATTCCTAATAATCATATTAAATTCCAATAAATATATATTAAATTCAAATAAATTCAAAATAACCAAAATACCCTCAAGCTAATTACTAAACAAAAATCTCTACCCACATGGTTAGGCTCTAGGGTAGACAGTCTCTACGATTTCACTAGCTGCACATCAAAATCACAAGTCATGATATTTAAATAGTTTTAAAATGATTAAAAATCACCAAAAATTATATTATTATTTAAATATCATAATTAAATAAATTAAAACACAAATTTTTAAAATTACCCTTATTTTAGAAAACTGGGTGTTACAAGTCTACCCACCTTAGAAAAATTTTGTCCTCGAAATTAAAATGGTAGTAGTCCTTCTAGGTCAAACACCCCACAATCAAGGTCTCAAACATACCGTCAGATAATCATATGCGTCTGTCCAAAATCATGATACTCAGAATCTTCGTCGTGCTAGTGAGCAAGGCTACGATAATCACAGAGTCCTCGACTAAGGCACATACTTCTAGAATCATAGTATTTAAAATTTTCGCATTGTCGCATGCTTGGCAGCGAAAACCTTAAATTCTTACACCCGAGAAATACATCCTAAATCTGACTATATGTCCTCACTATGCCAGCTAAATACGACCATCGAAGATTCTAGATCCCATAACTGAGGTGACCTAGCCCATATGATTCATCTCAGAAGAAAATCAAACATAACACATGAACAACAAAACAAAATTGATAAATCAACCAGGAACAAAGGAAATCGAATTTCAAGACAGCTATAAGAGGCAATTGCGGAAATGGAATCAAAAGAACGAAACCTGCAACTAGATCTCCAACGGCCTGAGCATCCTCGACTGTCCTGGCGAAAGCTTGCTCCTGCTGGCCTCCCCTGGCCTGCTACTGATGCTACATGTACCTCTGCTGCTGAGTCGGTAATGATAATCCCCTCTGCTGGCCCACCGGAGCCCTAGCTCCTGGTGCTACCTGAGCCAATGGTGTCTGGTTCTTGGGACACTCTCTACACTGATGCTCCGCTGAACTGCAAAGTAAACACATACCCAGCCTCTTCCTGCAATCGTTCTACCAATGGCCTGGCTTCTTGCAGAAGTTGCACACGGTGTCCTGCTGATATAGTACCTGTCTCTGTCCCTGATACTGAACAGGCCTCTGTTGTTGCTGATGTATCTGAGCCCTTGGCTGCTGGTACTGCTGCTAAAACTGTATGCGGGGCATCGGCTGCTGATACTGCTCCTGAAACTGATGCTGAACGTGCGGCCTCTTGGCCGATCCTCCGCTGTTACTGCCCCCAACAGGGTCTCGCCCCCTCTTGAGCCTCACCTCGATCGTCCTCAGCCAATAAAGCTCCCGTCAAAATCTCCTCGAAAGTGGCATCCCTGTTGCCCTTGGTCAAGGACTTGACTTTCTTGACCAGACCCTTTCGAAACCTCTGGGCCTTTGCCATCTCACTCAAGCCCTCTACGAATCTGCCGAGGCGGCCGAACTCCCCAGCATACTCCTCTACTGACAGGCTCCCCTGAACTAAGCTCTCAAACTGCGACTCCAAGGCTCGGAGCGCTGTATCTGGAAAGAACTTCTTCTTGAAGAATCCCCTTAACTCCTCCCAGGTCTGTCCATCTACCCCCACCTTGGGTCTGACTGATACCAGGTGCGAGCAAGATCTCGCATTCGGCTAGCTACTGCCTCTATCTAGAGATCTGCCGGTATCCGGGCCAGACGGAAGATCTCCTCTATATGCTCGATCCACTCGTCAGCATATAAGATCTCCTCCGTCCCCAGAAAGTCTCTGGGGCTCATCTTCTGGAACTGTTCTATTCCCGGTGTCTTCGACTGCTGGACTGCTGGTCGAGCTGCGACTGTCGTAAGGGCCAACTCCATGCTCCTGGCCTGCCGGGTCTGCTGTACCTCCATAAACTGCTGGAAGTAGGCGAACATCTGTGCCGCGTCCACGTATCCTGTAGGCGGCGACTGCTGGAAAGGCATCTCTGGAATGACTGGGTCCTGTCTCCGAACTGGTGGAGGCATACCCCCTGCTGCCGGTGGAGGGGCTCCTCCGAACGCAGCTGAAATGCCTACCCCAGCTGGCATGACTGGGGCTGCGGTACCAGGAGCTGGCTGCTGAGTATGAGAGGTGGCAGACCTCTCATCGGCATCCCCCTGGCCCTGGCGATGTGATCTCGTCTCAACCATCCTGGAGACAGATCAAAGAAATAATTGCTGAGAATGAGTCAAAATAGCAAGGGAGGACAGTTATATTCAAGGGAGACAATAAGTAGCAAATGTAGATATACGGAATCTGAATAAGAGTTTTTCCTAATGTGATTGAGTACCTCCAAAAATATCCTAATCCTACTGCAGGCTGTAGTGATACTCTAGTTCGAATACCACTACAAAAACTCGACCTGCATGGACCACCACTAAAAACTTGTCACGACCCGCACTCACTGTGAGGGTACGAGTACGTAACAGCGCCCAGCCTACGCCGCAGTATCGGCGGTAGAACGCTGTCCTAGGTCACAATATCTAACAATATAAGGTGATGCACAGTTATACTCTCCGAATGGGGGTGACATAACAGAATACAATCTCAATCACATCTAGGGTAGAAGTACGATAAGATAGATAGAAAGATACGAAATCCAAATCCACAAGACATATAATAGAGAGATGATATTAAGTGTCTAAGATACAACTCAATAATATCCAGAATATACAGATCCCAATATACAACTCAAACTCAAATGACAAAAAAATAATATAAGCCTAGACTAGGGAGCCTCAGTCCCTACAGCTAGTGGATCCGGCTGAAAGTCCAGGTCACAAGTGTCGTCTACAGCTGTCCCATAATAGGTGTCTACGCAGGCCTCATCCTCTGTAAAATTTTCAACAGGTCCAGTCAGGACAGGAGCGAGCACAATACATCTCACGCAGATCATAACAGGTTAGAAAATATAACGTACAATAGAGTAAGATACATGAAACACTGAAAGAAGATGTATATGAAAAACAGAAGGATATGATGAAAGGAAATATCTATATATGATAAGTAAGAACTGTAAGCAATATGTGATTTAGAGTACAATATGGTTATGTAAACGGGTTAGGTTATACAATAAAATGGGACTCCCTTGTACGTGGGTGTACAATGGACATATACAATAGGATTGATCACATAACCATTTCTACTCTCCCTCCCCAATCAATACACAAGGATCCAATTCAGTTACGTTACCTTATACAATGGCTTGTACAATGGCTTGTACAATAGAGCTTAATGTGATAATGAGAGTACAATATGCACAATGAGTGTACAATGATAAGGGTATTCAATAAATATAATATGTTAGTGAAACGCACATCACAATATGTATTTAGTGAACACAAAGGAGATAACATCGCAAAAGAAGATCCATATAGTACCAATCCGTGTTACCAATGTGTCAGCATCAAGTAAATTAATCTATGGCAAGAATAGACGTTCTAGCAAGTATGAAACGGTCAGAGAATGTACTCGCCTGTATCCTGAGTATCTGAAGAATATCTACTGTCCGAGGAGTGGTGTCTGTCTCCTATAGAACAGCACAAGTCACAATATGTCTAAAATGAAGTAATTGAACATTACGATGTATTCTACATGATTCTAGGTCAATTTAGGCCAAAGTCAACTCTTGGTCAACCATGGCCAACTACACTAGTCAAACTAGGTCAACTAAACCATTCCAATTCTAAACCTAGACTAACAAGTCATTCTAGTCAATCTAGGCCTAACCAATCTAGTTTAGAACCCAATTACAAACACAAGCCAAACCAAGCTAAGCTAATCACACACAACATATATATGGAAGAGAATAGGGGTGAGTGAACATGTAGGAAAGGCCAAGTGCAATATGCATCAATGTGCACTAGTGTCATAGTGATAGTGTCAACATAGTGTCATAGTAATGTGTAGGGACATAGTGTAATGGGTACATGAGGTAAGTATAGGGTTTGTCAATATTGAATATTGCATGACTTCACATACAACTTGCATCTATACCTTACCTACATTGCATACATTCATGATACTTACTTATTTAACATACTTGCATATATATTCCCATTCATGCATTCATTTATATATTCATGTCATTTCACATTTCACTTGATTACACCTAAACTTGGATATATATATATATATATATATATATATATATATATATATATATATATATATATATATATATATATATATATATATATTAGCGTACATTAGTTGTAATGTGTGTGTACCCATGGTGTGATAGTGAGCATGTGTGTGTGTATTAAGATGTGGTACATGTGAGGGTAGGTGGTGCAATGTGTGTGTTAGGATATGAGGCTGTGTGTTAGTGACCTGTACAGGAATCAATTCTCAGTGTTCAAGAGTGATTCATGATTTGCGTTGTGTGTGTGTATTTATGTAAGGATGAGTGTGTGTGTGTGTGGTACACATGAGAGGACAGTAGGTAGTTTCCAGCCTTGTGTGTGTATTTATGGTGTGTAATAGGGATATTAGGGTGGTGTGTGTTTACTGTCTATTTGTGTAATGTGTGTCAGTTACCTATTTCCAGATTTCCAGTTTTTATGCTTAAATATCAATTTCAGTTTTCTGTTTTCTCATTAACAGTTATCATCTCAAGTTAACATCTTCTTAACTTATCCTCAATTGCAGGTTAACATATAAGGAGAACTCAGTGAAAGCCTAATCAGTGCAATATCAACCTTATTTAAAACAGCAACCCAATATTTAGTAAACATGACAGGAACATCAAGTTTCAGTGTAACCTCAGTTATAAGGTTATCAGATTTCAACATAAGTAAGGTTCAATGTCAAATCAAAACTCAGGTATTCATGTCCTGTGCAAATTCAGGAAATTCAGAAAAATACCACAGTTGCCACATGTATCAATTCAACATCCAAAATCAAAGTCGAAAACCAAAACCTAACACTAATCATAAACTATATATTTGTACAATCTAAAACATATGTAGGTGAGCCTAAAATTTAACATTTAACAGCATTAAAATCAGAGCAAATGCAAATTAAAAACTGAAAATTCAACTCAGTATCAGAGCGTATCAGCTAACAAAGGGAATTCGAATTTTCGAATGCAAATAGCCATCAAAATCACAATCAATGTGTTGGTAACTAGTGTAGCATATGTGTAGGTGTCCTGAGAGTTATTTTGTGTCCTAAAATCATGATACAGGTGTGTCCAACACATTACAAACACGTGGGGTGCACCCAGTGTTGCACAGTGTCGTGCACGCATGCACACGAGTGTAGGACACGACACACGACACTTCGTGTCACGTGCACACACCCATGTGGTCGCCTAGGGTAGGTCTACACGTGGGGTAGCCTGATACGTGTCCACGACATGTCTACAGAGGACACGAACGCACGTTTGTGCGTGTCTGTGTACGTGTCCAGTCGCCTGCGTGCGATAGCGCGTGGCCAGTGCGGGCGCGATTGCGCCACGTGTACTCCACGAGATGCTCCCAAATTTTGGGAGCATGGTGACAGTCACTGCCCCTTGCTCCCCACAAAATTTTAGGTCTCGACGTGTCCTGTGTCTCGTGTTCTATCCCCCGATAGGCAGGACACAGGCGTGTGGCTCGTGCAGCGTGTCCAAGGCCAAAAACACGACACAAACCGACACGAAACACCAAACAACCTTCACAAAAGTTAATACACACATGAAGATCTACAGATTTATGTAATTAGAATTTCAAAATTCGAAAATAAATTCCTAAGAAGCATTTTAACAAACACCTAGGTTCTAGGACTGATACGTGTCCGATACGGACACGTAAGGGACACAAAATGGCACAAATCCTATTCCTACAGTTAGAGGACACATAGGGCTTGGTGTTTATGCAAGGAAACCCTAATTTTAATGGTGGAATAGAAATATACCTATGTGTGTTCTTCAACACAAAAAGCCTCTTTAAATGAGCTCTCCAAAAGCCACCAAAATCTCCAAATTGATTTAATCCTGTGATATGGCTCCACAAACAGTAGGAGAACAGGGATTAGAACACTAAGGAAGAAATCTCAATAAAAATGGAGCCCTATTGATTAAACTATAAAGAAAATAGAATGGAGGCTCACCTAGTCTTAGGAAAAATGATAGAATAATGGAAAAATGCACAACTTTCTAAAAAGATATTATATAGGCAAGGGGAGGTCTTGGCTGGCCACTTTAGCTAGGGTTAGGGTTTTTAGGTTTCATCTAAGGGCTAGCAATGAATCAAGGCTAATGAGTGGCCTAGAATCTAGGGCTCTTTCCTAGTTAAGTTGCAAACCACCCTTTTAGCTAAACATGACTTAACCTATTTAACCAATACTACTAAACTCAAAGTGGCTAACTAGGCTAGCTATGACTAATCTAGGTTAGGTCCAATCTAGGTTAGGCTAACCAAAACCACATGGCAAATAGATAAACTAGTATTTAAATCACACCATTCCTAATAATCATATTAAATTCCAATAAATATATATTAAATTCAAATAAATTCAAAATAACCAAAATACCCTCAAGCTAAATGTACTAAACAAAAATCTCTACCCATATGGTTAGGCTCTAGGGTAGACAGTCTCTACGGTTTCACTAGCTGCACATCAAAATCACAAGTCATGATATTTAAATAGTTTTAAAATGATTAAAAATAACCAAAAATCATATTATTATTTAAATATCATAATTAAAACACAAAATTTCAAAATTACTCTCATTTTAGAAAACTGGGTGTTACAGGCGTCCCTGTTCCAGGGCGTCAGCCCCTCCCGACACGAGCTGCCGACGCCGCCTGCGCCCCACTCGTCGAACATGTCGAGGCAGAGCTTTTTTTGTTGATCATCCATCATTATCGACAGCAGGTCCGTTGTTCCCCGGAGCGCCGCCATCGATTCTCGTATGCGCAACCACCTGCCGTGCTCCCGATCCCTTCAGTGCCAGGCCGTGCCCAGATTCCGTGCCGACGGGCGACGCCCGTCCGAACACTCCGCATAGTGAGTTTTTCCATTCTCTTTCTTTCTCTGCTTCTTCTTTTTCTCAATTGCATCTTCTTATAATTGCTAGGATTTCTTGGAAGTGTGTGAATATGGTGGAGTGCAGAGTTGAGGAGAAGAATAAATAAGGGAGAATGAGGTTAGAGAAGATGAAGAGAGTAGAGTTAGGGTTCGGCTGTGTAAAGTTTATGAGAGAGTTGGTGTTTCGGCTGAGTGAAATTTAATGGAGATGGGAGTGAGAGAGAGCTTGGAGAAGAAGACATGGGGGGCTTGGGTTATGTGTGCTGAATGAGAATGTAAGGATGGAGAGAGAGAGAGAGAGAGAGAGAGAGAGAGAGAGAGAGAGAGAGAGAGTAATTTTAGCATGGGGAGAGAGTCTCACCCATCAGTATTTTCCTCTATTTCCTTTTTGCTTCCTAGGTTGGGTGACCTTTCGGTTGATAGAGGACAAGTTGCCTCTTCGAAAATCGAAGAGTCAATGACTCTTCGGGAATCTGAGGAGTCAATTTGACTCTTTTGTTTTGAAGCATGTAGAGGCTTTTGCTCATGGGCTGGTATATAAGAGCCTATTTTTGGAATTGTTAAGAGTAGATCTGTGGACCTGTTTGAATGGGTTTTAGTGCAGGCTCGATTTTGGACATTTGAGCTGGAATTATCCTAGAATAAAAAAAGAAGAGAGGACAGTAGACTGGGACAAGGGGATGGGCTTGAGTATTTAACAGTTTGTAATAGGCAGGGGAGAATAAGATTGAAGTGGGCCTGTGGGCTTAGGCTGGATTTGATTAATGATATTTCTATTAATTTCTATTGTTTTTATTTTTCTTATTTGTAGTATTATTCTAAATATCATATAATTTGCTAGTATAAGTAAATGTGTTTTGTTATCATTATTAAATATTGCTACAAATCTTTATGGCTGATTAATAAATTGTATAATATTTTTATAGCAAAAGATTTAGTGAATGTTACCATATCTAAATTGCTAGTATTATTTGTTATAAAAAATATTGTCAGTTAGCTTTCAGGTATTTTCTGAAATTAATGAATAATTTGGTTAAAACCTAATTAAGTATTATCAAAACTATAATATAGTTTCCAAAAATAATAATATTGTTACCTATTTTGCTAGTATTTATGCATCTATTGCTATAGGGTTTTCCTAGTATCTATCCATATAGGTTTAGCTAATATATATATAGTAAACTTGTTAGCAATATTAGCTAGTTAGCCTTTCTAACCAATTGTCATGATTTCAACCCTAACCAAAATATACAAAATAACAGGTGAACATCCATGCAGTATTACTTCCCTGCTTCCAAAGCGAGGCAAGTACATCGACTCGAGCTTTTACTTTGTTTCTGTCTTACATTCATGTGCCATGTTCTCATATCGGACACGTGATACACACGATTGTGAGTCATTGTTATTGCAGGATCGAAGAAAATATTAACTAGTGTGTGACTCTACCCAACCTAGGTATTGTGGATAGCCTAATCATACACCTCATGTACGATTAAGCCGTACCTTGTAGAATTATGAATTGTGAATTATGAATTGATTGATTGTGGATTGTGGTCCTTAAGTCGGTCACATATTAGGTTAATATTTTAAAAGGTCACACTTGCATTGATTGTCGTGTTCATTGTCTTGTTTATTGTCTTGTTCATTGATTTTTGTGTTCATTGTCTTTGTATATTGATTGTCGTGTCCATTGTCTTCAGTTTTGTACTTCACTTCTGGTACCATAGTTTTATTTTCAGCTATCGTATTCTGGTTTTACCTTGTATTCTGTATTACAGATTGCATTGTATATTGTTCTTATCGGGGTTGTACTTTGTTCTTTTCCTGACAGGATACGTTGTACGTGAGCTTGAGGCCACATGGAGCATGGTGATATCATTGGATATTACAGGATTTATTTATTTATTTTTTTGGAGATTGTAATTTGGATTTAATCATTGTATATTTTATTTGACCAGATTTGTCTCCGGATGACTTTGTACTAAAAATGACTTGGTGGATTGTGGTGATATTTTCTGGGACGTTTATAGATGTTGTGGATGTTTACATTACATTGTGACTTGAAGTTTTTCTTAGTATTGTACAGCTTACTTCATCGTGTTCATCGACGAAGGCTGGGTGTGTCCGACACGTACCCGATTATTCGGGAGCGGATCGTGACCATTTAGGCAATAGGCCAGCAATCTCTCCCATTTTGATAATTGACAAACTCGAGTCTATACCAAAATATAACTAAAATGTAACTTTGAAATAATATACCTGACTTGTTTATTGATCGTAGTTGTTATCGTTTGAAATTTGATTTTTGTATTGCTCTTCTCCCCCTTTGTCATGTACGTAAAATGAGTAGCTCCTCCGCAATGTATGAAGCCAACAATTTTAACACAAACAAGGAAAAAAAGAGAGTAATATCCATAATACACAAGTCATAATATAGTAGACCTAGCAGTAGTAGAATAAACTGATAAACTCATATAGCATAAACTAAAACTGAAAGAAAGTACAGCATAAAAGTCATAACTGAAAGAGTTTATGACTGCTAAAAACTACTAAATAAAGAGTCCAACTATGAAAGTTTGGACTGCGACAAAATACAACTACATAGACTATCAATAGCCAAATAAAATTTCAAAAACTCTAAACTGAATGCTCGTATAACATCTGAGCATCATCATCATCGACTGGAGCAGGTGGCTGAGGATCGAAGTAGGCAGTGGTCGGATCAAAGTATTCGTAGGTAGTCGGATCATCAAACCTTGGTCCATCGAAGCCAGGATGATGGATCATCGGAACAGGAGCAATAGGGTGATGTGCCAGACTCCAGTGTAGATCAGCAATACTGTTCCTCAATACCTGAGCCTGTGAGGTATGACGGAGCTCAGCAGCAACATAACTTTGATGATATTGTCCAGAGAGGATAACAAAATCATCAAATCGCTGATAGAACTGTGGGTCGAATCCAAAAGCATGAGCAGTAGGTACAGGAGGAGGAACATCTGGATCGAACTGAGCCTCAGCAGGAGCAACACCGGGAGGAGGTAGAGGTAGAGAATATTTCCTAGATATGGTCAGCTCAGAAGATGATGAAGAAATAGGACACAAGGAAAGGTCGATCTAAAATCTCCTGAAGATAGCTGCGAGATGCATGGGGTACAAAAGGTTACACCCCACCCGTCTTCAACCGATCATCCAAGCCATAAAGGTCTTGGGAACAGAAAAAAGAACGCCAAAATAAAGGTGGTACATGGCGGACATATCATAAAATGTGATCTCGTCAGAAGATTTCGTCTTGGGAAGCAAAGTAGAGAAAATAAAACGATGTAACTCATAAAAGTTTTGGTTAAGATGTTTTACAAAAATCCTACTGTTTGCAAAAACAAAAAGTGTTTGATTACAAACTGAGAAGAGTACAAGAGTATAATTTAATTACTGGGAAAGTACAATTATAGGAATCTGATCAGAAGATAATCACTATGTCCCTTGGACGATACGATGTCGAAGAAGAAAGCCTTTGGAGAGTGCTGCAGCAAGTGCTCAGGAGATTATGATCATTAGTGATGCTTTGAAAGTGATTTGGATCTCTATTTATAGAGTTTAGAGATAACTGTTAAGTAGTTATCCTGATTGGCGCATACTGCAATTGGCGTGCCATTCACCCAGTCACACGAACGGTTGGTTTATCAGCTTGGACGCGTGGCACTCTGTGAGAGAGATATGCTTGGTCATGGGTAATATCATGTACACGTTATTCGAGATTAGTGGCGTGCGTGCCATGTCATCTAACTGCTTCTGGATGATTTGATCGGATAGCACCAACTGTTAAATGGCGTCGAGCGCTACTTGCTGAGAAAGGGAAGAAAGTGGCCGGTGCTACTTCGTGCGTGCCTCCGTTGATGGTGCCGCAGCACATCATGCCATCGACGAGAGCCGGGGAGGTGAACCCCGCTCTTGAAGGTAAGAAAATCGATCGAAGAAGATGACAATAGAACGCTCGTGCCATTCGCACATAGCACGATCAAGGGCCAACATCAACTGCCTCTTTCAAAGTGTTGGTCGATGCTTTGCGCCATCTGCAAACTGTGCCACCTCTTTCAGAGTGTTTGCTAAAAATCAATCATAAAAAATGATGCCCTGTGCCATTTGTCATGTTTTAAGCATGATGCGCCATCTGTTGTAATGCGCAACTTATATGCTGACTGACTGATGCACCATTTGATTTGAGAACTGTCACTCTGCATGTGCTAACTGAGAACTTTTCTTCATATCCTGTGCCATTCATGATTAGCGCATGGTGTTTCTTTAAGAAAATAATCTTTTCAAGATTTTAACTCTAAATTTTCTTTTGTAGTTGATCTGAGAGAAGACCCTTTTGCTGAGGAATTAGCTTCTGCCTTCCGGGTGTCTGAGTATCAAGAAAACCCATCTCACGTCAATTTTCCACAATATGATGAGTCAACTCTCAGACGGATTGCATTGGAGAATCAGGACTATAAGACTCTGTTGTGTCTGATAAATGGCACTCCCTTTCTGTCTGAGGACGCAAATCCTCATTAGAAACCGGCGTTCCTCTTTGGAGAAGCTATAGCTACAGTCTCTCAGCCCAAGTCGAAAAAAGACCGTCGAGCGTTCATAAGGGGAAACACATTGGTATATCTGCCTGAAATGATAAGGAATCTGTCTCAATCTCAATATGCCCATGCTAGCTATCCAAGAAAGATGTCATGGGATCTGACACCTGTCCAAAAGCTAGAGTTGGAAGAATATGTCACAGGCGTGGGAAACACAACAGAGACATCTTTCTCTGCAATTCTTATCATTATAATACCCGCTTAAGGGGTCTGAGACCAAGTTGCATACCGTCTGATGACACGTCCGTGATGCTACCCGTCAGAATACATATCTTTGCCAATATGTATGTTGCATCTGAAGAAGAATATCCTCGTAACGCTACCATGAGACTAACTGGCCTAATGCATCTAGAGATTGTTCGTTGGAACCACCTTTCTGTGTGGGCTTTAAATAACTTTCGTGAGAGGTTACAGGAACCGGGACTCTACGAAACCGTTCTGACTACCTCTTGTGGGATCCAAAATAACTCCAACATATTTTTGGCTTTAGCAGAAAGGTACAACAGTAGGACTGGTACCTTTGCCACTCCTCACGGAGAATTAGGTTTTGCTCTCCATGAAATGCAATTTCTTTCGCGTCTGCTAATGAAAGATAACCCTTATAAAGAGTACATACCAACGGAGGACGAGCTAGAGGCCTTGGCCAAAGTGAACCCTCAGATGGTGGTAGTTCTCGATGAATTATTGTGTCACTTTACAACCTGCATGCATCTGTACAAGAGCGATGCTACATGCTATATATCTAAATGGTTGGTATACCTCTTCTTTGGTCATGACACAAACCCTAAAGTGCAAGATCAGTCTGAATGTACGCCTCGCTTCTTTGAGCCACTTGATGCTCAAACCATTTCCCGGCTTATAGAGGAATCCGGCCGTGTTGACACAGAATTAGTTAAACCTGGAATGGTTACGCTGTCAATACTCATCTAGAAAGCTATATAAAACATAGTGACATCGATTTATCTCCAGAAGCCACCTTAGCAGGCTTTCTTTCTCTATAGTTACGACGGTTTGTCGTCCCAGGTGCCAGTGCCGTTGACCGAATCCATCGCAACGTGCTATTTGCAGCAGTGTATTTGGTATTTGGCTATAAGATGGAATTATTGTCTGCAATGACCAGTCGGCTGAATGCGGGACTCCGGAGTTTCACCGAAGGTTTGATGGAAAAGCCTAACAATCAAAAGGAATATCCTCGTACCGAGATGCCGTACACATATCTGTTTGGCTGGTTGTTACTGCATCACCCCTCATTGATGGATCCTGACCTTGGAGTCGGAGGAGAGTTGGCAACCAACTTTATCGGAAGATTTGCTAAAGCCAAATGGAAGGTCATGTCTTTATCTGACTGTAGAAAAGCATTAAATAGGGGCGTAGACTGGAAATTTTTCTGCACCCCTCCTCCATATGGATACGAAATTTTTTCGATCTCTATCCAAGATTTAGAGCCCGTTGGTTCTCGCCCCTCTTCTGAGGCCTTTAATTGGTTGAGGTCAATCCGGCCTTCAACACGGTATATAGGTTTGAAAATAATTTCTATCTTGAGCCTTATTTGCCAAGTCGCTTGTTCGTCAATTTGGTTATAACCAACCGCATGTCGGAAATGCGACGACATGTCTTAAAGCCTCTGGGCATTTGATTGATGGTTCCCGTAGATGGAGATACTATAATACGAGGGGTACACGGGCTCTATTCACCATGCCTTCTACCACTGTTAAAAATAGTACGCGTATATTGAGTTCATACACACATTTTTATACTTCAGCCAACACATTCTTTGAAGGTTATTCGATAAATAATATTTTCATCGGAACACAAAAAAAAAGTTTAATGGGGACACGACTACCATAAACTTAACTGAAGCTGAGGAGAATGTCCCTGTCGAGGATCCTCTAGAAATTATGAATATGTGTCCCATTGATAAACTTCAGGATCCATTGAGTGGCCTTCTCAGGAAGCGTAAAGAGAAATCTTCTGCCAAGAAGGCTGCAAAGAGGACAAAACTTGGAACCTCCACCCAGTCAGCCCAAGATACTCGTCATTCTTCTGCTGCGGGGAAGAAGAAGACAAAAGAGAGTTGCCGTTGAGAAGCCTAAAATTAGGACTAGACCCCAATCACGGCAAATAGAATATGGGTCGTCACCGAGCATAACTACTTCACTCAGGGGATCAACTCCATCCCCGTTCAGAAGAGAGAGTATAGGGGTTGAGGATGAGACAAGCAAGAATAGCCTGCTCCTAAAGAAATGCAGCCTCAACCGTCTGTTCTTACTGAGACGGTTGCAGCGTCTCCTCAGCCGTTATTCAAACATTCAGCCAAGAGGAAGCTATTGGCCACGAAAGCCCGAGGTAGGAAGACTGTAGTTTCTTCCGTATCTTCTTCCCCAGAACAATCTCCTGGCCAAAGGACATTACCGATGTTGCCCAGAGGTACTTTTTCTTCACAAGGTGATTTCTTTACTTTTTTGTTCAGCAAGAGTTACTTGATGTTGATCCTGTGGCATTTTGTATTGATATATCTTTATCTCCAGAACCTCCGACTACCAGTGCTCCAGCTCCAGCTGATGTAACGGACACTCATGGAATTGCGGTTTCAGAACCATCAATCGTGGGATTCACCGTTCCTTTATCTACAGCGACATTGGCGGCGTTTGCTGTAGCTGGTTTAACATCACCATCAACTAGTGAGCTAACTCCAGCTGTTTTGGTGGATATTCCCTCCGTGACTGATACAGAGCCAATAATTCACCCAGCTCTGAGAATCACCACCCCTAAGGAGTAATACTTCCATTTGGAATAACCTCGGTTTGTGGTGAGAAGGAGGTAGCGCCTCCTGAAATTCTGGCGTCCTCTATACCTTAGACTCTTGTAGCTCCTGTCCTGAGTGAAGCACCTTCTCAAGATGAGAAGATGATAGAAGCGCTGCTAGATTGTAATCTTAGTGTTGATCCAATCGAGGAGGATCCTATTGACACTGCTACTGATCCTAGTCAGAATGAAACTCCCACTCAAGTATTGGCCTAGGATTTGATGGCCACTGAAGATCAAGTTATTGTTGAGAGTGGCGGTCACCAAGATAATCGTGACCAGAGCCCTAGTGATGCTAATCAGAGCTTCGAGGAACTGCCAAGCGGTGAAGACTCTGACGGTGAAGTTGAAGGCGACGAAGGCCCAGGTGATAATGAAGGTGAGGATGAAGATGTTGACATTGAAGGAGATATCAACATCGAGGGCGATGAGATCCCTAATGATGAAAGGGAGGGTGATGTTGATATCGAGGGTAATGAGAACCCTAAAAAAGTTAATGTTGAGGAGATCCAGACCCCAGCTGAACATATTTTTGAAATTGGAGGGGCAGAGGTAGCTTCCCCAGGTGGCCAGGCTGAATCAGGGGCTGATAGCAGCCATTTCATGTCAGGTGGTTCGGAGGCTGGGAGCAGCCAAGTAGCCGTCTCTGAGAATACTATGACGAGGCTCATTACCGAACGAGACACCATGTCTCGCGAGACTCCGTATGGGTTGCCAGACTCAGGTAAATTTTTGACTTTATTTACCATTACACCTTTGATGTTATATGATGTGATGTATAATGATTGTGCTTTTGATAACAGAGGGTCATGTGGGGACCATTGATGTAGCCCCGTTGACGTCTACAACCTTCAGCTTCAGTTCCACTATGGCTCCCCTGGACCTGGGGACTCATATTGTGGAAGGAAGTTCTTAAAGGATGCCTGCGCCAAAATCTCCTGGTGCACAAGCTGCGATCACTCCATCTTCTGCAGAAGGAGGAGTTCTTGGTGAGGTGGCGACACCTGGCGTATCAGCAATGACGAATAGCCTCGTTGAGACTTATACAAGCGCTTTCTTTCTCTCTCTCTTAATACTCTCATTCATATGGCTTTAGAAAAAAGCTACCCTTATGAATCAGTAAGGAGAACTGCCTCTTTTGCGATTGAAGCAATACGTAATATCGGCGATACTGAAAGAGTCAGCTTTTTGCAGCATATCTTGGATGCACAAGAGCCTATCAAATCTTATCAGGATTTGACAAGAGGCAATATTTAGAGACTCGTCGATACAGAATGTGAGGCAATGGCTCATGCATATGAGGCACGACGGGCAGCTTTGAAAGATTCTATAGTTGCCTTCACAGTGCGATCTGGAGAAATAGAAATGAGTATTACCGAAACTACTTCTGTCGTTGAGTGTTACAAGACTGAAGTCGTAGAGAAAGAGAAAGAAGCAGCTAAATGCCAAACTCGTTTTTAAGAGCTTGAAGCTGAGATGGCCAAGCTTTGCGAGGCGATCACAACAGCCAAAAAGCGTGAAGAAGAAGTGCTTGAACTGCATCAAGTTGCGGCCAGTTGTCTGGATGATCTGATGAGGCAACGAGATAAATTTGTCCAAGTTCAGGGTACAAAAATTGAATGCCAAGTTAACTCACTGCAACCTTTTGACCCAGAGTCTGGGAGAGACTTGGCTAGGAAAAGGGTGATTGACTCCAGAGTGGAGCGAGCCGAATCTTTGAAGAGGCTGATCATCGATCTTAGCACCCAGTCTTCCAAATAAAGTTATTTGATTATAACAACTTTTTTGTTTTGCTGAATATTTTGAGGAATGTAATGATTTTGCATGATATAGAATAAAAATGATGATGTTTTATGGTTCTATTACTTATTACATATCTGTTTGAGACACAAGCAATAGATAGGAATAAAAAATATGTTCAGAGGTAGTGGACATGACATCTATTGAATATAACAATACTTATTATATATGTTCAGAGGTAATGTGGACATGACATAATATAACTTAAAATATTTTCATTTCTGAGACGACATCATCAGAGGTAATGTGGACATGACGAGTCTTTAATGTAGATAGCAGAATTCAGAGGTAATGTGGACGTGAATTCATATATCTGTTGTTTATCCACGGGTCAACTGGGACTCAAGGATAGGATAACTTTTAAAACAGCTGGATTTCAAAAGATGATGTTTGTGATAATGTAGTAGATGTTGTGGGTCAATGAAGATGTATCATAAGACCTGGATAGACTCCGCTGGGGATTTTACAGATGAGTAAATAATTAAAAGATTTGAAGTATGTACAATATTTTTCAGAAAATAAAGTACATCAAACATATTACTTCTTCAGGAATTTGTCGTTGATAGGCATCATAGCGATTCGGCCATCCATCCCTGATAGTTGATAAGCTCCGTTAGAGAAAACTTTGCTTATAACATAGGGACCTTTCCATTTTGGCTCGAACTTGCTCTTACTCATGTATGTCATAGTCATAGGACGTCTGACGGTAATGACTAGCTCGCCTTTTTGAAATGCTCGTACTTTGACTTTACGGTTGAAGGCTTTTGAGATACGGGCTTGATATAACTCGATGTATTGTTGAACTAGTAGCCGCTTCTCGTCAAGTTCTTCAAGCTCCTGAAGTCGAAGACAGTCATTATTTTCTATTGTGAGCTCATTGGCAATGTCAATCCTTAGGGAAGGGATTTGAATCTCCAATAGCAGGACAACTTCGCATCCATACACCAAAGAGAAAGGTGTACAATAAGTCGGAGTGCATATAGTAGTACGGTAGGCCTATAGACATTCTTCAAGCTTTTTGCTCCAGTTACGTTTATTGGTGGAAACGAACTTCTTGAGAAGCTTGATGATCGTTTTGTTGAACGCTTCCGCTAAACCGTTAGCGGCAGGATCGTAGGCTGTAGAAGCAACATTTTTGATCCGATTGTCATCAAAGAATCGAGTGAACTTCTGACTGATGAATTGAAGTCCATTGTCATGGATAATTCGTCAAGGAATGCCGAATCTGTAGATCACATGGTGTTTAATAAAGTTGATGACACTGCTTGTCTTAACTTCGGCCAAAGGTATATCTTCTTCCCACATTGAGAAGTAATCAGTTATAGCTAGGATAACCGATGTCCTCGAAATGAAGGCAGATTAATGGGACCAATGACATCCATGCCCCATGCTTGAAGGGCTATGATGCTGCAGTCAGATGCAAGAATTCTGATGGTTGATGAATGAAATCTGCATGGATTTGGCATGCCAGGCATTTTCTTGAATATTCAATGGCATCTGACACCATGGTTGGCCAATAATATCCCATACGTCGAATTTGATCCTGTAGCTTAGGACCAGGCTGATGTGTACCATAGACACCGTCGTGGGCTTCACATAGTATCTATTTTGCTTTATCTCCCGCAATACAACATAAGAGCATACCGTCAAATGATCGTCTGTATAATGTTTTGGAGGTGTGATTGTAATAGAATCGAAGTGATCGCCGACGGATTGTTGTGGCTTCTTTGGGATCTTCAGGTAAGATGTCATGTATTACAAAGTCGATGAAAGGAGCCCTCCAATCTTCACTAGTAGTGCAAATCTTGACTGAATTGTTGTATTCAAGGTGCAAATTATTCTCGATGCAGAATAATTCTCTGTTAGTGATGACGATCATCTGTTGTCTTTTCACAGGGATCGCTAATACTGCTGGTAGATTAGCAAGTGCATCAGCTTCTATATTGCATGCTCGACGTACATGTTCAATAAAGAAGCCTTTGAATGATGTAGCTAGTTTGACTGCTGCTTCATGGTATGGAAAGAGATCTTGATGCCGAACTTCATACATACCTCTAACCTGATTGATAATCAGTTTAGAGTCTCTGTATACTTCAAGGTATTCGATGTCCAACTGTTTAACTAATTGGAGACCGATGAGTAGAGCATTGTATTCAGCGACATTGTTAGAGCATGGCTCGTCTAGAGAATAGGCTCTTTTAATGGCCAGTCCTTCTGGTGATACCAGAACGATTCCAACTCCAGCAATGATAGTGCCTTTGGGTCCGATTATGGATGCACCATCGAAGAATAGACACACCAAGCAAGGATTCCTTCTGAAATCATATTAGATTTCAGAGTTTCATCAGGAATTTCATCATAGAGTTTAGAAGTCTCAAATTGGATGAGCAGCAAGGAAGTCAGCTAAGGCTTGGCCCTTAACAGACTTTTGTGGGACATAGACCATATCATATTGTGGTAGCAATATAGCCCATATAGTGAGTCTAGAATTGAGTGTACTGGACTTCTTCATAAAGACTCGGAGAGGGTTGATTCTGGAGATGACATGAATGGTCTGGCCCGTAATATAATGTCATATTTTCTGGACATCGAACATCAGGACTAAATATTCTCTCTGCTAGGTTGTATCGATGTTCAGCACTGATCATCGTACGACTGAGATAATAGATGGCTTGCTCATGACCTTCTTTGTTCTTCTGGGCTAATAGGGCACCCAGAGAATGATCCATTGCTCGAACATACATCAAGAAGGGTATTCCTATGACTGGAGGCACCAAGACTGGATGGTTTATTAAGTACCACTTTATGTCTTTAAATGCTTGCTGGCATTCTTCGGTCCAAATGAAAGACACACCTTTCTTTATTAGTTGAGTGAACAGTCTACAGCGTCCAGAGTTATTTGAGAGGAATCTTCTGATGTATGCAAGCTGTCCCTAAAATCCTCGTAGCTCTTTTAGGTTGCGTAGAGGACGCATCTCTTGAATAGCTTTGACTTTCTCGGGATCAACGTGTATACCCTTAGAGGTAATAACGAATTCGAGGAATTTGCCACTAGAGACTTCCAGTAATGACTTTGTGGAATTTATCTTAAGTTGATGCTGGCTTATTAGATCGAAGATAGTTCTTAAATCTTGGATGTAATTTTCCTTTGGACGACTTTTGACAGCAATATCATCGACATAGCATTCGACTGTCTTCCGTAAATATTTGCAGAAGATGGTGCTCATGGCTCGCTGATAAGTTGCACCAACGTTCTTGATACCAAATAACATGACTGTGTAACAGTAGATCCCTAGATGAGTGCAAAAAGATGTATGTTTTTCTTCTTCGGAGTTCATCCTAATCTGATTATATCCAGAAAATTTATCCATAAAAGACATCCGCTCGAACCCGCAAGTGTTGTCGATCATAACATCAGTGATCGGAAGAAAAAACTCATCCTTGGGACAAGCTTTATTAAGGTCTCTAAAGTCGATGTAGACTCCGACCTTCCTTATTTTCTTTATAACTGGAACAACATTAGCCACCCAGTCTGGATGTTTTTCTTCTCTGACAAAGCCACAGGCGATGAGTTTTTTGACTTCAGCTTCTATAACACCTATCATATCAGGTCAGAGTCGACGCTGTTGTTGCTTGACCGGCCTAGCATTCGGCAGGATATTGAGCTTGTGGATAGCATTCTGAGGATCTAACCCTGGCATATCTCTATAGTTCCAGGCGAATACGTCAATGTATTCCCAAATGAGCTAAATCAGTTCATGTTTATCTGCTTCAGAAAGACTTTTGCTGATGAATATTGGCCTTGGAGAAGTTTCATCTCCGATATTGACATAGACTAATTGATCTTCAATAGGTGGTTCACATTGCTCGAAGTGAAATTCCCATTAGTTATCCATCCTTAATACCTAAGGATCAGATTCAGGGGCTTGAGCAAAGTCGTCGTCATCTTATGAGAACTCAGCGGTCACCATATTGGAAGATAAGGCCACTCAATGGACGTGACCTACACTAGTATCTAAATTTCATGAGACAGAAGAGTTAGATAACTACTCTTTGTCAGACTCAGAGGCATCTGGGGTCGCAATCGGCATAGTGTAGCCTAACCCATGCTTTATTTTGTTATAATATTATAGCGAATTCCCTTTTGGAGAGGTATACGAATATGAGTTCGCCTTCCCCTACCACCGTTAAGGCCAGATTTGAAGTTGTAGCTCATCTTTTGGATAATGTTCTTCGATTGTTGACTACAACGACGTAGTTGAAGTCATCTATTATCGTTATTTTCAGCATTGTTATCAGATGTAGCCTTTTGATTCAATCCTTTGCTGAAGAGAATATGATGTTCGTCCTTCTTACAGAAGGAAACAAGAAAGAATGAATCTTGTACTGATTCAAGTGATACTTCGTCTTGAAGAGGTTGAACTGCTCCTAATATACGGGGTTCAAAGTTATCTAGGATTTCTAGATAACATCGAGTATAATAATTGATATCGACATACTGCAAAGGAGATGCTACTTTATTGATAATTACATCATTTACAATGGTGCTCTTGTCCTTAGCCGATGGCTTACTAAGATTGATAACAAGAGGAGGAGAAGGAGAAGAAGAAGGAGAAGTCTTGATAGAAGGAGAGAGATTGATTGTCAATGTCTGAGACGATGAGGGAAGAGAAGTGCATCCTTTGACAGGAATTACCAGGACGTCATCCGAACTTTCTTTCCGGTCTTCTTCAGTGTCCATGGCCCGTACGACTTTCATGAACTTCTCTCTGTACATTCTGGAGTCAGTAAAATATGCCTCGATGCCTCGGAAGGTATTAAGATCAGCCACTTCTTTTCGGACTTCTTCGTTGTCATCAACATACTTGAAGCATTGATGGAGAGTGGATGGCATGATGTTATGTTCATGCAACCACGGTCTTCCCAATAGGACTTTATAGGAGACGTGATTGTTAATCACATAGAAGGTGATCTTCGTACGAAGATTGCCAATTTGGAATTTTAGGCGAATCTTTCCCAATGGTTCGATTCTCCCGGAATTGAACCCCAAAATAGTCATAATTGTTGTAGAGAGGTTATGAACCGGGATGTTCAGCGCATCCAATAGAGTTTTTGGCATAATGCTAAGTACAGATCCTGGGTCGACTAGAATGCGATCGACCTTCATGGTATCGACATATCCCGTATAGTAGAGAGGTCGGTCATGTCTATTGTCCTCCAGAAGCATATCATCTTGAGTGAAGGTGATATTGGAGATCAGCTCCATCACACTATGACAGTGAGAACATGCTACTGGTTCTTCGTCTGGACTCTTAAGATGGGCCAGACAAGCGTCAGCTTGCATCAAAGCTTCACTTAACATCTCTCGGGTTTTCCTTGAGAGACACAAGAGTTTAAAAATCAATAACCTTGCCAGAGTATTGGCTAGTTGAGCCAATATGTCAAAGTTATACGGCTTTTCAAGTCCAATAGGTGGAGTTTTTTCTAATATTTTATCAAAGCGAACTGGCTGTTTGCCTTTGTCAGCCGCTGTTGGTTTGGAAGAAACTGGTTCCGCTTGAGGCGATGACGCTGATTGACGCTGATTGATGGTAGGCGGAGAAGATGCTGGAGGGGCATCAAAACTGGAGGAGTGACTGTATTCTCTTGTCCCTCTGGATAGTCTCTGAGATAGAGCCTCCCAGATTGGGTACCAGTCATGGCTTCTTCTTCCGACACTGGTGCGAAGGAACCATGTTGCAGTTCTTCATCCAAGTCTTGCTTCTGGAAGACTTCTTTTGGAGAGATGAAGGATCTGTCCAAAATCCCATGCCAACACGGGATTAATTGTGTAAAAGATGTAGAAAAAGAGGTATATAAGACCCTTTCCCGTCATTCAAGCCAGGGGCTTCTTGTAGATCATATTCTATCTTTGTCATTAGTTCGCAGGACTGTTGACTGTATAGATGGAATACTGGCTGGTAATTGATTTCTGGCTTCGGTACTACTGTTTTGACAGAAGTAAGTGAAGCCATCACTGGGATGAAGGTAGCATCCAAAGGTGGAAGATGATCACCCTGTGATGTCATATGACATGACTTGTACTTGGTTGCCTTTCTTGACTTTATTGAGAAAGTAGGTGTCTTTGATTCAAAGTCAGCAACTAAATCGGGGTGAATCCACATTATCTTCCCTTTGTCGGTTGATAGGGGTACAAGACCGTCACTTCGTGTTGGCGGAAGGTTGACGATCTCCAGAGTAGCTTTTGAAATGAGGACGACTCCATCCTGCACAAGTTGAGCAGAAAAGTCGCCAAATTACAGAGAGACCACATTAGCTGTCACCGTCTTTTCATCTTACTGGAGAGTTGTTGCCTTGGCGTTGATCAATTCTTGGATCTTCCATTTGAGCACGTAACATGCCCTGGTTGGATGTCCCAAGAACCTGTGATACATGCAGTATTTGGGACAGTCTTACCTACTTCATATGACCGTTTTGCTTCAGAAAGTTGAAGTTTGTTGCTTTTGATCAGATAATCAAATATACTCATGATGTCGTCCTTGTCAAAGGGATATTCCTCTTTAGGACGCGATGCTCTCTGTGGGGGTGCCATCGTTACAGGTGTTGACTGGCCCACATTGACGGCTAAAGTTTTTTTACCTTTCACATTGA
Organism: Iris pallida; assembly: GCA_029216955.1. Lineage (NCBI taxonomy): Eukaryota > Viridiplantae > Streptophyta > Magnoliopsida > Asparagales > Iridaceae > Iris > Iris pallida. The sequence continues at coordinate 9,404,400 of JANAVB010031216.1, read as the reverse complement.
TGGCCAAAGCTTATTTGCCTTTGCGATTGTTCTGACGACCGTCACTGTTGGTTGCATAATATTCATCATTGTCAAGATTAGGCATCTGGATGCCTAACTGTTTAAATTTATCATCATTGTCCTCGGCTGCCCTGGCACTTACTATGAAGGAGGCCCAGTCTTGGAATTACGTAGGTCCGGTCCACATGCTGACTATAGGTAACAAGTTTGATTTGTATGTACCTATAGTCAATACATCTGGAGTATCCGGAGGCATTTTGAGTACCTCACAATGGAAGTGCTCGATGAAACGTTTATCAGTTTTATTAGGTCGTTGTTTGATTTTAATGAGGACCGACATAGTCATGTCGTTTGTTCCCTCATAGAATTGTTCCTGGAATATTTGCTTGAATCCTACAAAAGATGTTATGCAACCATCCGGCAAGCTACGATACCAGTTATAGTCTGCACCCGCCAAGCACCTGTCGAATACTCTAGTGAGTAGAGCATCGTTTGGCTGGAGCTGATCAGTCATTACCTTAAAATGGTTGAGATACTAACTCGAAGTTGAATTGTCGTCAAACAACATGATGGTTGGTGGCTTATACTTAGGTGGAAACGGGACTTCCTTCCACTCTATAGGGTAAAGGTTGTTTGATTTCCAACTTCTGTAGACCATCCTTCTGCTTGAAGGCTTCGAACTGGTTACGCAGAAGCTTTACCGCTTCAAGGGGATTTCCTAAGGCTTGGGGAGCAGTAGAATGATTTGATGTGTTAGGAGGCAGAACCGCATGATATGGACCACCCCCAGCACCAGACTGACTTGGAGTAGCCTGAGCTGGCATAGTAATATTGTGAGGAGTTTACACTCCCAGACCAGTGTTGACAGGGGCAGATGCTGCTATGTGTTCCTGGGTTGGAATTGGATTCGCAATCAGTGGAACAATATATTGTGCTACGATCACAGCATGCATACTTGCAACCATTTCAGACATGATTTTCAAGTTAGCCTCTAACGTAGCAATCCTCTGCTCTTGACTGCCGGAGCTAGACGTATCTTGTTCTTCATTAGTGACATAAGCAGTTACTTCTTTGGCCACCGAAGAGGAACTGGTGGAGAAGATAGTCCGCTCAGAGCTCTCACTATCGGCATCGAAGTCATGTAGAGAACTACCCGCAGAATGAGGAGTGGGAAGATTTCTTTGACCGAGGAAATCTCAGTCAGAATCAGGAAGATTTCTTTGATCGATTGTTTCTTGGTCGGAAGAAAGTTTTCTTTGACCGATTGTTTCTTGGTTGAAAGAAGATTCCTTTAACCGATTGATTCTTGGTCGGAAGGAAGATTCCTTTGACCGATTGTTTCTTGGTCAGAAGAAAGATTTCCTTAACTGAGGACATCTCTAAGACTATGAGTGGGAAGATTTCTTTGATCGAGTAGGTCTCGGCCTCTTGATCTTGTATTCTAGTAGACCCCTTCACCGGAGTCACAGATATGATCAAGGTATTGTTGACTGGGATTGTGGGATATATTACGTCTTGGACGTTTACCACCCCCAGTACTTTGGGACATCATGTTGACCGAAGCATATAGCAATTCATCTTCGTCCACCATAATGAGTTCGGGAGTCCGAGTATAGTTCAAACGATCGAAGACAGACCGTATAGCTGATTGACAGCAATATTTGATCACTACTTCATGGTGATGATTATAGTGGTGTTCGTGATGTAGAATTACTGGTGGACGAGATGGTCCTACGATCTTCCATTTTTGTATAAGTAGTTCGCGGAGATTAGTTACAGTGACAGGATAAGGAAAAGTCGGAGGCACATATTCCTTGATAATGTTAGGAACATAGTTCCGGTTCTTGAGATGCCTTGTTCCCTGTGTGTACAGAGAAGTACTGAGTTCATTGGCATAGGTGAGAGGATTTTTTATTTGAGAAATTCTCCCTGTGCACAATTTAGTAAGTGGCACAGATTGTGCTTGATGCGGACTTGATGATATTCTGCGCTGACTAAGGTAAGTGTGCATGTCAGAGTCATGCGCCACCTAGCTGTTTGACTGAAATACCATCAGTTTGCCTTACCTTGTCCTTGATATGCACATGGTAGGAAGATCGTGGCTTTGGCTATGTTGGCGCTGGCTATGTGGAGTGGGCATGAGGCCATGTTGTTCTGTGCAACTTGTTTCAATGCGTTTGGCGCGGCGCAGATGAGCAGCAGGAAACAGACTTCGAGTATAATCTAATTTTTTGGCGTCGATTTTATTGTCTCTGCCAAAAAAAGTAGAGTTTCTACTCAGAAGCGTTCTTGCATTGATTGGCACAAAGGCACAATCAGATGTGTTTTCCACTGAGTCCAGGACTGGGGAAAGATAAGGAGAGGCCATAAGACACTTTCCTTTATTCTGCGTAGGGGCAGTAATATATAACTTCTCCACCAAGTTTAGAATTGGGGAGGAGTAAGGATTGGCCATAGGGCATTTTCCTTTATTCTGCACAGAGGCAGTGGTTGGTGCACTTTCCACCGAGTTTAGAACTGGGGAGGAAGAGGGAGTAGCCATGTGGCAATATCCCTTGATTGGTGCCAGGGCAGTGATTGGCGCACCCTTTACTAATTTTTAGAATTGGTGAGAAAGAATGAGTGACTACAGAGCTTTTCTCCATGCTTGGCGCAGAAGTCATGATTGGTGTACTGGAGGATTTTAGAGTCCAGATGGCGCGTGCCTTATTCTTGGCAGCAACAGGGGTGGAGCTCCTATCACCCCCAGCGCCAATCATGGCTTCGTAGGCAGTTTGGTCGACTTTCACGACCAAAGTCTTATGCGTCGTGTCGACCGACGCAACATCGCATTGAGTTGTCAGTTTCTCGTCGGAGGAGAAAGTCGTCCCCAGCAGAGTCACCATTTTGTTTGCAAAAACAAAAAGTGTTTGATTACAAACTGAGAAGAGTACAAGAGTAAAATTTGATTTCTGGGGAAGTACAACTGTGTAGGAGCTAAAAAATGAAATGGTGCCAGTCATATAAAGGAGCCAGCATTAAAATGGCGTTGGTCATAGGGTGCACAAGGGTCAGGTGGCGCCAACATCAGGGTGCGCAAGCTCCACGTGGCAAGCTTCCTTGAGAAGCTATCACAAAAGTCATAATTACTAACAACACATCAGTCGAAGGAAATCCCTTCGAATGTCGAGCAATGCGACGTTCGAGGAGATTGTGTCAGCACTGCAATTAATGCTGACAGCCAGCTCGTGTCACCCCCAATTTTCAGAAACAGGGATATTTTTGTCATTTTATATTTTTGAATATTTTTAAAATTTATTTTATTATTTATGATATTATTTTGGGGTTGAAATTTATTTTATTATTTATGATATTGTTTTGGGGTTATTTGAGTCGGGTTCGAATTTCAACTCAATCCGACTTGAAACGGGGACCCGGGGGTAGTTTGACTCTAGTGGAACCCACACACTAGTTAGGCATGGCCCACATGATATTAATTTTAGTCCACATGATATTAATTTTAGTTAGTAGTTAGACTATTTATTTATGGATAGGTTTAGTTTAATTAGAGACTTAAAACTAGACTAAATTGACCTCAACCTTTAACCCATTCCTAATTTAAATCAAATAGATTAGTGGAGGGCATTTTGGACATTCAAATAGGGGACACCTCACCCTTTTTGGGCAGCCATCTATGGGGGGGATAAGGAGTGAGTCACTCCTTCATTCATTTGTTTTCATCCACTTTCTCTCTCTTGTTCTTCCCCAAATTAATTTAGAGATGAACCTCCATTGATTTCATCTCCAAATTAACCCCTTCTTCCACCAAATCTTCTTCATTTCTCCTCTACTCCATGGTTAGAGGGTGCTAGCCAAGTTTGGGAGGATTCGGAGCTCGTTCGTGTCCTTTTAGAATCTCTACATGTCGGTGTCGTGTCGGAAGGATTTTCCTTTGAATCTCTCTCCCGGAAGGTATAATCTCTCCTCTAATCCATCCCTACATGCATATAAAAATATTTTGAACCCATAGGAATGACCCCCATGGTTGTATCTCCATTTTTGTCCATTTCGTGTCCATTTGGAGGTCATAGGAGTGTCCTTTGTGTTGTGGTTGTATCCATGTGGGAAAATCCCAAATTTGGACACACTATGTGTTGTTGTTATGTATGAATGAATTATTATATGTTTAATCTCATATTTTTGTATTGGAGATGTGTTCTATAGTGTCTCATATAAATATATTAGTGTAGAGAGTGAGTTCTTGATATATTATGTTATATACTTGTATTTCTTTTGTCTCAAACTACCTAAATTCGTCATAATATTTATCCACATTTTTAGTAGCAATAGCAACTTAGAAATGTCATAACTTTTAGCTTAAAACTCTGATTTATCTCCCATTTTTTTAAAAGAACCGTATTGAAGTTAAATTTCCAAATATATATGTTAATAAGCCAAATTTGTTTTGAAACTTTCTGTAAAATTATTTGAGTGTCAGCTGTACGAAAGACGAACGTGTTTCGATATTTTTGCGATTCCGGGAGCTTCCGGACACGAAAATACGATCCGTTTAAAGTTTCGGAAAGCTAACACAAAGATCTATAACATACTTTAATCCTTGAATTTAGTGAATGCCCAATTGGTATAGTATTGGTTTTAAGTAGAAGAGTGACTATACGATATATGCATTTTGTGTAACCTATGAGCCTATGTAGTATGGATATTAAATGAATATAGAGTATGTAATACATGATATGTTAGATGAATGAAATGATATATATATGATATATATTCTCTTTACATTAATGTATATATATGGTTGAATGCAAGCATGTAGGAATGCAATTAATATAATGCATATAAGCAATGCATGAATGAAAGAATGATATACAATGTATGCATGAAGATATATATGTAATGATAGATATGAATGCCAACATGATAGGAATGTATGATGCCATATTAGCACTTAGCACCATGTTCATATGTTAAAACTCCCTTCTACATGTTGACAGTAACCCCAAGCATGAATACACATAAAACCTACTTACTGTTATGAGTAAACCCTTTGATGTATAAATAAACCCTTTTGTTATGATTAACACCCACACACACACATGCTAAACCTATGCTTTACATGTTATTTCTTCTATGTGATACAATGAACCCTTGCTAAATGTTATCCTTCTAACATAATACCCTCACACTTGAACACATTGTACTGCTATGTACACATTGCCATATCCACATTCATGTATCACTCACTCCTTGTCTTTATGCACCTTGCTTGTAATAAAAATATATATGAATATATATGTAATGTGTGTTTGATAACTTGTGTAGCTTTGTGATTTTGTGTGAGTGTTAGTCTAGGCTTGGTTAGGCCTAATGAGACTTGTTAGTCTAGGTTTAGACCTAGTACTGCCTAGTTAACCTAATTTGACTAGTACGGTTGACCAAAGTTGACCAAGAGTTGACTTTGACCTAGAATGACCTAGAATCATGTAGAATGCATAGTAGAGCTTTATTTTACCATTTTGGACTTGTTGTGACTTGTGCTGTTCAAAATAGGAGCCAGACACCTCTCCTCGGACAGTATATTTCCTTTGGACATTCAGATAGCAGGCGAGTACATTCTCTGATCATTTCATATCCTGTTTAGAATTATTTTCCTGCTTTAAATTACTTTACTTGATACTGTCACGTTGGTCACACGGATTGGTACTATATAGATCTTTTCATGAGATGTTATCCCCCTCGGGAGCATCGGATACAACATGTTTTGTGCGCTTCACGAATCATCACGTATCTCTATGCTTCCTCTGATTCACGAATCGCTTGTGACATATGTACTCTCATGTTCACAGAGCCATCATGAATCACCTTCACGTATCACTCATTTTATGAGCCATGTGAAGTTTCACGAATCTTAACATAACTTGAACAGATCTTTGTGTATTGATTGGGGATAGGAGAGTAGAAATAGACATGTGAATATTATCCAAGTAGCTGTAGTCATGAATCACTCTCTTAGCTGTAGTCATGAATCTCCTATGCCATTCACATGTTTATATTTTACTCTGACTCACTAGTCACTATTAGTTCTCTATGTATAGTAGATATTTCTATTACAGTTCTCTCTCTGTTTATATACTGTATTTCTTCAGTTCATGTATCTTACTTTACTGCATGATTATATTTTCTAACCTGCTATGAACTGTTGAGATGTACTGTGCTCGCTCCTGTCCTGACTGGACCTGTTGATAAATTTTACAGATAGCCTGGAGGTTGCCTGCTAGCCTAGAGGAGACACAGTAGAGGTTGTATAGATAGCTAGGGTTTTGCTTATAGCTTGTTTTCAGTTGTCTTGAGTTGTATTTATGGATTACTGTATTTGAGCTTTGAGATGTATTTCTTGGTTTGTGTATCTTAGACACTTAGACTTCTATCTGCTGTATCTCTTTTAGATTTCATGTTTTATCTATCTTCCATTATGCTCTACCTTAGATGTGATTGAGTTTACATTCTGCTATGTCACCCCCATTCGGGGAGTATAAACTGCTTAGCATTATATTGTTAGATATTGTGACCTAGGACAGCATTCTACCGCCGACACTACGGCGTAGGCTGGACGTACCCACTTCTCGTGCCTTTACTCTAGGGTGCGGGTCGTGACACATTTTTAGTGGTGGCCCATGCAGGTCGAGTTTGTGTAGTGGTATTCGAACTAGAGTACCACTACAGCCTGCAGTAGGATTAGGATATATTTTAAAGGTACTCAATCACAGTTAGGATCCCTTGAGAGATTCCTGGGACGACCCTCGAGAATCTTATTTTAACTTCGATTTGAAAACTCTTTTTCCCTTAATTTGATTTATCTTTACTTTCTGTTGTTGAATTTGATTTTGATGGATTATTGTTGAATTGGAGTTTGTATTTATTGGTTTTGATGAATGATTGTTGAATTTTGAATCTTGATGCTAGCTGTAGCATCCGAGCTTGTATTTATATGATTTGAAGGATTTTTGTTCATTTTTGAATCTTGATGTTCGTTGATAAATTTGATTTTTGGGTATTCATTGTTGATTTAATTTAATTTTTGTCAAGATGAAATTATATGGGCTAGGTCATCTAAGTTTTGGAATCTAGTCTTCTATAGTCACATTAGCCAGCATTATGAGGACATATAGTCTGACTTGGATATATTTCTCGGGTGTGGAAATTTAAGATTTTCGCAGCCAAGCTAGCGGCATCGCGAAAATGTTAAATACCATGATTCTAGAGGTATGTGCCTAAGTCGAGGACTCTGTGATTATCGTAGCCTTGCTTACTAGTATGACGAGGATTTAGAGTACCATAATTTTGGATAGACGCATATGATTATCATATTGTACCTTAAATATTTTTGAACATATTTTCTCTACTTTTGTTTCAGTCCATCAAAAAACAAAGAATTGTTATTTGTTTGTTTTGTTTTGTTCTCATTATTTAACTTAGGGTAGCTTTAACTATTTTTATAAACCTTTGTGTAACTTCTTACTATGAATTTTTTCTTAATACAATGAATCGATAATTTTGCTAGACCTTATCTTGGATTTGATATTTTAGCTCTGGGTTTCAAAATGGTTCCTCCTTTTAAACAAATAAGCAGAACAGATTTTATCGTTATTTCCTTCTTGCTATTATTCTTGTATTAAATAATAATAATAATAAAACTGTCTTGATTACATCAATCACCTGCTTTGCAATCTTGGTAGGAATCTAAATGTTGGTCTTGATATAGAATTTGATTTTTATATTGGGACATAAGAATATATATAGTGGACACAGACACTTTGTCTGACACGTATGCATGCTACACTTTGATTATCAACCCATCTAAATGCATATTAATATGTTGTGGATGTTTAAATTCTCAAAACCCCAATATTCTGATACAGTACAGTATCAGAGACTTGTTTTCTGTTTTTCCAGTTAAAATTTGTAATTCAAATATAAATTTCATGTTATTAGTTATGTTTACATCACTGTACATGTATGTTATACATAGGGTTTCAATTCAAAAAAATTGGTTGAGTTTTGTGTTTGAATTTGTCAAATCTAAGACTGTGTGCATATTAACCCTTAATACTGGATTTTAAATGTTTAGTTCAATTTGCTGTTTTATTTTAAAAAAAAAATATAATATTTTGGAGCTATGTACATTGTTGTATGTAGGGATATGATGTTAGGTTTATACTCTTACATGTTAGGTTGTGATAAACATTGGGTTGGTTAATATTATACTGGTTTAAATGTTAGCTTATTTCAGATTCTTGTATGTAAATGCTGAACTAAAACTGGGTCTAACCTTTCATTACTAAAGCTATAATCCTATGTAGTGACACCCACACTCTAACATAGTATACACTGCCATGTAACCTAACCCTTCCTCTCTATGTTATGTTCATATATCTATATAGATATATATATAGAGTTTATGCATACATGTTATAATGTATATAGATACATAACTAAATCTCTACCTCTTTATATATACATATATACATGGTTAGCCATGCATGTTATGAGCAAATGAGTTGTGTATTGTAGATTATTTAACCAATATGCCATGATTAGTGTAACTTGATAGTTATTTTTTTGAAACCCAAATCCTTCTATGCACTTTCATGTATATTTCACATACACACACGCCTATTATCTAACCATATGAACATGTCCACATACACCCATACACATACGAACTACATAACTTGTACATAATGCTAGCTTTTCCCTCTCTAACGCTATATATATAAATATGTTATGATTGGATTTCCATGCAATTGGCTTTCATTCTTTAACTTTTGATTTTGATTTTCTTGAATAGTACCCCTTATTAGATAAATGGTAGTTAACTTTGTTTTATTTTGATAAGTACCAGTTTTCATATAGGATGGTAGACTGCCTTATAGTCTTGATGATTGTTATTTCTGTATCTTTTCTAGTTTAGCACCCTAGATTGCTTGTGTGTTTTGATACCCTATTACCGTTTTGGTTTAGCATGACTAGTATACCTAGATGAGACTTTCACTACCACCGTATGCCATGACCATGTATGTCATCCTTTTAAATCGTATGATTGTTTAAGTTCTGAGACTTTGATTGTGGGGGGGGGAGGGTTTGACCTAGAAGGAGTATGAACATTTTAATTTCGAGGACGAAATTTTTCTAAGGTGGGTAGACTTGTAACACCCAGTTTTCTAAAATGAGGGTAATTTTAAAATTTTGTAATTTTAATCATTTATTGATTTGACATTTAAATCATGATATGATTTTTGGTAATTTTTAAATTATTTTAAAACCATTTAAAATCATGACTTGTAATTTTGATGTTTTGCTAGTGAAACCCTAGAGACTGTTTGACCTAGAGCCTAACCATGTGATTAGGATATTTTAATGTCATTTCTGGCCTAAGGATATTTTGTATTTGACCTCCTTGAATTATTTTGATATTTATTGCGTTGGTGATTGTTGATTTTGACCTTTGATATGTGTGATTTTGTGATGGTTTTGTGTCCGTAGCGGACACGTATCAGTTTTTATTTACAAATGTTTGATGTGCCTCAAAGAGATTTTTTATTGCTGATTTTTTTTAAAAGTATTTGAATGAGATTGTTTTCTGCATGTGTTTCCTGTGATTGCTTTGTTTTAATTTCGAGAACGAATTTTTTTTAAGGTGGATAGATTTGTCACCCCCAGTTTTCAGAAACAGGGATATTTTTGTCATTTTACATTTTTGAATATTTTTAAAATTTATTTTATTATTTATGATATTATTTTGGGGTTGAAATTTATTTTATTATTTATGATATTGTTTTGGGGTTATTTGAGTCGAGTTCGAATTTCAACTCAATCCGACTTGAAACGGGGACCCGGAGGGTAGTTTGACTCTAGTGGGACCCACACACTAGTTAGACATGGCCCACATGATATTAATTTTAGTCCACATGATATTAATTTTAGTTAGTAGTTAGACTAATTATTTATATAGGTTTAGTTTAATTAGAGACTTAAAACTAGACTAAATTGACCTCAACCTTTAACCCATTCCTAATTTAAATCAAATAGATTAGTGGAGGACATTTTGGACATTCAAATAGGAGACACCTCACCCTTTTTGGGCAGTCATCTATGGGGGGGATAAGGAGTGAGTCACTCCTTCATTCATTTGTTTTCATCCACTTTCTCTCTCTTGTTCTTCCCCAAATTAATTTAGAGATGAACCTCCATTGATTTCAACTCCAAATCAACCCCTTCTTCCACCAAATCTTCTTCATTTCTCCTCTACTCCATGGTTAGAGGGTGCTATCCAAGTCTGGGAGGATTCGGAGCTCGTTCGTGTCCTTTTAGAATCTCTACGTGTCGGTGTCGTGTCGGAAGGATTTTCCTTTGAATCTCTCTCCCGGAAGGTATAATCTCTCCTCTAATCCATCCCTACATGCATATAGAAATATTTTGAACCCATAGGAATGACCCCCATGGTTGTATCTCCATTTGTGTCCATTTCGTGTCCATTTGGTGGTCATAGGAGTGTCCTTTGTGTTGTGGTTGTGTCCATGTGGGAAAACCCCAAATTTGGACACACTATGTGTTGTTGTTATGTATGAATGAATTATTACATGTTTAATCTCATATTTTTGTATTGGAGATGTGTTCTATAGTGTCTCATATATATATATATATTAGTGTAGAGAGTGAGTTCTTGATATATTATGTTATATACTTGTGTTTCTTTTGTCTCAAACTACCTAAATTCGTCATAATATTTATCCACGTTTTTAGTAGCAATAGCAACTTAGAAATGTCATAACTTTTAGCTTAAAACTCTGATTTATCTCCCTTTTTTTTTTAAAAGAACCGTATCGAAGTTAGATTTCCAAATATATATTTTAATAAGCCAAATTTGTTCTGAAACTTTCTGTAAAATTATTTGAGTGTCAGCTGTACGAAAGACGAACGCGTTTCGATATTTTTGCGATTCCGGGAGCTTCCGGACACGAAAATACGATCCGTTTAAAGTTTCGGAAAGCTAACACAAAGATCTATAACATACTTTAATCCTAGAATTTAGTGAATGCCCAATTGGTACAGTATTGATTTTAAGTAGAAGAGTGACTATACGATATATGCATTTTGTGTAACCTATGAGCCTATGTAGTATGGATATTAAATGAATATAGAGTATGTAATACATGATATGTTAGATGAATGAAATGATATATATATGATATATATTCTCTTTACATTAATGTATATATATGATTGAATGCAAGCATGTAGGAATGCAATTAATATAATGCATATAAGCAATGCATGAATGAAAGAATGATATACAATGTATGCATGAAGATATATATGTAATGATAGATATGAATGCCAACATGATAGGAATGTATGATGCCATATTAGCACTTAGCACCATGTTCATATGTTAAAACTTCCTTCTACATGTTGACAGTAACCCCAAGCATGAATACACATAAAACCTACTTACTGTTATGAGTAAACCCTTTGATGTATAAATAAACCCTTTTGTTATGATTAACACCCACACACACACACATATGCTAAACCTATGCTTTACATGTTATTTCTTCTATGTGACACAATGAACCCTTGCTAAATGTTATCCTTCTAACATAATACCCTCACACTAGAACACATTGTACTGCTATGTACACATTGCCATATCCACATTCATGTATCACTCACTCCTTGTCTTTATGCACCTTGCTTGTAATAAAAATATATATGAATATATATGTAATGTGTGTTTGATAACTTGTGTAGCTTTGTGATTTTGTGTGAGTGTTAGTCTAGGCTTGGTTAGGCCTAATGAGACTTGTTAGTCTAGGTTTAGACCTAGTACTGCCTAGTTAACCTAATTTGACTAGTACGGTTGACCAGAGTTGACCAAGAGTTGACTTTGACCTAGAATGACCTAGAATCATGTAGAATGCATAGTAGAGCTTTATTTTACCATTTTGGACTTGTTGTGACTTGTGCTATTCAAAATAGGAGTCAGACACCTCTCCTCGGACAGTACATTTCCTTTAGACATTCAGATAGCAGGCGAGTACATTCTCTGATCATTTTATATCCTGTTTAGAATTATTTTCCTGCTTTAAATTACTTTACTTGATACTGTCACGTTGGTCACACGGATTGGTACTATATAGATCTTTTCATGAGATGTTATCCCCTTCGGGAGCATCGGATATAGCATGTTTTGTGCGTTTCATGAATCATCACGTATCTCTATGCTTCCTCTGATTCACGAATCGCTTGTGACACATGTACTCTCATGTTCACAGAGCCATCATGAATCACCTTCACGTATCACTCATTTTATGAGCCATGTGAAGTTTTACGAATCTTAACATAACTTGAACAGATCTTTGTGTATTGATTAGGGATGGGGGAGTAGAAATAGACATGTGAATATTATCCAAGTAGCTGTAGTCATGAATCACTCTCTTAGCTGTAGTCATGAATCTCCTATGCCATTCACATGTTTATATTTTACTCTGACTCACTAGTCACTATTAGTTCTCTATGTATAGTAGATATTTCTATTACAGTTCTCTCTCTGTTTATATACTGTATTTCTTCAGTTCATGTATCTTACTTTACTGCATGATTATATTTTCTAACCTGCTATGAACTGTTGAGATGTACTGTGCTCGCTCCTGTCCTGACTGGACCTGTTATTAAATTTTACAGATAGCCTGGAGGTTGCCTGCTAGCCTAGAGGAGACACAGTAGAGGTTGTATAGATAGCTAAGGTTTTGCTTATAGCTTGTTTTCAGTTGTCTTGAGTTGTATTTATGGATTACTGTATTTGAGATTTGAGATGTATTTCTGGGTTTGTGTATCTTAGACACTTAGACTTCTATCTGCTGTATCTCTTTTGGATTTCATGTTTTATCTATATTCCATTATGCTCTACCTTAGATGTGATTGAGTTTACATTCTGCTATGTCACCCCCATTCGGGGAGTATAAACTGCTTAGTATTATATTGTTAGATATTGTGACCTAGGACAGTGTTCTACCGCCGACACTGCGGCGTAGGCTGGACGTACCCACTTCTCGTGCCCTTACTTTAGGGTGCGGGTCGTGACAGCTCGCGCTAGCTGTAACGCCCTAGTCCCAAAATACTTAGGACTAAGAACGTAGATATGCCAGCTGTATACACACGAAGTATACTCCAGTATATGGAACCCTCGTATGTATACATAAGCTGTAAAATACAGTAAACCAAGACAACTAAATCTCATCCACCAAATAAGAGAATAATAATATGAATCAACTATGAAATTTGTCATTTATACATGTAGTTGGGCGGAGACAAATCCACTACCAACTAATTTAAATGAGAGAAAAATATACAAGAAAATGATGGATAAAAATGACTAAGAACGATCCAAGAGCAATCCTCCACGATAGAAAGAGAAGACCGTGATCTTGGCTAGAGCACCTGCGAAACATCAGGAAAAGCACACACTTGGAGAGATCACTAGGTCCTCAGAGGGACGTAACAAGATACATAAAGAACATGCCACATAACTGAATATATATAAAAAATGTCATAAATCACAAGTAAGGTAAAATAGCCTCATTCGTAACAAGATCTAATATCTCATCATCGAAACAATGGACTACCCATACAACCAAATAAGGACAAGGGGTAGCACACTATTCTGCGATGCAACATTGTCCCCAGCTACTAGTAGGGGTGAAATGACATTGACTTAGGTCACCTAACCATTCTACTGTGTTCATGCAGTTAAGAACAAACTTTCAACGCATGGGCACTCTGGCTACAGGAGCAGAAACCTCAGGTATGGTCCCACCAGGATACTAGGGACCTCAAAGCATAACATTCATCGAATGTCAGAGGCCAGCAGGAAATCAGGTATCAGAATCCAGGACCGTGTCTCCAGTAGAGATAACCGGCAACAATAGGAAAGTCCACATGTGGCCCATACGTTAAGGAACTGTTCTTCCCACCCAACGCCAAGTAGAGTCACATCCATGACTCCTATACCTCTACTAACTGCCAAGTCTCCTAACATGCCTCTATTAGCAGTTAGTCCTAACGCATGCGCACATATGATCAGCCATCACGCAAGTACATCTACATGCTACTCATCTCACACATACCTCATGGTACAACTGTGTCAAGGTTTATGTTATACACTACAAATAGTAGTACCTTAACTCTAGGTCCATATGCAATCAAAGGATAATAAGTAAAGTAAAGCTAATATCACAGAACAGGCAATAAATCAAGAACTGTAATAATGGTACAGCTACAAGAACTAGAAATAAGTAAACAGTGATATGCAATAACAAAATACAGACTAATATAAGCAATAAATATGGCAAGGTATCTTGTCCGAGGTTGTGTGCAAAAGGGCGACGTCCAATAGCTCGAACCGTCAGAATAGCGAAGCAATGAAAGCCAAATCCCGCATACGTCCTCGAATGTTGAAATAAACACCACGAACATGTTCGGAATATAAGATATGTCTAGGAAACGTCTGTCCAAAAGTCCAATTCTGGAATATTGGCAAAATCATAATTTTGGGTCAAAACGATGTCCGCCGTTGGACCCGTTTGTACCAAAATGTGTGCCAGAATCTACGGTCTCTAAAGTCATCAAACTACATGTCTACAGGTCCGGTTTGAGAAGACAAACTCAATAGTATGTCCAATTTTGGATTCCGATGAGCCGTGCACAAAATTACTTGTTGGATCGGATCGCGGTCCCGCCAAATAGGCGTTCCGATCAACCTTCTCAGAATCGAACTAAACTTGGCATACAAGATCAGAAAAATGATACGGTCTTGCTGGCACAAGTTTCGTCTCAATTTGACGAACGTGCACAAAGTAATTGGAGAATTTATAAAAAGGCCGATACGGTAAATTTTGACGAATACGCATCAAATTCGTCACCAACACGCGATCAATTTAAATTTTGTCAAAGCCCACACATCCACAAAGTTGATGCGCACCTTTCGATGCTTTCAGTTCGCGACCACGTGACCCGGTTTGGCGGAACGCACATCGTATCGGAGATTTTTCTAAATTTTATATCATTTCAAAAACTATTTTTTATGAACTTTACAATCAAAAATCTTTTCTTATAACAAATGATAAATTAAACTAGCAGAAGGGTTTTAAAGCCATACATGTGGTCTATAATTGTGTTCAAGCACAATTTCTAAACTGGTGATAGATCGATCGGAATCAATCTTCAAACGTGGGTATATGGACTGCTATATGTTCTGTTTTGCAAACAGAATTTGGTCAACTACGCATCGGTTTTTCGGGCAATCTAGAGCATACCAATATGAACTAAATGAAGGGTTTGATAGACATATGGGTTTTGGTCATACCTGAAAAATTGAAACACAAAATGGTGGGGCGATGAGGGAGATATGACGTCGTAAACGTGAAGGTAGCTTCTTCGCTGCCCTTGCAGCGGCTGCTGCAACTGCCTCTTCTTGCTGCTGAGCGCGCCGGTGCTGCCACGATCACCCGACCACCGCAGTGCGCACGCATACAGGGGAGGTACGGCTTATGGCCGCTGTAGTCGCCACTGCCACTGTTGCGTTCTCGCATGGGAAAAGGAAGGCTCGAGTTAGGGTTTTTCTTTCTTTTTCACGTTGTATTTAAATTGCAAAGGGGGTCGGGCCGAGCTCTGCTCGCAGTTGGTGGGCTCTAGGTTTACGTGTGTGTGTTTGTTTGTTTGTTGTTTTTTTACTAAGTATATATATATATATATATATATATATATATATATATATATATATATATGTACTCACACTACTAATTCTAATTAAATTAGTAAAAAATCATAACTTCCCACAAATATTTATATAAAAATATCATAAAAATATTTTTTACGACTGTTACCTATTATGAATATAACGTGCTAGTATATAAAATTCTACCTCAATACAATGCTCATAATAGCATTTATGAGGTATTATATTTTAATTAAATACTTAAACATAATAATAAAATCTCCTCTCCATTTCTAAAATAATACCAATATAAACCTTGACTTTCATATCTATATATATGTTTATCTTTATATACAAATGCACTAAAAAATGTATGAAAATATTTCTAAAAATCCAAAACACAATAAATAGTCCAAAGTACATTTTAGTAACATTTTGTAACCAATACCAAGAGTAAATATATACTAGCTAGTTTTATATAGGTAAAACATTTATAGATATCTACTATCTATTTGCCATTAGGAAAAGACAATAAAATACTCCATAAAATATAATAGAAATTCTATATACAGTTATGGGGTTTACATCCTACCCAACTTATAAAAATTTTGTCCTTGAAATTAAAATAATCTTAATATATAAAAAATAAAAATAACCAAATTTAATATAAGGGAGGGCATGTACGTCAAATCATAACTTGGTTTTTGAAACGGGGAAGGAGGCGGTTATCACCGGGAATTCAACGCCATATTCTACACGATGGGGTAATCTCCTTTCAAGACTCTACCCAACTTATAGAAGTTGGCTACCCATGAAAATCGTCGTTACAAAACTTCGAGAAAGTTTAAATTCTAAGGATGGATATGTAAGTACTTGATACTTTCGTCTACAGTCGCAGGCTCCAACGAACGCCCAAGTATTACCATAATATTTTGGGTCAATAACCTCAAAGAGTAAATTATTACCATTGTTCCTATAAGGGTTACTCTTCAACAAAATTGTAGGTATCCCTTGTTCGAATGTAACTAGAATGTGTTGGTTCAACAAAATTTTAGTCTTCGCCTAACATGGGTAAGTAAGAGATGAGATTGAAGAACCTTGGGAATAGAGAATTTATGGCCAAGAGATGAGATTCTATAACAAATAGAACCTTACTATAAAATTCGATTAGGTAAGTGTCTAGAATCTTCAAGTCGTAATGACTAGTGCTGCGGGATTGGTGTTAGTGTCGTGTAGGAGGCATATTCTTGCTTGAGTGAGAAGCATCTATCACAGGTGTGATGCGTCTTGCATGGATCATGGGCCTTTAATTTAGTTAAGAGAATGGGTCGATATTGTATGGTTAAAATCCAAATGGAACGGAAATGGGCCTCTATGGTTTGTTCCAAGGGAAAATACGTCATGCATGTAGGATAAGTGAAATGGAGAACATGGAGGTGTGTGTGGGACATGTATGTCATGTGTGTAGCTTGACCAGTCTAGTTCGTGAATATGAATTTTGTTTGAAGGGTACGGCTAGTGTTGTGCTCCAAATATCAAAGTCATGGTCGAGGTTATCAAATGGCACAGATAGGAGTGGAAGTTACGAACCACTATTTTATTAGTTCAATTTGAACCAATTTATCACAATCATTTGTTAATTCAAAAAAACCCTATATTCTTAGAGGGTCTTACCATATGTGTACTACAAAAACTTTCGTTCTCAAAGTTAAAACTAAGGTACGATTCTACGATAGAATGGAATTTGGAGAGTCGCGGTCATGATCCTTATACCATGATTATTGGAATAGCCGTACTATAATCTAGAAACGATATACAGTACGAAAAGAAGTCATGTATGGAGCTCATGTCATAGTTGTAAGAAATTTGGAAGAAGTGGTTGCATATGTAATTCTTGCATTCCTAAATTTACGAGTTTTACAATAATGGCACATGAACCAAGGGTAGCGTATTTAACTCTTCTTACGGCCTATGCAACTTTCTAGTCGAGGGTAACGACTTTTATAGTCCGTCAAGAAATACCTTGGATGCTAAATCCTAAATTTCTTGCTCGTAATAAGCTTACTTGTTTGCGGCTATAAGACTACTAATGGCGTCAAAGGTAGTACTTTGTGATATTACTGCTAAATAATAAGTCCAAGTGTTTTTCTAGGAAATTATGGGTTAAGCATGACAACTAAACTCTTAAGGGTGTTGCTCTCCTATCACTAGTATCTTAACCATAAGTGGCATATCTAGGACAATGCTCTATGTGATTCTCTATGTTGCTACTGAGGTTCTACAGATCGTCCTATTGACCTGCTCCGAGTTATTCTAGCTGGTAATACGGCTGGGTTGATCAAAACATAAATATTTGATTAAATGAATCTCAAGTTTTATCTATATTGTCTGGACAAGATTCCATAAAAACCAATCTAAACCATTCTTATTAGGTTAGGGTAGTCTTATATAGGTTCCAAGTCACCTGGTTGGACAAATTTTTTAGCCGGGTTGGTTAACCAGTTTCCTAAGGCCCGAGAATATGCCTTCTGTAATTTTTGTGTTTAAGTAGCACAAGAAGACTCTATTTAGTGGCACACTAGTGGCATGTGTGTAGAGGGCTTCGAGTAGATCACAACCATATATTGGGTCGAAAGATTTGAGTCTAGGTTGAGTCCCTAATTGGAGCCGTAAAATATATCGATATTATGGTAGGAACTATAGCTAGCCTTTTTTACTCGAAAGTTGCATCATAAAAATAGGGTACAAGGGGGCGTGTTTTAGTGGGACATGATATGTCTACATGAAGGCGGAGTCGTCTACACCTTGTATGTGAAATTTATTGGAAGGTAACAGCTGGTCTCGTGCTCCGAATATTAATGTCACGGTCAGGAACACCAAATGATCTAAATGGAAAGTGGGAGTTTATGAGCACTAATTTATCATCCTAGTGAAAATCAATTTACCTCATTCGATCAGTTATCCTATAATTCCTAAAACTCAGAATGGCTTACAATCTATTCACTCCAAAAACTTTCTTGTCTAAACTGTGGAGGCCTAGTCAAGTAAGGGTTGAGTTAAGGCATACGGGTCGCTAGTGAAGCCAATAATCAAGATGAGTAATTGGAGGCTCAATATAATTGATTCCTAGGAATTAGATAGTCTCCTAGGTTTGTGTTTGACCAAGGATAAGATCCTAATCATTCTCAAATTCTAATGATTAAAAGGTCATGATATTAGTTTTAGGGTCGAGGGAAGAACAAGTAACTCAAGGCAAGGTTGTAGTCACATGGCTGGTCAGTGGTAACTACACTTGTGTATACAACTATCATGGCTATGGTGAATAATCTGTATCTATCTACCAAATACGAGCATTTCGTCTTTCTAAATTAGTAAAAGACGAAAACAATGAAGAGTTCAAGAAGGATGTCATTGAATACAATTACGTGATTCAAAGGCGAATATATAATTCAAGAGGAATTGTCAAGTCAGTCATGGATGAGATCCTAGATGCCCCAATATCTCAATCCACGTGGAATAATCATATGAAGAGCGAATCAAGTGCACTATGGTTGATCAGACCATAATATATTGATTCTAATTAGACAATATGCTTGTGGGCGTCCCCAGTATACATATGTCCGAAACAAGCTCGATAAAGAATAAGCTTGCAAAACTAGGATATAAATAGCAACATTATTTATGATATTTACAAGGTAATAGTACGGGAGATAATGTTGAAAGCAGTAATAAATAGCTCAAGTTCCACCAGGATCTAAGTCTTGTCCGGTGTTTGCTACTTATACAGTCGTCCTACTGGCTCTTGTATCAGGCCGTGGTTGACCAATGGAGTATGGGATACTAAATCTCTATATTCTAGCTTAACATGTCTTCCTACACTAGCATATATTCATTATCACTCAGTTACACCTCGATAATAGGTTACAAGGACAGGGGGTGATAGGCCGTGAGGCATACTACCCAACTTATAAAAGTCAACTAATAGAGCGATTGAGAAATATAACATGTGTAACTAGTAGGAGTCATATTCCTAACATCTCTATCAAGCATGAAGGGAAAGATTAGAAAGGGGTCAAACAAGAGGCATATCAAGGCTGTCAAACGAGAGTACGAAATGGAATTCAAGGGAGGAAATTCAAGTGTGTGGATGAGATTCTAGACTCTAATCCTATTTGCAGACTCACATCGGTACAGTAATGTAGCCGAAGTGATTAACTGGACCTGCATGGGCTACCACAAAAATATGTCACGTCTCAGTCCCAAAATACTTAGGACTAAGTACGTAGATATGCCAGCTGTATACACACGAAGTATACTCCAGTATATGGAACCCTCGTATGTATACATAAGCTGTAAAATACAGTAAACCAAGACAATTAAATCTTATCCACCAAATAAGAGAATAATAATATGAATCAACTATGAAATTTCTTATTTATACATGTAGTTGGACAGAGACAAATCCACTACCAACTAATTTAAATGAGAGAAAAATGTACAAGGAAATGATAGATAAAAATGATTAAGAACGATCCAAGAGCAATCCTCCATGATAGAAAGAGAAGACCGTGATCTTGGCTAGAGCACCTGCGAAACATCAGGAAAAGCACACACCTGGAGAGATCACCAGGTCCTCAGAGAGACGTAACAAGATACAAAAAGAACATGCCACATAACTGAATATATATAAAATGTCATAAATCACAAGTAAGGCAAAATAGCCTCATTCGTAACAAGATCTAATATCTTATCATCGAAACAATTGACTACCCCCACAACCAAACAAGGACAAGGCGTAGCACACTATTCCGCGATGCGATATTGTCCCAAGATACTAGTGGGGGTGACATGATGTAGCCTCCCTTCCCGAAATTTTTGAAATATTTTTTATTTTTTATTTAATTGATTTGAATGGTGATTTTTGGATCTTTATAAATAATTATTTAGTTAATTATTACGGTAGATGACTTTAGCCATGGTTGAGTTTTGAAGTATCAGACGACTAGGAATCATGGCACGGATAGAGTAGTGTCGTGCCTTGACTAGTGTATTAGTCATGCCAAGGAAGACCCAGCCATAAGTGTGTCATAACTAGGAAAACTAGACCAAGTTGCGACTTAACCCTTACCGAAGATTTTTATTTATTATTTAATTATATTATTGAGTTTAGGGAACCCGCTTGTACCGAACCTGTCCAGATTGGGCCCAAGTCAAATCCAAGCCCATGTAGGCATACAGTGGGACCAAATACGGCCTTGTCGACATGCTTGGTAAATAAAAATATTCTTGTATATATTTTTAGGAATTGGCAATTATTTTCTAAATATTTGTTATAGGTAGATTATAGGTATTACTATTATTAAATACTATTTTACAAAATTTGTATGATCTTCTGGAGCTAGATAAGTAGTGTGCATGTTATATCCATCAGAAACGACCTCTGGGCTATTTTAATTGTTATTAGGATTTTATTAGCATTAATATTACTTTGTTGTTATTAAATAATAACGATTTATATTTAATAAATCATTTATTATATAAATGATATGTATATATATATGTGTATATATATTTCTACAAACAAGACACTATATTATGAATATATATTATTAGGATATTATTTTGGTTGCTGTGAATATTTATTGTTGTAGTGGTAGGTATGCATAGAAGATAATTATAAATATATATAGAGTTATATAAATAAATACATAAATGTATGTGTGTGTGTGTGTGTGTATATATATATATATATGTATATATATATAAAAAAAAAAAAAAAAAAAAAAATATATATATATATATATATATATATATATATATATATATATATGTGTGTGTGTGTGTGTGTGTGTGTGTGTGTGTGTGTGTGTGTATTCCCCGTCGTAAGCGACGCCGCGGCTCCGCTCCTTCTGTAGCCGCCGTGCCGCTTCCGGCCGGTGGCGTCCCCCCGTTGGGGTCGACTGCGCCCACCTCGGCCGCCGTCGCTCCTGCTTCCCTCCCCCCTCTCGCCGTCTCTCCAGCGGAGCCGCCGCCCTCCTTGGCAGCGCCCGTCGCGGCTCCTTCCCCAGGCGCCGTAGCTCCCACTTCCCCGCTCCCCCCTTCCGCCTTGTCTCCTCCGTCGGGCCTCCCCTCGTCGTCGGCGGGACCCTCTCCTCCGTGCCGCGAGCCCCTTTCTTGGGCTCATGTGGCCGCTCGGCAGCTGCCAGCTGACGGCAGCCCGTGCATGTCGGAGTCTCCGCCTCCTCCCGTCGAGGCGCTGCCTCCCAGCGGCGGCCTCCCCCTCCACGTCGCCGGCCATCCTCCTACGAGCCCCGCTTCGTGGACAGCTCCTCCGCCTCCCTACGACCTCCGGAGCTTCCGGCGCGGGATGGAGGCCCCTCTCCCCCGCCGCTTTTGACTGCACCGGGCCAGCGACGGTCGGTCTCGCAGCCTCCGACAGATCTTGGGTTCGCCGCCTGCCTCGACGCTCCTGCCGGCGGTCGCGCCTAAGCCCTGCTCCCCTTCCGACTTGCGAGGTTCCTCCGCCTCCGCCTCCCCCCCTGCCCGCGTTCCCTCCTCGCCGGAGCGCGGTAGGCGCGTTGGGGCGGCTCCGCCGCCTTTACGCCGGACCTCTCTCCCTCGGCTCGCCCTGCTTCTCTTCTCCCCTCCCGCCTGCCGCCGGGATGGCCTCCCTGCCGGAGACGATGACCCCGCTCTTGGCCTGCCGGCGCTACCGCCCTCGGGTGCCGCGCCAGGGGAGGGGCCCAAGGCTCCCCGAGCCCAGCGCCTTCACGCTTCGGGCCGCGCGCCAGCTCCACGTGCCCGTTTGGGCGACGGACCACTTTGGGCGGCGCGCCCTTTTCCCCCTCGCCCAATTCTCGGGCTGAGTGCCCCCCGTATTCAAATTTTGAATTCCCTTCCTTTTCAAAACTTGAATCCAAAAAAAAAAAATCACTGAAAAAGTAGTAGAAGTAGTAATATCGGACTGTGCCCACACCCCCTAGGGCCGAGCGCCCACACCCGCCCATCAAATTTCAAATTTTTGAAATTTGATTATTTACTTTTCTGTAGTTTTTATTTTGCCTTCCAGGGTCTTTTTGTGTGTTTAGGACCCTAGCACCTGTACTGCTCGTTAAGAGCCACTTTTTCTATTCAATAAATTGTTGTTTAATATATATATATATATATATATATATATATATATATATATATGTATGTATGTATGTATGTATGTATGTATGTATGTATTTGTGTGTGTATAAGATATATATATATATATATATATATATATATATATATATATATATATATATATATATATATATATATATATATATGTATATACTTATACATATTACTATATATATTTATATATACACACACACACACACACATATTACTATATATATATATATATATATGTGTGTGTGTATATATAAATATATATAGTAATATGTATAAGTATATACATATATATATATATATATATATATATATATATATATATATATATATATATATATATATATATGTGTGTGTGTGTGTGTGTGTGTGTGTGTGTGTGTGTGTGTGTGTGTGTGTGTATTAGTTAATAAAGAAATAGAAAAGGAAATGCAAAAGAATAATAGCAACAAAGCCCAATCCGCCAGGAAGCCCAGCCCGGCCTAGCCAAGGGCCAGCCTAGCCAGCCCATCCCGGACTGATCCCCTCTCAGCAAACAAAAAAACATTCGAAAAACCGACCACAGCCGCGTTATATATACATCGAGAGAGATATCGAGAGGAGAGAAAACCCTAACGACCCTCCACGCGCAGACCCCAGGCGACCCTCCCCAACACTAGGCGCGTCGCTCGCCGCCGCCACGAGCCGCCCCGTGCGGCCAAGGCCACCGCGCAAGCGTGCGCAGCGCTGGATACACAGGCCGAGCAACAGCAGCAGCGAGTTCAACACATCACTTTGTAGATAAGTTTTCTCCATGAATACTAAACAAAATTTTGATCTATAAATTTCTATGGATAGCTGGGTTAACCCTCTATCAACCCCTTTAATTATATTTGTTTGGTTTTCCCTAGATAAATCATAATAATTCTTGAAAGTTCAGGAAAAACCATATATAACAGAACACATAGGCATTAGTTAGGGACTACTTTGGAAGGCATATATCTTCCAATCTAGTTCGATTCTTCGAAATCTAGTTAAACCTATTTGAAGACAACCTATAGGGCATCAAAAGGCTGTTTACAGATTTTAATTTCATCCATTATGCATCAAGATAAACCTCTTTAAAGATCGAAAAAAACCTGTTTTTCAAAACTATAGAAAATAGAAAAGTTGTTCGATATGACGTGCGTCCCGCCAATCCGGACGACGTGGTCGCGAACTGAAAGCATCGAAAGGTGCATAACGGCTTCGTGGATGTGTGGGCTTTGACAAAATTTAAATTGGTTGCGTGTGCGCGACGAATTTGATTCGTATCCGTCAAAATTTACCGTATCGGCCTCTGTGCAAATTTTTCAATTACTTTGTGCACGTTCGTCAGATCGAGACAAAACTTACGCCAATAGGACCGTATCATTTTTTTGGTCCTGTATGCCAAGTTTGGTCCGATTCTGAGACAGTTGATCGGATCACCGTTTTGTGGGCCCCACGATCCGATTCAACGGGCAATTTTGTGCACGGCCCGCCGGAATCAAACTTTGGACATACGGTTGGGTTCGTATCAGAAAACCGAACCTGTTGACATATAGTTTGACGACTTTAGAAACCATTGACTCTGGCACGCTTTTCGGTACAAAGCGGGTCCAACGACGGACATCATTTTGGCCCAAAATTATCATTTTGCCCCTGTGTCCAGAATTAGACTTAAGGACAGACAATCCTAGCTCATTTGACTATTCTGAGAATGTTGGCAATGTCTGTTTCAGCTTTCGGAGACAGTTGTGATGATTTGGACTTGATGGCTTAGCAGTTGACTATATTCTGTTGGATCTGCGTGCAATCTCCAGGCAAGATACCTTGCCTCCCTCTACAGTTTAATTCCATGTTTATAGTTTTCATGTTATTATTGTATTATCATTAGATACTATACTTGTTATATATTTTTATATGATTTATTAGCTTTCTAGTTGACTTGATTGATCTAGTTTCTACATACCGTGTTCACCAGTTTATGGTCTTGCTTGACTTGACAGTGTAGTTATACTGGACTTGACTGTGTTTTGACTGAGTCGTACCTTGTCTCACCAGTACCTTGCTTGAGTCGTGTCATAGAACGAGTACGTGTAATTGAACTGCTAAATCCTTGTTAGTATTTTCTTGGCACCAGAGAGTCCACTCGGGACGAGGGTGTTTGTCTTGATCTGTTTACATCCGTGAGTCCACACTCGGGACGAGGATGTCGATTATTTGTACCAGAGAGTCCACACTCGGGACGAGAGTGTTGACTTGACTTGCACCAGAGAGTCCACTCGGGACGAGGGTGTTTACATCAGAGAGTCCACTCGGGACGAGGATGTCGATTATTTACATCAGAGAGTCCACACTCAGGATGAGGATGTTATACTTGCACCAGAGAGTCCATACTCAGGACGAGGGTGCCTTGCCGTAAACTAACCAGAGAGTCCACACTCGGGACGAGGGTTAGTACTAACCAGAGAGTCCACACTCGGGACGAGGGTTAGTGATTAGTTCAAACCTGCGAGTCCACTCGGGCGAGGATTTGGTATTCCATTGATATCGTGTTCGCAGTTACGTGTAGTTGTTCTAGTGTTCGTGTTCAAGGTCACCTGTCAGTAGCCACTTGTCGTTAGTCACTTGTTAGCAGTTTGGTCGTAGTCTCTTGCCATGTTAAGTGTCGTTCCTTGTTATATCCTGTTTATATATTATCATGCATGATTAAACTGCTAGATAGGCATGTTTATATGTATATTGCTATGTCCTCTGAGGACCTGATGATCTCTTCATGTTTAGCGACTGTATGGAGTTAGTGGCAGAGCAGGATGGTAGATGATTGTGATACACGTCTC
This sequence comes from Iris pallida, assembly GCA_029216955.1. NCBI lineage: Eukaryota > Viridiplantae > Streptophyta > Magnoliopsida > Asparagales > Iridaceae > Iris > Iris pallida. The sequence continues at coordinate 9,378,621 of JANAVB010031216.1, read as the reverse complement.
AGGTATTTGTTAGTGATATTACATTGTTATCCTTTCATGATTTTTATTCCTTATCATGAGATATTCTGCTTATTGATTCAGTTTAGAGACTCTTGTTATACTCTTGGAGTCTTATCGGACATATATGCTAGTAGGCTGCAGACCACGACCCATGGTATTCATTTTTGTTCCGTGCACTTAATGTGGATTTGAGATATAGATTTGTTTTGCCATGATTTGGCAGTATACCATAGCCATGACAGCGTTTACGTATTCGAGAGGGACTGGAGTCCGCTCGATGCGTAGCTGGCTTGCTCACGCTCTCGCGTCCGAAGAGCGGGTGCGGTTCGTGACAAGTTTTTTTGGTGTCCCATGCAGGTCAGAGCATATCGTATCGGTTATGTAACTGTACTGGTACGAGCCTGCGACTATGACTAAACCTTAGAAATCTCAATCCACTCTGCCTTGAAAATTCTCTTAGAAATTTTCCTACCGTCTTTGAAACTTTGTATTCGTTCTCGATTATTCTCCCTTGCCTTCTTGTACCATTGATTCTCGTTCCTTCCTATTCCGGGGTGACGAATGATCGTGTTGTCTAGAATTCATCAGAAATTCCTAAATTATAGTATAATGTTGCATGATTATTGAGTTTTGGTTTTTTATAGATATGAAGGATTATAGTTGCCATATGCCTAGATATTTGTCGGTAAAATTGTTAGCAACTAGTTAGAAGATTATACGATTTTAGTGACCGTATTTTGAGGAGTAGTGTGGCCAAAGGTGGGTAGAAGTCCTCAAGTATTCGGATTTATAAAATGGCTAGGAGGAGGATATAAAATATTTTTGAAATTAAATTTGAGGAGATTAAAGTGATAGTAGACTTTGATTTTTTTAAGGAATAGTTATGAATTAGAATTTCGAGGATGAAATTATTTTTAAGGTGGGTAAATTTGTAGCCTCCCTTCCCAGAATTTTTGAAATATTTTTTTATTTATTATTTAATTGATTTGAATGGTGATTTTTGGATCTTTTTAAATAATTATTTAGTTAATTATTACAGTAGATGACTTTAGCCATAGTTGAGTTTTGAAGTATCAGACGACTAGGAATCATGATACGGATAGAGTAGTGGCGTGCCTTGACTAGTGTATTAGTCATGCCAAGGAAGACCCATCCATAAGTGTGTCCTAACTAGGAAAACCAGGCCAAGTTGCGACTTAACCCCTATCGAAGATTTTTATTTATTATTTAATTGTATTATTGAGTTTAGGGAACCCGGTTGTACCGAACCTGTCCAAATTGGGCCCAAGTCAAATCCAAGCCCATGTAGGCATACAGTGGGACCAAATACGGCCTTATAGACATGCTTGGTAAATGCAAATATTCTTGTATATATTTTTAGGAATTGACAATTATTTTCTAAATATTTGTTATAGGTAGATTATAGGTATTACTATTATTAAATAGTGTTTTACAAAATTTGTATAATCTTCTGGAGCTAGATAAGTAGTGTGCTTGTTATATCCATCATATACAACCTCTGGGCTATTTTAATTGTTATTAGGATTTTATTAGCATTAATATTACTTTTGGGTTATTAAATGATAACGATTTATATTTATTAAATAATTTATTATATAAATGATATATATATATATATATATATATATATATATATATATATATATATATATATATATATATATATATATATATATATATGTGTGTATGTGTGTGTGTGTGTGTGTGTATATATATTTCTATAAACAAGACACTATATTATGAATATATATTATTAGGATATTATTTTGGTTGCTGTGAATATTTATTGTTGTAGTGGTAGGTATGCATAGAAGATAATTATAAATATATATATAGAGTTATATAAATAAATACATAAATGTATGTATATATATATATATATATATATATATATATATATATATATATATATATATATATATATATATATATATATATATATATATATATATATATATTTCTAGAAAAAAAAAAATATTTCTAGAAACACCTAAAAAATATATATATTTCTAGAAACACCCTCGTTTTATTAATGAAGGCTCAAAAAGTCGAAGCCTGAACACGTATACATGGCGCAAAAAGGCTAAGCCTATACAAGTATACTAGCAAAAAGAAAGGCGAGGGAGAAAGGAAGAGACGACTCGAACGCACGGAGTCAGGAGGGTAGAGAATTCCAAAATGCAGTCGGGCTATGGGAACACCCTGTGCTCCGCTTACGACATTGGAGGAAGATTTCCCGCATGAGCAGGTCAGCTGAGAGTTGGTGTCCTTCATATCTCGTTTTATTGCGATTCTTCCAAATCGCCCACGTGGCGGCCACCTCTCGGCTTAATACCGAAGTACCGATTGAGGGTCCTCCAGATCGTGTCTGGCAGGTTTCCCTGACAGAAGATATGATCGATTGATTCCATCTGCCGCTCGAACAGCAGTTGCATGCTGATGCTAAGCTGATACCAATAGTGTTGAGTATGTCATTAGTTGGCAATTTCTTCGTCATGACTCTCCACATTAGGAAGGACCACTTCTTCGGTATGCAGGAGTGCCAATAATGAGCCATGGCGTGAGGTTGCCGGGGGTCCTGGATCGCTCTCCTCGTCGACCTCACAGAGAATGCCCCCGAAGGCTCGAGCGACCATTTCAGTGCGTCTGCCTCGCGGCCAATACATATTCCGAGCACTCGGATGCTATCCGCCGTTTCTGGGCCGGACCATTCCCGAATTTTGTCCCAATTCTAGTCGTCGGTAGTGGAGTTCCACAGGTCTCTGATCCTTCTATTTCTCAGAGAATCCATTATGTTCGGGATCATGCTATCCGCAACCCATCTCTCCAAGAATGGATCCGAATCTTTCGCTCCCAATTGGAGTCTCATCGCTGGCTCGGCAAGATCACGCCCGGAAAGGATACGACGCCAAGCGGCTGAGGATCTGCTGTTGGATATGGCTATTGAAGGGTGGATGTGTTTGAAGTATCTGGCCTTCAAGAATCTGGACCATAAGTTGTTGCTCATGCGGAGAGTCCACCACAGTTTCATCGAGAAGGCTTTAACGATGTGGGTTAGTTTGGTAAACCCCAGCCCCCCATCGTCTGTAGGTTTGGCCATGGATTCCCAGCTAGCCCAGTGATGCTTGTCTTGACCGTTACAATGCCCCCAGAAGAAATTACAAAAGATTTGTTCGATCGATAAAAGCACCTTCTTGGGAGGGGAGCAAGCAGACAGAGTGTGAATCGGGATGGAAGTTAGTACGTGGTTGATGAGGATCATCTTGCCGTCGGACGATAATGTGGCGTTGTGCCACCCTTCAAGTTTTTTCTTGATTTTTGTGGCCAGGTACTCAAAGATGCTAGCTTTGTATTTCCGGTACACCAGAGGACAACCGAGGTAATTGAATGGAGGATGAGCAACATGAAAGGAAGTTATGTTGGAGAGGTTTATAGCGTGTTCTCTCCTGATGTTATGGTGGACATAGATGACACTCTTCGAGGGGTTGATCTTCTGGCCGGAGCATCTAGAATACCTCTACAGAGTGTTGTGGACCACCTCAACCGCTCATTCGTCACCGGAGGAGAAGATAAGTAAGTCATCTGCGAATGCCAGGTGGGTGATAATAGGGCATTCGCTAGAAGTATGATAGTGATGGAAGTTCGGGGTGATGTCCATGTTATTAAGGTTCCTACTCAGGGCGTCTGCTGCAATGATGAAGATAGTGGATGATAGAGGGTCTCCTTGTCTCACCCCGCGGTTGGATTTGAAAAACCCTTCGCTTTGACCGTTGATGATTGTGGAAAACCATGAGTTGCTAACGGATCTCCACATGATGTTGGTCCAAGCTTCCGAGAATCCGAATGCCCTGAAGACCCAGATCATGAATTGCCAATCCAGTCTATCATTAGCTTTCTCCATGTCGATTTTGACGGCGATGTTGCCCCCTCTGACCGAAATTTTCATGCAAGTGATTAACTCTTGGGCTAGCATGATATTGTCCTGGATGTGTCTCCCCCGAACAAACCCGCTTTGCTCTTCTGAAATAATCTTGGGCAGGATCCCTGCCATCCTGGTTGCGATGATCTTGGAGATGATCTTGTTGGTGAAAGTGCAAAGACTGATGGGGCGAAAGTCACGAAAGGACTCCAGGTTGTCTTTTTTCAGGATGAGGATAAGCTTGGCACTAGAAATGGCTTTGGGGTATATAGCGCCTTCGAAGAAGGCGATAGCCGCTTCGGTGATGTCCTGTTTGATAATATCCCAGCATGTGCGAAAGAATACTCCCGAATACCCATCCGGGCCTGGTGCATTGTGTTCGTTCAGAGCCCACACAGCTTCTTTCACTTCCTGGGGAGTCGGTGGACGCTCCAGCTGAGTGTTGTCGTATTCGTTAATAAGGAGGGGAATTTGGTCGAGGAAGGAGGTGTCTTTGTGGACCGTCTCTTTGGTGAATAGTTTGGAGTAGAAATCTTTGGCGGCCTCTTGAATGCTCTTATGGTCCTTGATGATGTTCCCGTTGTCATCAGCGGTTTGGTGAATTGATAACTTCTGTCTGTGACCATTGACGCAGGCGTGAAAATATTTGGAGTTTTTATCCCCGTCGCTGTCCCATTTCAATCTCGCTTTCTGCTTCCAGAAGTCGGTCTCCACCTTAAGTCTGAATTTGAGCATAGCTTTGGTGAGATTCAGTGCTATCCTGGCCTTGGCGGAGCGGTCCGATACGAACTTGGCTTCGGCACGAGTGACGTCGTCCTCTGCCACTCGAACGGCTTGGAAAATATCCCCATAGGCTTGCTTGCTCCAATTGGACAGAGCTTTCCTCGTGGCCTTGAGTTTGTTCCTCACCCGAGTGAGAGGATTAGGCGAGTCTTCCCGATTCCACGCTTCCTCAACGATACCCAGAAATTGTGGGTGCTCAGTCCAGAAATCAAGGAATTGAATTTTTTTTTGAATGAGTTGTCTTGTTATTAATCTCCACAAGCAGGGGAGCGTGGTCAGATTTCGAGGAGTTGAGATGGGTCAGGTTGGTAGTAAACCCCATTCCGTGCCAGAAGGCGTTTGTGAGAGTTCTATACAGCCTGGAATATTGATGCCGTTCGCCTTCTTGCTTGTTGCACCAGGTGAATGCGCTGTCGGTGTACTGGAGGGGTGTAAGATGCGCATTGAAGATAAAGTTGTTGAAATCTTGCATGGCCGACAAGGGAGGAGGGCGGCCACCTGTTTTCTCTTCTCTGCACGTAATGGCGTTAAAGTCCCCGATGCAGAGCCACGGAGAGTTGCTGTGGTGGAGATTGATTTGAAGGAGGTCATTCCAGAGATGTTTTCGCTCGGCAATGTCGCAGCTGCCGTGTACCGCAGAGAGGATTGCATGCCCGGGGAGCTTGGGGTGGTGAAACCAGCAGGAGAGGGCCTGTTTGGAGTCCTGGATGACTCTGATGTTAACGTCCTTCGTGCAGAGGAGCCAAATATCGTGGTTGCCTGCTATGGCGGTGGGAAGCCCTAGCTGCAGCTGGATGGATTTAAGTTTTTTGGGGGGGATTTTGGGTTCAATGATAATGAGGATGTCAAGTTTATGGATTTTTCGGAGGCCGATTATTCTCCTTAAAGTAGGTTTGTTCGCCAGACCGCGAACGTTCCATGATAGGATGTTAATCATTAAGGGGATTGAGGGAGAGTTTTTTGTTCCGCTTGGCGGCGGATCTGGTTTGGATTGTTGTAGCTTCGGTGAGATCTTGATTGACTTGACCCCGGATGTGGAGGGTCCTGCTTTTGTCGTGGTTGGAGGGTCGTTAGTAGATTGCTCTTGTGGTTCCGATGGAGGGCCGACCGATTCTCCGGCGGAGTCCAGGCTAGGATTCTCAGGGGGAATACTGACTGATTCGCTGGCACTCCTGATCAGGAGGATGGTTTGCTGAAGAGGATAACCCGCAGCTTGGATCTGTAGTCCTCTCCGAACTTGGTCTAGCCCTAGAACTGCTCGGGCCTCTTCAACAGATTCTACATTGGCATGTTGTTGATCAGCGGCGATGGTGTTTGTGGTCACTTCTACGACCGGTTTGGGGATCTCTGAGAGAACAAGATCGTCTTGTGGGGATTCTGTCTCCGATGTGACTTCCCCCTCCTCGACCTCTAGTGCGTCGAATTGGTTTGAGATGGTGAGAGGTTGGGTGTTGAAGGGGATCATAGCTGTGCTGAGGAGCTCACTCTTCTCTAGCTTGCCGTCACTGGACCCGAATCGTGTATGAGAGTTCGAAAGTGGTAGAAGGGGTGGCATGGGTGTCCTCCCCTCTTTGGGGTCGTTGTCGATTCTGTGTGATTTCTTCTTTAGTTCTGGGTGAAGGCGGTGACAGTGCTTTGTGGTGTGACCTCTTAAATGACAGTGGTTACAGAATAAGATGTGGTTGTCGTAGAGAATTTGTTGGGTTTGGGTCTGGTTTCCCAGTTCGATAGTAATAAAGTTGGACGGTTCTGATGTTAGATCGAGTTCTACACATATTTTGGCATAGTGCGCCTTGGTGAGGTTACTGGTCTCCGGGGATGTGGCCACGTAGGTACCGAAGGAGTTGGCAATACGCCTAAGGGCCGCCGGGACAAAACAAATGAGGGGAGGATTAGGCAAGGTAACCCAGGCGGCCACCTGCGATGAATCGTCTTTTGTGCTGAATCCTGCCGACTACTTAATGATCTTCATCTGGTGTGAGTCAATCCTGCATGTGCCTTTGGTCCAAACTGTTCTGTGATCGTAATCGGATGATAGATGGAGGAGAATATACCTGGAGTCTAGTGGGGCGACTCGGTAATCCACTGAGAGTCTCCAACTGGACATCGTCTCCTGCACCTTGGATATTTTGGGACAGCCTGATGAAAATTTGAGGATAAATGTGTGGGGGAAGGAGGATGATAGGAAGGATAGTTCCGCTCCTGAAAATAGAACCGAGGGCACATGGGAATCCAGGGAGTACTCGATGACGGGGAGGCTGACGTCTGGTAGAAGGGTCCCTTGCACTTTAGCCAAGTTGAGGCAAAGTATGGCAGCGGAGGATGATTGAGGTGCTCGAGAAGAAGAGGGGTCCAGGGTCTCCCCGGAAGGAGACGATGATGCAGCCAAAGAAGGGGCTTGACCGGGAGGGGGGAGGGCTGAGGAGGCGGCAGGAAAAGGCCTTCCAGGGGGAGGAGGGAGTAACGGCACTGCCACACTGCCTGGCAATATAGAGTTGGGAGTCATAGCGATCACAGGGGGAATCGCCAACTGCGGGTCAATCGTCCCCCTAAGCGGAAGGGCGGCTGAGGCTGCCGCGAGTGGAATCCCTGGCCCAGCACCGCCCGAGGCCGGCAGGACTGGATCGAGAGGGGAGGAGGATGGGGGGGGGGGGGGGGGGGTAATGGAGACCGCGGGGTCCAAAGCTTGGTGGGGCGGCTGAGCTGGCAAGGTCGGGCGGGGAAGCGAGGGGGGCCAGAGTCCAGGGGACCCAAGGGAGGATCAGCAGGGGTGATGGGAGCCGGCTCGGGGGGGGGGGGGGGGGGGCTGAAAGCTGAGGGGGGGGAGGAGGTGGAGGCGGGGGTAAATCCAGGGAGGATGGGTGAGGGTAGGTGGGCGTAGAGATCGGAGTGGAGGGCGCTGCGTAGAGGATGGGGGGCAGCGTAGAGCACACTATCTGCCCGAGCGTAATGGCCAGGGAAAGGGGGGCGTAGAGACCGGGGTAGATGGGCCCACCTGAGGATATTGCTGCATGGGGATGAATATACGCAAGAGAGCCAAGATGGGACGCGAGTGGGTTCTGCTCCACATGGGAACCGGGGTAGAGGGGCCCACCTGAGGACACAGCTGCATGGGGAGGATTAAACGCTTGAGTACCGAGATGGGGCACGTGGGGGTTCTGCTCCACGTGGGACCCCCGCTGTTGAAGATTCGCAAAAAAAACCAGGCAAAACACCATTGTAACCATCAGTAAAAGATGATTTCAAAAAAAAAAATAAAAAACCATCAGTAAAAAGAGTGAGGTGGGACCCACCCGAACCTGCGGAGTAACAGAGAGAGCCAAGATGGGACGCGTGGGGGTTCTGCTCCACGTGGGAACCGGGGTAGAGGGGCCCACCTGAGGAAACAGCTGCATGGGGAGGATTATACGCTGGAGAAAGAAGGGGCGCGTGATATATATATATATATATATATATATATATATATATATATATGTATTTTATATATGTATATATATATATGTGTATATATATATATATACACATATACATATATAAAATACACATATATATATATATATATATATATATATATATATATATATATATATATATATATATATATATATATATATATATATATATGTATATGTATATATTGGACCAATAAAGAAATAGAAAAGGAAATGCAAAAGAATAATAGCAGCAAAGCCCAATCCGCCAGGAAGTCCAGCCCGGCCTAGCCAAGGGCCAGCCTAGCCAGCCCATCCCGGATTGATCCCCTCTCAGCAAACCAAAAACATTCGATAAACCGACCACAGCCGCGTTATATATACATCGAGAGAGATATCGAGAGGAGAGAAAACCCTAACGACCCTCCACGCGCAGACCCCAGGCGACCCTCCCCAAACCTAGGCGCGCCGCCCACCGCCGCCGCGAGCTGCCGCGTGCGGCCAAGGCCACCGCGCGAGCGCGCGCAACGCTGGATACACAGGCCGAGCAACAGCAGCAGCGGGCTCAACACACCACTTTGTAGATAAGTTTTCTCCTTGAATACTTAACTAAATTTTGAGCTATAAATTTCTATGGATAGCTGGGTTAACCCTATATCAACGCCTTCAATTATATTTGTTTGGTTTTTCCTAGATAAATCATAATAATTCTTGAAAGTTCAGGAAAAACCATATATAACAGAACACATAGGTATTGGTTAGGGACTGATTTGGAAGGCATATATCTTCCAATCTAGTTCGATTCTTCGAAATCTAGTTAAACCTATTTGAAGACAACCTATAGGGCATCAAAATGCTATTTACGAATTTTAATTTCATCTATTATGCATAAAGATAAACCTCTTTAAAGATCGAGAAAAACCTATTTTTCAAAACTATAGAAAATAGAAAAGTTGTTCGATACGACGTGCGTCCCGCCAATCCAGGCGACGTGGTCGCGAACAGAAAGCGTTGAAAGGTGCGTAACGGCTTCGTGGATGTGTGGGCTTTGACTGAATTCAAATTGGTTGCGTGTGCGCGATAAATTTGATCCGTATCCGTCGAAATTCACCGTATCGACCTCTGTGCAAGTTTTCTAATTACTTTGTGCATGTTCGTCAGATCGAGATGAAACTTACGCCAACAGGACCGTATCATTTTTCTGGTCTTGTATGTCAAGTTTGGTCCGATTCTGAGACAGTTGATCAGATCGTCGTTTTACGGGCCCCACGGTCCGATTCAACGGGCGATTTTGTGTACGATCCGTCGGAATCCAACTTTAGTCTTACGGTTGGGCTCATATAGGAAAATCGGACATGTTGACATATAGTTTGACGACTTTAGAGACCATTAAATTTGACACACTTTTTGGTGCAAAGCGGGTCCAACGGCGGACATCGTTTTGGATCGATATTATCGTTTTCCCCCTGTGTCCAGAATTAGACTTAAGGACATGCAATCCTACCTCATTTGACTATTTTGAGAATGTTGGCTATGTCTGTTTCAGCTTTCGGAGACAGTTGTGATGATTTGGACTTTATGGCTTAGCAGTTGACTTTATTCTGTTGGATCTACTTGCAATCTCCAGGCAAGATACCTTGCCTCCCTCTACAGTTTAATTCCATATTTATAGTTTTCATGTTATTATTGTATTATCATTAGATACTCTATTTGTTATAGATTTTTATATGATTTATTAGCTTTCTAGTTGACTTGATTTATCTAGTTTCTACATACCGTGTTCACCAGTTTATGGTCTTGCTTGACTTGACAGTGTAGTTATACTGGACTTGATTGTGTCTTGACTGAGTCAAACCTTGTCTCACCAGTACCTTGCTTGAGTCGTGTCATAGAACGAGTACGTGTAGTTGAACTGCTAAATCCTTATTAGTGTTTTCTTGGCACCAGAGAGTCCACTCGGGACGAGGGTGTTTGCCTTGATCTGTTTACATCCGTGAGTCTACACTCGGGATGAGGATGTCGATTATTTGCACCAGAGAGTCCACACTCGGGATGAGGGTGTTGACTTGACTTGCACCAGAGAGTCCACTCGGGACGAGGGTGTTTACATCAGAGAGTCCACTCGGGACGAGGATGTCGATTGTTTACATCAGAGATTCTACATTCGGGACGAGGGTTAGTACTAACCAGAGAATCCACACTCGGGACGAGGCTTAGTGATTAGTTCAAACCTACGAGTCTACTCGGGGCAAGGGTTTGGTATTCCATTGATATCGTATTCGCTTGTTCATCCAGTAGTTCAGTTACGTGTAGTTGTTCTAGTGTTCGTGTTCAAGGTCACCTGTCAGTAGCCACTTGTCATTAGTCACTTGTTAGCAGTTTGGTCGTAGTCTCTTGCCATGTTATGTATCGTTCCTTATTATATCCTGTTTATATATTATCATGCATGATTAAACTGCTAGATAGGCATGTTTATATGTATCTTGCTATGTCCTCTGAGGACCTGATGATCTCTTTAGGTTTAGCGACTGTATGAAGTTAGTGGCAGAGCAGGATGGTAGATGATTGTGATACACGTCTCAGGTATTTGTTTGTGATATTACATTGTTATCCTTTCGTGCTTTTCATTCCTTATCATGAGATATTCTGCTTATTGATTCAGTTTAGAGACTCTTGTTATACTCTTAGAGTCTTATCGGACATATATGCTAGTGGGCTGCAGACCACAACCCATGGTGTTCATTCATGTTTCGTGCACTTAATGTGGATTTGAGATATAGATTTGTTTTGCCATGATTTGGCAGTATACCATAGCCATGACGGCGTTTACGTATTCGAGAGAGGCTGGAGTCCGCTCGATGCATAGCTGGCTTGCTCACGCTCTCGCGTCCGAAGAGCGGGTACGGGTCGTGACACATGACATTGATTAAGGTCACCTAACCATTCTACTATGTTCATGCAGTTAAGAACAAACATTCAACGCATGGGCACTCTGGCTATAGGAGCAGAAACCTCAGGTATAGTCCCACCAGGATACCAGGGACCTCAATGCATAACATTCATCGAATTTCAGAGGCCAGCAGAAAATTAGAATCAGGATCCAGGACCGTATCTCCAGCGGAGATAACCGACAATAATAGGAAAGTGCATACGTGGCCCATACGTTAAAGAACTGTTCTTCCCACCGAATGCCTAGTAGAGGCCGAGTAGAGTCACATCCATGACTCCTATACCTCTACTAACTGCCAAGTCTCCTAACATGCCTCTATTAGCAGTTAGCCCTAACGCATGCACACAGGTGATCAGCCATCACGCAAGTACATCTACATGCTACTCATCTCACATATACCTCATGGTACAATTGTATCAAGGTTTATGTTATACACTACAATTGGTAGTCCCATAACTCTAGGTCTATTTGCAATCAAAGGATAATAAGTAAAGTAAAGCTAATATCACTGAGCAGGCAATAAATCAGGAACTGTAATAATGGTACAGCTACAAGAACTGGAAATAAGTAAACAGTGATATGCAATAACAAAATACAGATTAAATATAAGCAGTAAATATGGCAAGGTATCTTGCCTGAGGTTGTGTGCAAAAGGATGACGCCCAATAGCTCGAACCGTCAGAATAGTGAAGGGTTTTAAAGCCCTACATGTGGTCTATAATTATGTTCAAGCACAATTTCTAAACTGGTGATAGATCGATCGGAATCAATCTTCAAACGTGGGTTTATAGACTGCTATATGTTCTGTTTTGCGAACAGAATTTGGTCAACTACGCATCGAATTTTCGGGCAATCTAGAGCATACCAATATAAACTAAATGAAGGGGTTGATAGACGTATGGGTTTTGGTCGTACCTGAAAAATTGAAACACAAAACGGTTGGGCGACGAGGGAGATATGACGTCGTGAAGGTGGCTTCTTTGCTGCCCTTGTAGCGGCTGCTGCAACTGCCTCTTCTTGTTGCTGAGCGCGCCGGTGCTGCCACGGCCGCCCGACCACCGCGGCGCATGCGCGTGCAGGGGAGGTGCGGCTTGCGACCGCTCTAGTCGCCGCTGCCACTGTTGCGTTCTCGCATGGGAAAAGGAAGACCCGGGTTAGGGTTTCCCTTTCTTTCTCATGTTGTATTTAAATTCCAAAGGGGGTCGGGACGAGCTTTGCTCGCAGTTGGTGGGCTCTGGGTTTACGTGTGTGTGTGTTTTTTTTTTTACTAATATATATATATATATATACTTAGTAAAATAAATAAATAAATAAATAAATAAATAAATATATATATATATATATATATATATATATATATATATATATATATATATATATATATATATATATATATATATATATATATATATACTTAGTAAAAAAAAAAACAAACAAACACACACACACGTAAACCCAGAGCCCACCAACTGCGAGCAAAGCTCGTCCCGACCCCCTTTGGAAATTAATATATGTACTCACACTACTAATTCTAATTAAATTAGTAAAAATCGTAACTTCCCACAAATATTTATATAAAAATATCATAAAAATATTTTGTACGACTGTTACCTATTATGAATATAACGTGCTAGTATATAAAATTCTACCTCAATACAATGCTCCTAATAGCAATATGAGGTATTTTATTTTAATTAAATACTTAAACATAATAATAAAATCTCCTCTCCATTTCTAAAGTAATACCAATATAAACCTTGACTTTCATATATATATATATATGTTTATCTTTATATACAAATGCACTAAAAAATGTATGAAAATATTTCTAAAAATCCAAAACACAATAAATACTCCAAAGTACATTTTAGTAACATTTTGTAACCAATACCAAGAGTAAATATTTACTAGCTAGTTTTATATAGGTAAAACATTTATAGATATCTACTATCTATTTACCAATAGGAAAAGACAATAAAATACTCCATAAAATATAATAGAAATTCTATATGAAGTTAGGGGGTTTACACTAGCTGTCGTTTGGCGCAAGATAATTAATTACCACAACATTGAAGACTGAGTAAAGGGCGACAACTATCAAATTGCACCTGGCGCCACCTAGCAAGCTGGTGCCACCTAATCAATTTTCATCCAGAAGATAGATGACGTGGGTCGCATGCCACTAATCTTAAAGAATATATCCACTACACTGCCCATGACCACGTGCATCTCCCTCACAGAATGCCATGCGTCCCTATCAGTTCAAGTAACCGTTCGTGCAACTAGATGGATGGCGTGCAAAATGCAGTACAAGCCACTCAGAATAACTGCTTGACAATTATTTCAGAACTCTATAAATAGAGTTTCAAATCAGTTCTAAGGCATCACTAATGATCATAATCTACTGCTAAAGTGTTGTTGCATTCTCCAGAGGCTTGTGTCTTCAATATTACATCGTCTAAGGGATAAAGTGATCATCTTCTGATCGGATTCCTACAGTTGTACTTCTCCAGAAATCAAACTATACTAATTGTACTTTTCTTTTTCTTAGTTTGTAAATCAAACTTTTGTTTTTGCAAACAAAATGGCGACTCTTCTGGAGATGACTTTCTCCTCCGATGAGAAGGTAAGAACTCAATATGATACCGCGTCGATCGACAAGACGCAAAAGACCTTGGTCGTCCAAGTCGACCAAATGGCCTACGAAACTATAATCAGTGCTGGGGGTGCAAGGCGGGCTACTATTGCTGCCAAGAATAAGGTGCGTGCCATTTAGACTCCGAAGTCCGTCAAAGCACCAATTACAGCTTCTGCGAAGACTGCGCCAACTACTGCCTTAACACAGAACAAGGGGAAATGCCCTTTGGCTACTTCCTCTTCCTCCCCAGTTCTGAACTTGGGAGAGGACATATCTATTTCTACTTTTGTGCAGAACAAAAGGAAGTGCCCTCATGTAGCTGAACGGACTGCGCCCATTACCGAGCCGACTGCTGCCCTAGCACAGAACAAAGGGAAACACCTTTTGGTTACTCCCTCTTCTCCCCCAGTTTTGAACTTGGGAAAGAACACATCTATTTCTGCTCCTACACAGAACAAAGGAAAGCGCCCATTGGCCTGTCATCATCCTTCCCCAGTCCTTGCTTGGTGGAAAATACTGCTGATTGCACCCTTGCGCCAATCATTACTCAGACTCTTTTGAGCAGGAGTTCTACTTCTATGGATAGGGACAACCAAGTCTTTGCCAAGAAAATAAATTCTTTTCAATGGTGCCATACTAAGCACACTGGAGTTGGGTGCATAGTACAGCCATGCATCTTGCCTATTCCTAAGCACCAACCAAACCCAAATCAGGATCTGCCAACTTTGCGCATATCAAGGTCCTACTAAGAAAATTGATGGTGTCCAAAACAAACACACAGGAGGTGCACCTTCCTGACATGCGCGCCTATCTCAACAGGTGCAAATCAGAGCCAACTTCATCAAGTCACAGGGTGCACCAAGTGTAGTCTGCGCCAGCTACTGATCTGCGCAAAGTGAAGACTTCTAAAGTCAAGGACCCCCTCACCTATGCCAATCAGCTCAGCACTTCCTTGTACACCCAAGGGACCTGACATCTCAAGAACAGGAACCATGTTCCTAATGTAATCCATGAATATGTACCCTCTTCTTCTCCTTGTCCTGTTAAGGTAACCGATCTCTACGAGATTCTTGTACAAAAGCGGAAGATCGTAGGACCGTCTCATGCATCTGCTGTAACTCCACCTATAGAACATCGTTGTAATCATGAGATAGTGATTAAGAGTTGCTGCCAGACAACAAAATGGTCTATTTTTGACCGATTGAACTATCCTCAATCTTCTAAACTAATCATAGCAGTAGATGGAGATTTATCTCCCACAACAACCACATGCAAAGAACTCAAGTCTGCTTTCCATGAAGCTCAAGCACAATGCTGCTGTAAATCAGCCAGGAAAAATTTCTTCGACTGTATGAATTACAATCGTTCTTCTGGCATACAATGTCACCCTCCTAAAGTGACTCTAGTTGATCAAGACGAGTTGCTATTTGCTTCGGTCAACATGACATCTTGCAGTACTGGGGGTGGAAAGCATCCGAGACGCAATGCATCACGTAACCCCAGTCAACAATACTTTGATCGGATCTGTGACTCCAGCGAAGGAGTCTACAAACATACCAGATCAAGAAGCTGAGAAACAATCGGTCAAAAGAATCTTCTTTTCAATCGAGAAACAATCGGCCAAAGGAATCTTTCTGACTCTGACCAAGATTCCCTTAGTCAAAGGGATCTTCCTATCCTTTATCCTGGAGGTAGTTCCTTGTATGACCTTGATGCCGATAGTGAAAGCTCCGAACGGAC
Source organism: Iris pallida (assembly GCA_029216955.1). Lineage (NCBI taxonomy): Eukaryota > Viridiplantae > Streptophyta > Magnoliopsida > Asparagales > Iridaceae > Iris > Iris pallida. Next base: position 9,363,139 of record JANAVB010031216.1, on the reverse strand, counting down.
CATATTTTCCACCAGCTCTTCTTCAATGGCCAGAGAAGTGACTGCCTATGTCATTAATGAAGAACAAGATACATCCAGCTCCGGCAGTCAGGCACAAAGAATCGCCTCTTTAGAAGCCAGCTTGAAAAATATGGCTGAAATGATGGCGAGCATGCATGCCGTAATAATGGCACAACATACCGTTCCACCGGTTGTGAATCTAATTCCAACCCAAGAACAAGTAGCGGCATCTGCTCCTACCAATACTGGCCAGGCGGTAAAATCTCCTCATATTTCTATGGTGCTAACTCCAAGTCTTTCTGGTATTGGGGGTTGTGCTTATCATGCAGTCCCTCATCCTAACACACCAAATCAGTCTACTTCTCCACAAGCATCAGGAGACACTAATGAGGCTGTAAAGCTTTTGTGTACTCAGTTTGAAGCCTTCAAACAGAAGGACGGCCTACAAAAGCTTGGGATCAAACAACCTTATCCCATAGAGTGAAAAGAAGTTCTGTTTCCACCCAAATACAAGCTTCCTACCATTATTTTGTTTAACGACAGTACGTCTCCAAGCCATTACCTCAATCATTTTGAGGTAATGACTGATCAACTTCAGCCGAATGATGCTCTACTCACTAGAGTATTCGTCGGATGCTTAGCTGTTACGACTTACGATTGGTATCGTAGTTTGCCAGACGGTTGCATAATCTCCTTTGCTGGGTTCAAACAAATGTTCCTGGAACAATTTTATAAGGGAAAAAATGACATAACTATGTCAGCCCTCATCAAAATCAAACAACGACCCAATGAAGCTGCTGAACATTTCACTGAACGCTTTCGTCGTGAGGCACACAAAATGCCTCTGGGAACTCCAGATGCTCTGACTATAGACACATGCAAATCAATTTTTTTCCTATAGTCAGCTTGTGGACTGGATCCACGTAATTTCAGGGCTGGCCTTCCTTCATAGTGAATGCCAGAGCATCCGAAGAAAGTGTTGACAAGTTCAAACAATTAGGGATCCAGATGCATAATCTTGACAGAGATGAACATTCTGCATCCAACAGCGGTGGTCGTCAGAAAAACTGCAATGACAAGGAAGCCTTAGCCATCAATGTCAAGGACAAAGAAACTCTAGCCATCAACATAGGTCAATCAACACCTACTACGGCACCACCACCATAGAGGGCACCGCGCCCGAAAGAGGAATACTCCTTCGACGAAGACGATGTTTTGAGTATCTTCTGCGAGGACCCTGATTTTTGGAAATTATTTTTTTCAATTTATTTTATAATATTTCTATTTATTAGGTTATATTGTATATTTAATTATGATTATATATGTACTTTTTTGTGTCTTTAATTTTTGGAGCACAAGACATGCCCATCTCTCGAAACGTCCTTCATGAATTTTATAGTAGACAAGATGACCTTCAATTTGATATATCATGTCCCATCCAAACTTGTCCCCTAGTATTCTTTTGACTTTGTGCAACTTTGGGTCAAATTTAGGCCATTTGTCCGTTTATCGTAACTCTAGACCTAACTTCCAACGTGAGTTCTGAACTCGACCTCGATCAGAACCATTTGACCCAATATATGATTTTGACCCATTTTGAGTCTACGACACATATGCCAAGGATGTGCCACTCAATCGAGTCCCAATATGCTATTTATTTACGGACCTGTGTGCCTAGTGGGGTACAAATTGATGTGCCTACTTCGGCTCTGTTTTCCATAAATAAATTCACTTTATTTATTTTGATTCTGGGAAAATACAATTGTAGGAATCAGATCTAGAAGACGATCGCTTTATTCCTTGGACGATGCGAAGAAGAAAAGCTCTCAAGAATTCGACAGCAATTTAGATATTCTGTATATCTGTACAATGAATGAGAAAAGAACTCTATTTATAGAGTAAAAAATAACTAAAAAGATAACCGTCTTCATAACCTATGCATAGTTGATAATCACGCAGGACTCAATCGTACGCAAGGTTGATGAGCAGTTACTGGACATGGCCCATAACTGTTGGACACATGGCAATCATGCATGAGTCGTGTGCAAGTTACTGGGCACGCATACGAGAGATCCGTGGCATGTCTGCCACATACTCCAATTTGATAATTTGAGATGATAATCCGCTAACTGGTTGAGGATGAAATCCCTTTTGAGATAAAAAATCCACGCTGACTCACAGCAGAAATACTTAGGCTCAAAATATATGCAAACTTTGAGGCAGAGGGCTCAGAATACACGCAAACTTGAGGCAGAAGGCTCAGAATACACACAAACTTGAGGCAGAAGGCTCAGAATACACGCAAACTTGAGGCAGAAGGCTCAGAATACACGCAAACTTGAAGCAGAAATACTGAAGTTCAAAATGCACGCAGACTTGAGTCAGAACGGCCAGCTGTCTTGATTCGACGTGCCTCGACTGACACAAAATCTGTGACATTGATTGCTTTGTCAGTCACATTAAATAATGATAAGCCCTTTTTTGGTACGCCAACTTGATAAAGACCGAATCTTGTTGAAAAAGATTTCAAAAATCACGCAATAGTCGGCTGAGATCTCTTGAATCCCGTACATACGTGGCATACGAGGAGACGTTTATTGACTGTCGTGCTGTCAGTCATAATTACAATCTGACAAATGGTGAGCTGTCTTTGAGTACTATTTTGAACTTTGCGTACTTTTGAGGAAATGATTTGATAGAACTCAGCGTGTCTTTTAGACATTTTCTTGATAGGCTGTATTAACTCAGCGTGACTATATTTTTGAGGCCTATAAAACCTCCTTCAAAGTTTTCGAAAAATGATAAATTGTTTCGAAATACTTTGAAATCGAGACGAAAAAATGAATTTAGTCACGCTCAAATGATACAGAGAGAGATTTTTTTCGAAATGATTGGGCCTTTGGGATTTTGTGCGGTTTAGGATCCCGTAAAAAAACCCTTTATCGAGGCAAATGATTAAGGATTTTGCCGTTTGGACTTCTTTGCGAGCCTATAAAAAGGCCATACACCACCATTATTTCTTTTACTCACTTTTAGAGAAAGAACTCCACAGAACTCTTCATCATCTTTCCCGTCTTCTCCTTCTTCTTTCTTAGCCATGGCTTCCAAGATCGATGCTCAAGCTAAGGGCAAGGCCCCTGCAACGTCCTCGCGTGCCACGTCCGATCGACTTCCTCGTCGTGAAACCATTCATCCCCCCATGCAACGTAAGCATGTTAATGATGGGGGATATGAATTCAAGAAGATGAACTCCACGTAGAAATCTCTTTAGGATTTTAATAAAAATAATGCTGAACTTTCGAAATATATCCCCCCTTCTTAGGGCAAAGGATATTTAATAAAGTATGCCCCCTTTTTAGGGTCGGCTATACTTCACATCTTCGTGTTTACAAAGCTCTGTGTTTTACGCAAATGAGCATGGCTCTCATGACTCTGCGTGATTTTTCATATGTTGGCAGAGATGTCGATATTGAATTATTCACGCAGACTTCTGAGAGTCATCCTCTGGATAGATTAGTCTTGATCTGTCAGCGTATTTTTGTCATTTTCACTTCAGTGTGATTCTGGCAATGATGCGTGACTTTCATTCTAATCTGTCTAGACTTTGCGTGAATTAATCACATGCGTGATTATTTGATCTTTGCGTAATTCTGGCAGCGTATCTGTCTGATTTATACGTGCCTGATGAAATTTTCTTTGAACACTGCTAAGCACGTATAAGGTTCATAGACATAGATTTTTCTGAAGTCTGCGTGACAAAACATATCTGATCTTTTCTTTTCTTTTCTTTTCTGTAGTGGACATCCGAAGTGAAGAGGCTGAATATGAAGGATATATGAGCTTTTCATTCAAACATGACTTGTCTCATGTAAAGTTTCCTCAATTTGACACTCCTAAAGCTAGATTGGTTTTATTGAAGAATCAAGACCACACAACTCTGCTCTGTCTGATAAATGGTGAACCACTCCAGAGTCTTGATTTGGTTCTTTATAAGAAACTGGCCTTTCTGTTTGGGGACGCCATAGCACACAAATCACAACCCAAAGGAATCAGGGAGAAAGTTTGTTTCTATTTTAAAGGTGATACGAAGAAAGCCATGTACTGGCCGAAAGTGTCTAGGGGTTTATCCATAATGCGATTCATGCACGCTAGTTACCCAAGAAGAATGTCATGGCATCTAACAGAAAATCAACAAGCGAAGGCGAGCCGAATTATCTATAAAAAAGATGAATTTTATAGTGCTCCAGAGAATCACGTATCTTTATTTCGTGGTTTAAAGCCGGGATGTGTGCCACCAGAAGATTCGTCTCTGTTGATACCATTCAGAACACCTATCTTCATAAATGAATTCATGGCGAATGATAAGGCATTTTATCCCACTGACTCAACGCCGAGGATGATAGGCTTAATGAATCAGGAGAACATGAGGTGGAAGACTCTAGTCCACTGGGTTCAGGACAAATATGAGAATGATTTAAAGCAGATAAACCTTTATGATGCGATCGTCAATTCTTCTTACGGCTTCAAACCCAATCCATTTTTATTCCTGGCCTTGGTTGAGAGATATAATCACCGGACATGAACCTTTATGACTCCCAAAGGGGAGATGGGTTTTGCTCTTCACGAGATGGAATACATCTCTCATCTACCCACAGGCACATTGCCATATGAAGAATATGTACCTACAACAGAGGAGCTGAATTTTCTGTCGCAGAAGAACTCAAAAATGGTGCATCTGTTCGAAGAAATAATGTGCCATTTCGGCACATGTACTCTCTATTATAAAAATAATAAGGATGAAGCCGGCTGCCATATCTAGAAGTGGATGTCTTATCTGTTCATGAATCGTGAAAAAGACGAGAAGAAGATAAATGAAAAGAGGAAGTATCAGATCAATTCCTTCAAACCCCTTTCTGAAAGTGAGATCACCAATCTGCTGGAGAAGTATGATTGTAAAGATTTTACAATCAATGAAGATTGGTATGAATTTAAAGCTGGAACCACTTTCAAGTCATATGTTAGACAAAGTAGGAAAACTTTATCGAAGAAAGGTCATTTAGCTGGATTCCTCTCCCTCTGGCTAAGAAGATTTATTGTTCCTGGCTCTTGCTCTTTGGATAGGATACATAGAGGCATCATTTTTGCAGCAGTACGCCTCATGTACGGTTACAAGATAGATTTGTTATCAGCGATGACTTGCAGGCTGAATGCAGGTCTTCGAAACTTTGTAACCACCATGATGTCTGATCAAAGGAATATGACCGATCCTTTCCCAAGAATAGAGATGCCATATACTTATTTATATGGTTGGCTTCTTCTTTATCATGACGGTTTGATACCTCCGAGAGCGGGAGGGAGCAGCAGTCTCTTTTTAGAGAAATATGCTGGAGAAACTTTCTGGAAAGTTTATACACTTTTAGAATACAGAAATATTTTGAACCGAGCGTCATATTGGTCAATTCAATGTGTTCCTCCGCCACCAGGTTATGAGAGTATGCCTATGAATATGATAGATGGAGAGAAAGGGCACAGGCTAAGTGATGTAGTTTTTCAGTGGTTGCAACGAATTCGACCATCTCATTTGGTATATCGTCATGAGGAAATGACGTATTTAGAACCATATTTGCCGAGTCGATTTGCTCGACAGTTCGGATATGATCAACTTCATGTTGGGAATGCCACTACTTGCCTCTCTGCTCGTGGAGGACTTATCGATGGTGCTCGGGCATGGAGATATTTCACAGCTAGAGATACAAAGGCTGAATTCTCTATGCCGAATCCTTTATCCAAGACGGGAACAAAAATGCTCTACACATATGCCCGTTTTTATGTTTCATCGAGCACTTTTATGCCAAATTTCCATTTGAAGACTTTTGTTGCAGAGGACGACCCAGCTCCGTCAAAGAGGTCGAAGAAGAAAATTATCACTTCATAATTTACCCTGGACCTTGAAGATGAGACTACGGAGGTCGAGCCTTTATATGAAGTATCCAAAGAGCAAATATTTCCTGATGAAGTTCTTCCTCCGATATTTGTGTCCATCTCCAAGAGCAAACGGAGTGATGAATCTGAGACGGTCTCTAAAAAGAGCACTAAATCTCAGACTTCTAAGAAGAAAGGGATTTCAATAACTGCCACTTCATCTCTAGGTGGTCTCCCAGTTGATGAAGATGATGCTGCTGATAAAGATGAAGAGACGGATGAAGATGATGCTCCTTTAATAAAAAGGAAATCAAGAGCCAGACTCGTCAAGAGGACTGTCGGAAAACTGAAGGGTAATGAACTTCTGGAAACCATTATGAACGGAGGTATATTGCCAGAAATCGAAGAAGCAGTTTCTACTGAAAGAACAGAATCTGATCACGCTCATATTTCGGTAACTTCTGCTGAACCAATTGAGGTAGAATCAACTCAATTTCAGGAAACGACTGTCCCAACGACTAGTGGAGTAGCTGCAGAACCCACATTCGATCTTGGGTTAGGTACCACTCCAGAGATAAGGAGAGAGGATATTAACATCCCCGTTGAGCACGGGAAAGAAGGTATCATTCAGGCGTTGGATGATCAAATTGAAGATTCGAAAGAGGAATCAGCAGCCAGGACAGAAGTTTGGGAACAACCAGAAGCTTCATCTTTTCAACCTGTAGAGAAAACTAATCCAGTTGAAGAAACTCATGTTGAAGAGAACATTCCTTCGGCCAGAGGCGATGAAGATGTGCAAACGTCTGAGCTATTAACTGCTGATGAATTATTGAAGAATGTTTGTAAAGACATCATTCTTCAAACTAGTATTCAAAAAGAGATTGAATCTACCCAAGCTGCGATGGAAGAAGAAACTGTTGTTGAAACTCATCTTGTAGACATTCCTGCAGTCAATGCAGAGTCTATGGAAATTGAAGCTCAAGAACCTGAGCTTACTAATACTGTTGCTGCTGTTCCTGAGATTCATCCCTCTCAAGGAGTTGATGAAAACATCTTAGATTCTGGATCAGAGACTCATCACGAAGCTGAGGATCAAAGAGAATCTGAAGAAAGAAATGAATCTGATAAAAGGAGTTTTGAAGAAGAACATTTTGAGGAAGAAGAAGAAGTTGAAGAGGAAGAGGATTGGCACCCTGATACTTCTACTCATTACGATGAAGACAAGATCAGAGGAAATAGAATGGAGCTTAATCCTGAACCTGTTCGATCTCCTGACAATGCTCCAGTACCCAGTAATTCTGAAGCTGGAAGTAGTCATATAAAGCAGGTGTCAGACACCGTTATGGACCGACTGCGAGAAAATGCGAGACTTCCCAAGCATATAGAATATGAACCTCAACCGGGTAGAGTTTTATTTCAATTTTGTTTTTTACTGTTTCTTTTTCTTTATATGCTGATTATTTTTCCTTTGATTAATAGGAACTGCTGCAGCGATGAGCTCGACTCATGCTCCGCTTGTTCGTACTGATGTTGATGAAGGAAGTTCACATCTACCGATTTCTCCGAAAGCACATACTTCTATTCCCAGAACAGAGAATATCCAGGCTTCTTCCTCAATAATGACAGCAACTCCCGATTTTGAAACGAGATTGGCAACGACCCTGGCAATGTATTCAGATATTATCTATTCATATCTGGATACGTTCTCCAGGCGATTCATGAAAGATGAAACTATGCCTTTCTCCGAACTCCGAACGGTGATTAATTTCCCGCTTCTGGCACTGCGACATGCTGGCTGTGAGACTCAATGTATCTTCTTTGAACATCTCCTAGATGAATTGGAGACAACTATCCGAAAATACTGGGAGATCAAGAAGGAAGATATTAAATCTTTGACTGTGGCTGAGATCGCTCAATTGGAACATGAAGCCCAAGCTCAGCAAGCTGCTTTAGAAGAATTTCTTGCTTCTTCATCTGAGAAGTTAATAGAGAAGGATGAAGAAATATTAACAACTCGTCAGAGAGTAGAACATCTGGAGAAAGATGAAACATCTAAAGCTGAAGAACTTCAGAAGTTGAAAGAGGAATTGGCTCGTCTTCAGGAGCGTATTGCATCCATGGAAAAGGAGCAATCTGAAATTATCACTGCTCGTACAACCGAAGCTGCACTCTATCAAACTCTTCAACAAGAGCGAGAACAGATGTAGGCCGAGCAGATAGAAGAAGCTAACCGTCGCCATTATGCTATTGCTATTTTTGATCAACAAGTAGTCGCAGTTGAGGCAGCAGAACGAGTCCGAAAAACTCATGAGGAGAAGATGAACACTGTACTTGATCGTATTCAGGAGTTAATAACTCCTACTACTCAATAAATTTTTCAAGCTTATCATATTTTGAATTTTTTTGGCATTCACTTGTAATCAGCACTTTGATCTTGAATGAAGAAAATGAGAACTTTGATCTGATTTTTGACTTTGTTGTTTTGATAAATATGTTCAGAGGTAAATAATACATGACATATTTCAATAGAATAGAAAATACAAATGAACTTTGTAATTCTATCAGATGATATTAAACCAAAGATAATTTTAGTTTAATACTGATTAGAAAAAATAGAATTCAGATATAAAAATATCTTTGAACTCGATTTTCCATGAACTTTGGACTCGGAAATCAAAAGACTAGATATCATTTTCGTAAAATAGAAAATATGATACTGAGATAGAAAATTCAGTGGTAATATGGACGTGATTTTCTAGATATCAAATTCACTAAAAAAATGATACAAATTAGAATATCTATTTCCACTGGGGATAGAAGATATCGAAATGATTCCTGTAGAAAACAATGACCTTGGCATTATATATATATATATATTTTTACTAGCTGAGGAATGATAGGAGAATAATCTCGACAGATGAAAATATTACACATAATATTTCTTCAAGAATTTGCCATTAATGGGCATCATAGTAACTTTACCATCCATGGTGGTAAGCTGATATGCCCCATTAGAAAATACTTTATTCACAATGAATGGACCTTTCTATTTTGTATCGAACCTGCCTTTACTCATATGTGTCATAGTCATCGGACGTCTGACTGCAAGAACAAGTTCCCCTTTTTAATATGCTCGAACTCTGACTTTCTTGTTAAAAGCTCTTGAGATTCCAGCTTGATAAAATTCGATATTCTGTTGAGCATATAACCGCTTTTCATCTAGAGCTTCTAATTCCTGAAGTCGAAGACGATCATTATTCTCAGTGGTAAGTTCATTAGCGATTGCTATCCTTAAAGAAGGAATTTGAATCTCTAATAGGAGAACAGCTTCGCATCCATACACCAGAGAGAAAGGTGTACATCTGGTGGCATTACGAACTGTAGTGCGGTAAGCCCACAAACATTCACCGAGTTTCTCACTCCAATTACGTTTGTTGGCAGAAACAAACTTCTTTTAGAGTTTGATGATAGTTTTGTTGAAAGCTTCTGCTAATCCGTTAGCTGCTGGATTATATGCGGTAGAAGCCAAATTGTTGATCCGATGATCGTCACAGAATCGAGTAAACTTCTGGCTGACAAACTGTGGTCTATTATCATGAATAATGCGTCGGAGAACACCAAATCTGTAGATGACATGAAGCTTGATAAAGCTAATGACATTGGAAGTTTTGACTTCAGATAAAGGAATAGCTTCAGCCCATTTGGAGAAATAATCGGTTATTGCAAGAATAAACCGATGACCTTTTGATGACGGCGGATTGATTGGACTGATAATATCCATGCCCCAAGCTTCGAAGGGCCATGATGCTGCTGTTGGGTGTAGAAATTCTGAAGGTTGATGGATAAAATCCGCATGGATTTGACAAGCTTTACACTTACGGGCATATTGAATAGCATCATTTACCATAGTAGGCCAATAATAACCCATGCGTCGAATACGGTCTTGAAGTTTAGGTCCAGGCTGATGTGGCCCACAAATTCCATCATGTGTTTCGTGGATAATTTATTGGGCCTCATCACCGGCAATACATCGAAGAAGTAAACCATCATAAGCTTGACGATATAAGGTTTTTGTAGTATGATTGTAATAAAATCTGAGTGATCGTCGTCTGATAGATGCTGCCTCACTCGGATTATCTGGAAGGATATCATATAATACGAAATCTAAGAAAGAAAGTCTCCAATCTTTATCAGTATTCTGAGTCTCAGCTGAATTACTGAAGATGAATTCGATACTAGAATCAGATAAAGATGAAGATGATTTACGATTTAATCTGTCGAACTCTAAATCAATACCGAATTCTCTTATTGTAATGACATCATGAGATGTTGATTCTTCAATATCAACTGGAAGTCCTAGAGTTAGATTGTTCTCAAGATGAAATAATTCTCGATTGTAAACAACAATCATTTGTTGACGTCTAACCGAAATAGCTAATACTGCCGCAAGATTAGCAAGAGCATAAGCTTCTGTGTTACATGCTTGCCTATCATGCTCGATGAAGAATCCTTCAAATGAAGAAGCCATAGATATGGCCAATCTATGGTAAGGAACCAGATCTTGATGGCGAACTTCATAAGTACCTTTTATCTGATTGACGATGAGTTTAGAATCTCCATAAGCTTCTAAATGTTGAATATTCAAATGTTTAGCGAGTTGAAGACCAATAAGCAATGCATTGTACTCAGTTACGTTGTTTGAACAGGGTTGATCGAGAGAATAAGCTCTTTGGATAGCAAGACCTTCTGGCGATACAAGAACAATTCTAACCCCAGCGACAATGTCACCATTAGGACCTATTCTTGAAGCTCCGTCAAAGAATAGACGCCAAGTAGGATCTTCTTCAGCAATTTGGTTTGAGTCTAGGACTTCATCTGGGATTTTATCGTAGAGTTTTGAATTTTCTAGAATTGAATGAGCAGCCTGAAAATTAGCTAAAGCTTGTCCTTTGACCGATTTCTGAGGGATATAATGCATATCATACTGAGCAAGTAAAATTCCCCAGTTAGCCAATCGAGAATTTAAAACACTTAGTTTCTTCATCATGACTCGTATAGGATTGATCCTGGAAATGACATGAATGGTCTGGCCAATGATATAATGTCGTGTCTTTTGGACAGCGAACATAAGGACTAGGCATTCTTTTTCGACCGGTGAATATCGAGGTTCAGCTCCGGTCACGGTACGACTGAGATAGTAAATGGCTTGTTCATGACCATTTTAATTTTTTTGAGCGAGCAGCGCACCCAATGAATGACTCATTGCTCGGGTATATAGAAGGAACGGTATTCCTGAGATGGGAGGTACCAATACTGGGGGGTTCATCATATATTGTTTTATGTCATCAAATACTTTCTGACATTCGTCAGTCCAGACGAAAGAAACACCTTTCTTCAAAAGTTTATTGAATGGTCTGCAGCATCCTGAAAGATTAGAGATGAATCTCCTGATATAAGCGATCCTTCCTTGAAATCCTCGTAGCTCTTTTAAGGTGCGTGGAGGACGCATCTCTTGGATGGCTTTGATCTTCTCGGGATCTACGTGTATACCTTTCGAGGTAATAACGAAGTCGAAAAATTTGCCACTAGAGACGCCTAAGAAGGACTTAGTAGGGTTCATCCTTAATTGATGCTGACGTATTAGATCAAATATAGTTTTCAAATCTTGGATGTGATCCTCTTTTTGCCGACTTTTGACTGTAATATCATCAACGTAGCATTCGACTGTTTTTCGTAAATGTTCACGGAATATAGTGCTCATGGCACGTTGATAGGTTGCTCCTGCATTCTTGAGACCAAATGGCATCACTGTATAACAGTATGTACCGATCGACGTTCTGAAGGAAGTGTGTTTCTCGTCATCTGGAAATATTTTAATTTGATTGTATCCAGAATACCCATCCATGAATGACATCCGTTCAAAAACACAGGTATTATCGATCATAACATCAGTAATTGGTAGGGGGAACTCGTCTTTAGGACATGCCGTATTGAGATCATGATAGTCTATGCATACTCTGATCTTGCCAGTCTTTTTAAGGACAGGAACTATATTAGCCACCCAATCAGGGTGTTGTTCCTCTCTGATAAACCCAGAAGCCATGAGTTTATTAACTTCGGCTTCAATTACATCCATAATGTCTGGACGGAATCGTCGCTGTTGTTGCTTGACCGGTTTAGCATTTGGCATGATATTGAGTTTGTGAGTTGCGATCTGTGGATCAAGTCCTGGCATATCTTCATAGCTCCAAGCAAAGACGTTGATGTATTCGCGAATAAGTTTGATCATGTCTTGCTTATCAGTTTCTGAAAGACTTTCACTAATGAATATTGGTTTGGGGGCTCCCTCTTCACCAACATCTATTTGAACGAGTTTATCTTCAGTTGGAGGTTCTCTTTGCTCGAATCTAAACTCCCATTGATTATCTAACCTTTGGGCCCATTGTTCTGACTCGGATGAGATTTCAAATTCATCTTCGTCATTTTCTTCAAGACCGTCAGCGAAAACCATGTTGGAAGACAGAATGTTACGGTGGAAGTCACCGATACTTATATCAGAATCCCAAGAGGAGGAACTAGAAGAATCAGATCTTTTATCTTCGTCAGATTCGGGATCTTCATGGATGATATTGATGAAGAAAGTAGGAGCAATATAACCCAATCCGCATTTTGTCCTTCCATATTTTAGAGAAGGAATCCGAACAGGCATTTTTCTTCCTTTCCCATTACTGAGGCCAGTTCTGAAGTCGTAGCCCATATTTTTGATAATATCTTTAGATTGCTGGCTGTAACGACGCAACTGTAATCTTCCAGAATCATCATTTCTATCATCATCTTCAAGGTTGATAGGTTTTTTTGGTTCTTTGTAGAAGAATATTGGAATGTCTCCTGATTTTCTGCTAGGTACTAGAAAGCATGAATTTTGTACTGATTCTAAGGATACTTCTGTATAAAAAGTCTGTACAACTCCTATGGCTATTGTTTTCAAGTCATCTAACAAATGCAAATAACTATGAATATGATTACAAACATCAATATACTGCAAAGACGGAGATATTTCATTAAATTCAAAAGTAGTAATATTTATATTAGAAGGAGGTTGAACCTTAGAAATCTTAGCCAAATCAATGACTAAAGGGGGAGAAGAAGAACGAGAAGGAGTTTTGTTTCGATTAAGATCGATCACAAATGGCTCAGAAGAGGTGAGCTCCCTTGAAGCTTGGGATGGAAAAGTAGTTCGCCCACCAACAGGGATTACCAGAGTGTCCTATTTTATAGGTGAAGATGCAGGAAATGTAGTACGCCCACTGACAGGACTGATCAGTATGTCTTGGGTAGATGACTGAGGTAATGAAGAGATACGTCCGCTCACTGGAATAATTAAGGGGCCTTCTCCAGAGGGTTTAGGAGACTGTTGCTGAGTAGTTCGACCTTTAACAGGAATTATCAAGGTCTCACTTTGCGGATCTTCTTTTTCCATAGCTTGTACTATTTTTGTATACTTCTCTTTGTACATCCGGGAATCACTGAAATAAGCTTCAACCCCACGGAAAGGATTTATATCAGTAACTTCCTTTTGTACCTTTCCATTGCTGTCAATGTATTTGAAGTACTGATGAAGAGTAGAAGGCACCACATTATTTTCATGAAGGAAAAGTCTTCCCAGGAGAAGATTATAAGATCCCACGATCTTGATCACATAGAAAGTGACTTTGGATCTAAAATCGCCTATTTGAAGTTTCAGATGAATCTTTCCCAACGGCTCGCTTCGGCTTTGATTGAATCCCAATATAGTAGTAACCGTCTTGAAAAGTTTGTGAAGAGGGATTTTTAATTCATCCAGCAGACTCTTTGGCATTATGCTTAAAGCAGACCCTGGATCAATAAGAATACGATCTATCTTCATCGTATCGATGTAACCGGTGTAGTAGAGAGGCCGATCATGTCGATTATCCTCCAATAACATGTCATCTTGTGTAAAGGTGATATTCGGGATGATCTCCAATACACTATTGCAATATAAGCAAGTAACAGGTTCTTCATCTGGCTTCTTTAATTGTGCAAGACAAGAGTCAGCCTGAAGAAGTGCCTCACTTAATGTCTCTCGAGTCTCTTTAGAAAGACGTAGAAGTTCAAAGAGGGACATTCTAGCTAGAGTATTAGCGAGTTGAGCTAAAATGTCAAAGTTATAAGGCTTCTGAAGTCCAAGGGGAGGGGACTTCCTGATTGGTTTATCGAAGCGAGCTTGTTGTTTACCTTTCTCAAGTGCTGTGGGCTCGGAAGGAATAGGTACAACCGGTGTAGTTGAAGGAACAGGTGCAGTGGATGATTCTTCCTCACGAGGAACATCAGGAGTATCTTTGTCAGCTGGAGAGATATCAGGAGTATCTTCAGGACTCTTGGAATAATCCTTTAGATAATGTTTCCATGTTCTAGTAGCACCAGCAAGCTTCTACTTTGGCTTTTGGTTCTGTGTCAGAAGTAGATCCGAAAGAAGTCATATGACATGACTTAGTTTTTTCGGCCTTCTTAGATTTTAGGGAAGTAGTCTTTTGAAGGGGAGGAGATTCAAAATCTGCCACTAGATCGGGATGAATCCATATAATTTCTCCTGTTTCAATAGTGATCGGTACTAATCCTTCAGACTGGGGGGGAATATTCACGATTTCAAGAGTTGCCTTGGGAATAGGAACGATCCCGCTTTCAAGGAGTTGAGGAGGAAAATCTCCGAATTGCATAGAGACAACGTTGGAGGTGACGGTCTTTTCTTTCGGAGTGAGAGTGACAGCTCCAGATTTGATCATTTCCTGGATTTTTTTCTTTCAGTACAAAACATGTACGAGCTGTGTGACCCAATATTCTATGGTACGGACAGTATTTAGGATGATCTGTCTTACCAGCTTCATCGGGTTTCTTGTTGTCAGGTAATTGTATTTTATTACCTTTAAGTAGACATTCAAAGATACCAAGGACGTCATCGTCGTCAAAAGAGTATTCTTCTTTGGGGCGAGGTGCTCTTGGTTGTTGATTTGTTGGAGCTGGGATAGCTTGGGCAGATATTACCTCTTGATTTTTGCTCTGGAGATTGACTTCGAGAGTCTCTTTTCCTTTACGATTGTTAGGTCGCGTACTATTGCTAGTATTTTGACTTGATTCATTGGGAGTCATGTGTACCCCCAGACCTTTGAAAGTCTCGGCACTGACTTCGGCAGCTTTGGCACTGACGATGAAGGAAGGCCAATCTTGGAATTGAGTGGATCCTGTCCACATGCTAATGATTGGTAAGAGATTCGACTTGCAAGTGTCGATAGTGACGGCATCGAGAGTTCTGAGAGGCATTTTTAAAGCTTCTCTTCTAAATCTTTCAATGAAGCTTTCAGTGCTTTCATTATTTTTCTGTTTGATTCTTATAAGAGCAGACATAGTCATGTCATTGAGCCCTTCATAGAACCGTTCAAGAAACATTTGTTTGAAGCCGGCAAATAAGGTAATACACCCATCAGGGAGACTTCTATACCATTCATAAGCCGTTCCCTTGAGACATCCGATAAACACCCGAGTAAGGAGGGCGTCGCTCGGTTGCAACTGATCAGTCATCACTTCAAAGTGATTGATGAAATGACTTGGGGAGGTGGTCCCATCAAAGAATGAGATAGTAGGAGGCTTGTATTTAGGAGGATATGATACTTGCTTCCATTCTATTGGATAAGGTTGCTTGATACCTAACCTTTGTAAACCGTCTTTCTGTTTGAATGCCTCAAATTGGGTTCGAAGATTCCTCAATTCTTCAGTAACGACTCCGGAAGATTGTGGAGTTGTAGCTTGTAGAGAATAGTTAGGAGGAGGGATAGCATTATAAGCGCTACCCCCAGCTCCCGAATGGCTAGGAATTGGTTGAGCTTGCCCAGGGATATTAGATTGTACTGCTGGAGGAACATGTACTGGACCTACACCAGTGTCAATTGGTATGGCATCAGGTACAGTCTGTTGATTTTGCAGCTGGGTTGTCATAAGTTCATACATGGACTTCATAGTATCAGCCATAGACTTCATTTGTTGTTCCAAAGAAGCAATTCTTTGGTCTTGGGGAGTCATCGAAGAAGAAGGTTCATTGTTTAATTCCGTATTCCCATCCACCATATAAGTTGTGACTATACGAGGGATTGTTGATGATACTGTTTGTTCTGAATCATTGCTTTGTGTGTCAAAATCAGTTGTAGGAGAACTACCCCCAGTAGAAAGAGGTGGGAAGTTGGATTCTCCAAGAAATTCAGAATAGTCTTCAGAAATCGAAGTTCTTTGATTAGAATCCAGGACTCTTGATCTGGTGCCTCTATATACCCCATCTTGACTATCAGTTCTACCCCCAGTATCCCGAGAGGTCATGTTGATAGAAGCGAAAAGAGGTTCATCTTCATCAGACATAGGTTCACACTGGATCCGATTAAAGACAGACTGTCGTTTAGTTTGACATCTGCATTGAATTATGACCCTAGGTTGGAAGTCACAATCATGATCAGTATGGTCATGATCCATTGACAGAGAATTATTCCTCCTCTTTTGTTGAAGATGTTCTCGCAAATCCGTATGTAAAGATTGAGGTATATTTAGGAACAATCTTTGTTTATTAGGAACGTATTTCTTGTCCTTGGATTTTGCCAGCTCTTGATTATACAAAGAGTGATTAATCTGAGCAACATAATTTTTGGCATATTCTGCATCCGGATCTCTTACTTTCATTCCCGATTGGTATGGTTTCTTAACACCAGAAGTGCTTTCCAAACAGGATTGATTAAGTTTCGTTCTTAGATCTGTTGGAGGTAAAACATTGGTCTTTGATACTTGAAGTTTTCTTTCCATTGATCTGGATATTTGCAGAGAAGGAAGAGTTGAACCATCCCCTTGATTAGGAGTTGGTAACAAACCATTTTGTAGAGACAAATTCTGTGCCCAATTTGAAGAAGTCGTAGAAGAAGACATTAAGAAATGTTTCTTTTTAGACTTGTTCAAGTTTTGAGACATAGAATGTCCAGAAGGAAGAGTAGTCAAAAGACTATTTCCTTTTCTTTGACTAACAAAACTGTCAGCCAAAGCTGTTCCTGAAGTAAATACTACAGGAGCAGAAGAAACAACTAAAGAGTTGTTCCTATTCGAAGGGACTTTGTGAGCCATTTGTGGAGGAGCCATAGCAAGACTACCCCCAGTTCTAGCAGATCTTGGCAAGGAGAAAGAAATAGCTAAAGAGCTATTCTTCTTAGAATATGCTGCTGGTGACAATTTGGCTAAGGAGCCAGTGCTGTCAGCATATGAAGTCTTGGCTGAAAAGCTAGATTTCGGTACGCATGCTGAGTCAGGGAGAGCTGACTTGGTGGATGATGCGTACGGAATACACGCTGAGACAGGCTTGGTTAAAGAACCAGTGCTGTTAGCGTAATTTTTGGGTTTGGAAATACACGCTAGAACAGGTTTGGCTAAAGAGCCAGTGCTGTCAGCGTGACTTTTGAACCGTGTGACTACGGAAACAGATTTGGCTAAGGAGCCATCTCTGTTAGCGTATCTTTTGGATGCTGTCGTCTTCGAGCACACATGAGTATGCTGCCTGCAGTGGAGTTGTTGCGAGTGTTAGTAATGGACACTGTGGCAGAAATTTCACCATCTTTGGTTGCCAACAGATTCTTAGGGACGTAGACAGATCGTCCCTTTGATTTGGCAATGGTGATAGAGGCTGAAGTGTGCTTGCCACCCTTAGCCCACTGCATTTCTTCATAGACGAGTTGATTGAACTGAATCGATATCACCTTCTTCGTCGATCCGACCGACGAAGCGTCGTATTGAGTTGTGGCCATCTCAGAAGAGGAGATGGGAGTCCCCAGTAGAGTCGCCAATTTGTTTTCCATAAAAAAATTCACTTTATTTATTTTGATTCTGGGAAAATACAACTGTAGAATCCGATCAAGAAGACGATTGCTTTATCCCTTGGACGATACGAAGAAAAAAAGCTCTCAAGAATTCGACAGCAATTTAGATATTCTGTATATCTGTACAATGAATGAGAAAAGAACTCTATTTATAGAGTAAAAAATAACTAAAAAGATAACTGTCTTCATAACCTATGCATAGTTGATAATCACGCAGGACTCAATCGTACGCAAGGTTGATGAGCAGTTACTGGACGTGGCCCATAACTGTTGGACACATGGCAATCATGCATGAGTCGTATGCAAGTTACTGGGCACGCATACGAGAGATCCGTAGCATGTCTGCCACATACTCCAATTTGATAATTTGAGATGATAATCCGCTAACTGGTTGAGGATGAAATCCCTGTTGAGATGAAAAATCCATGCTGACTCACAGCAGAAATACTTAGGCTCAAAATATACGCAAACTTTGAGGCAGAGGGCTCAGAATACACGCAAACTTGAGGCAGAAGGCTCAGAATACACGCAAACTTGAGGCAGAAGGCTCAGAATACACACAAACTTGAGGCAAAAGGCTCAGAATACACGCAAACTTGAAGCAGAAAAACTGAAGTTCAAAATGCACGCAGACTTGAGTCAGAACGGCCAGCTGTCTTGATTCGACGTGCCTCGACTGACACAAAATCTGTGACATTGATTGCTTTGTCAGTCACATTAAATGATGATAAGCCCTTTTTTGGTACGCCAACTTGATGAAGACCGAATCTTGTTGAAAAAGATTTCAAAAATTACGCAATAGTCGGCTGAGATCTCTTGAATCCCGTGCATACGTGGCATACGAGGAGACATTTATTGACTGTCGTACTGTCAGTCATAATTACAATCTGACAAATGGTGAGCTGTCTTTGAATACTATTTTGAACTTTGCGTACTTTTGAGGAAATGATTTGATAGAACTCAGCGTGTCTTTTAGACATTTTCTTGATAGGCTGTATTAACTCAGCATGACTATATTTTTGAGGCCTACAGGCTTGTCATCCACCAAGCAATTAATAAAGTGACAGAGTTGGCAGCACGCCCCCCGAGGACTTAACAGTTGACAGTTTTTTTGTAGAAAATGTAGGCATCATCATCATTACTTTTTGTCGGCTACAGCTACGTGGCCAAAATGACCAAATCGTATGCACCGCCGTGGCCATGCGCTCAAATCTCTGTATGCGCCTCAAGAGCCATGCGCCTCTGACTTACCTCTGATCCCTGAAGAGATAAGTCAAGTCGCAGCATGCGCCTCTCCGGCCATGCTACTGAAGCCCCACATGCGCCTCAAAATCCATGTGCCCAGACTGGTTCGTGATTCCTAAATGTTACGAGCTAAATCTTCTCATGCGCTGGATCCCAGGCGCAGATCATCAGATCCTTCTCCACCAAATTCGAGATCTTTGAGCCGAGGACATGCGTCACGTGTCCTTTGACTCAGTTCAGCCTATGAAGGGGTGCTAACCATCCAAGATCTCAGCAACCGAAGAATCCTCTTAGCTGCCACGTGTTGGCTCTTCCGCAGTCCACAGACGCAACAGGAAGGATTCAATTCCCAAATCAGGACGCATCCACCATGTTCTCCCGCCAGCATCAGCCATGTCGCGTTTCCATGACCAGGCACATCCGACATATGCGTGCATGAGCAGCCAGCCTGCAATCTATAAATAGAAGGATCATTCCTTTATCATACAAGGACACAGACAGACAAAGATAGACATATATACTCAGAGAGAAGCACCTCCATAGATGCCAGAAGAGACACTTAACGTCCACTTCTCCTCGTAACGCTCCGGCATCCAGAGCAATCCAGGCCTTCAGAGAATCTGAAATCGTCGTCAGATCGTCAACGGAGTCAATGCATTACCACTCGCTCTATCGACACAGTACCCAGATAAAAACAAAAGTGTACTCCTAGGACTACATCTAAGTCCTATATTGTAATACTGTTCTGTTTGTGATTGAAATTCCAATTCAAAGATTTTAATAGCAAACAAGCTGGCGACTCTGCTGGGGACTTCTTTCTCCTCTGATGAGAAAGCTATGTCGTAATCTGACGACGTGAAGGTGGGCGCCTCCCACAAGACACTAGTCGTACGCCTCGATCAACAGGCGTATGAGGAGTTCATCTCTGAAGGCAGAACAAGTCCTTCGAAGCGGCTGCCGAAGCCGAAGAAGACTCGCCAAGCCTGGGTGCGCAAGGTGGAGGCCCCTGGCACAATCACTGAAGGGAATGCGCCGATACAGCCTACCCTTCTCGCTGACGTCCTCAGCAGCCAGGATTTGCCTACGGGTGCAGCACATCTCTCGAAAAAACGTGGTGCTGACCATATTTCCCAACCATTTCCTTCTCAGTCAAGAAAGATTCGCCGACGGAGAAGGGGCGCATCTAACGCCCTGCACATGAACTCTGGTGCACCGTAGAAGGCCTCTGTCTTTGACAGACTCACTTGCTGTCATGGCGAGGATAATTTAGACTCTGAGTACTATGCGCCCTAGCGGGCTAGTACGAAGAAGTCCAAGGCGGCACGGGCCATGCGCCTCAAACGTGCTATGCCAACGGCAAACCAGAAGCATGCGCTCACAATCATGCGCACTGCTGATGGTAAGCTGTACAAAGTTGACTCGGGTGCTTCTGCGCCAGAGACGAGCCGACCCTCAAAGTCCTTGTCTTACTTGGGCGCATCTGTTGCGTTCGTAACCAAGTCGTACAAGGCTAATTCTGTGGTCTTGAACCCCCGTGCCTACATTGGTTGTGCGTCTGAGGCTGGTTCAAGTCACTATAAATATTGTTCCTCCACTATTGATCTGGGCGCGCCTTATGCGCTGGATCAGGGGGCGCAACATTCACTTGATCACCCTGGTGCTTGGCTTTACCATGCGCCTGATGGGGGTGAAAAGGTGGGACTCTCCTCCAATGATTTGCGTAATATGATCATTCACAAACGCCGATCAGGAGAGTCGATCGACAAGCACAATACGCCCCTCACAGGGCACACCTGTGCGGTGGTCACCATCAACTATTGTTGCAAGATAGCAGTTTCACCTCAAAGGCAGTCTGTGTTCCAGCGACTGCAGTTGTCAATACCCCTCCGACGTCGCCTCGGGAAGAAGGTGTCGATTGATGAAGAGCCGAAATTAAAGGTTGCTTCTTGCAACGTAGTCTCTAACTCCTCATCAATCCGAAAGGCAACTAGCAACTCCTCGACCTCGTCCTCATCCAAGAGCCAGCCGAGGAAGACCAAGGTGACTGTCCCGTCCTCAGGGGTATTTGAAGGCACCCTGGTAAGAAAGAAGATTTCAGAGGAAGTAATAGCTGGGGGTAGTCAAGTCCTTGTTGATCCTCATCCCGAAGACGAAGATATCCTCCAGAGCATAACTGGGGGTAGCCAGGATGAAACTCCAGGAGAAGCGACTCTTCTACAGGAGAGCGAGGCTGAAAGTAAAGCTTCAATCGATCCATCCACTTCCAGTCACGTCATGACCGTATACATGACAGGAGGTGGTGATACGGAGTCAGATGCTCCACCAGCAGACCTCGTTCAGCGCATGGATACTTTGGAAGGGGGACTCAAAACCCTCTCTGCCTCCATGCAAATACTGACTCAAGCAGTGTTTGAGATACGGTCAGCTTTGGCCAGGACACCTTCCATCAATCCTGACCCAGGAGCCAACGGAGAATCAAGTGTGCCCCTTCAACGGGCATCATTGAATACCGATTGCCGCGAACCACCTCGGGTATCGGAACCTTCGAATGTACAACTCCAGACTGTTCCACCTTCTCCGACTCCTAGCTCCACGATAGACGTGGTTGAGATGATCAGGGACTTGCGTGAACGCTTCGAGTCAAAGAACAGACAGGAGGAGCGCCAGAGGATGGGGATCCCGCAACTATACCCCTTCGAATGAAACAAAGTGGTCTATCCTCCCAAGTATAAACCACAAATGTTAACACCATACGACGAAAAGGACTATCCCCGCCGTTATTTGACGTATTTCCAGTCTCAAATGGGACATCTCCCGAAGGAAGACGTGCTACTCACCAGCCTGTTTGTCGGGGCATTGAAAGGAGTAGCTTACGACTGGTACTGCAGTCTCCCTGACAACTCCATATCCTCCTTTGATGACTTGACATGCCTCTTCCTCGATCGTTTCTACGACGAAGGGAAAGACATGACGATGACGTCCATTATAGAGGTACGTCAGAAAAAGAGACCGTTCGAGCATTCATTGAACGATTTCGACAAGCCTGCTTGAGACTGCCCCCGGGTATGCCAAAACATGCACTCCTTTCCTCCTGCAGCATGAACATGCTTCCTACGGTTAAGCTCTAGCTCAACTCTACTCCTCCTTCCGACTGGAGCTCATGGATTATTGATGCCGAAGCAGCTGAAAAGAAGGCATGTAATGCTCGCCTTATGGGAGTCAGTTTCCCTGCCTTTAAGGACAAGGGAAAATAGCCTGCTACCAGCAACCCTGGATGTGAGACGAAAGGAAAGCAGGCATTGACTGTCAATGCTTCTAAAAGCGCACAAGCACCTACTCAAAAGCCTCTGCTTGTACCGAGGCCAAAGGAGGTCTACTCCTTCAATGATGAAGACACCTTGCAACCCTTCGAGATGTTGAAGCAGGGTGATAAGATCAAATTACCGGACCCAAAGCGTTCCGACGAGGTTGGGAGAGTTGACAACCCGAGGTACTGTTACTACCATCGATTTGTCGGACATCCAACTCAGGACTGCTACGTCCTCAAGAATCACATCCAGCGCATCATCAATGCGAATGTCATTTATGCCGATTACGAGAAGAAAACAATCTCGGCCAACCTGGTATCGCTCCAATTCGGCACCTTGCCGCCAACCACAGTACAAGATGGCGGCATCCCCATCCCAAAGGCGACAATGGAGGTGGTCAACCTACCTCCTACCCGTGACAACATGAGTGGACTCATCCCACTCACCATATCTCGGGAAGAGATCGTATAGGTTCACCCAGATCTCGTCTCCGAAGTTACTCAACCGGGGGTACGCTTTGCTTCTAAAACCAAGGACAAGAAGAACAAGTCTTGCCGTATGGTCTCTTCCTCTACGGAAGAGGTACTTCCTGTACAAATGCGTTCGCAGCAGAACGCCCAACCTGACGAAGCTGCCGTCGAGGTGGTGCCTCCCTGCACCACCCCTGCAGCCCAGGAAGGGGGTCCATTCAGACCTCCAGCAGCCAATAAATAGAAGCACGTAGAGGCCCACTTCGACAAGCCTTTGCGAAGAGAAAATACTTCGGGGCTAGCCAAGCCCCACAGCTTCGACATACTGGCACAACTTGCCGGTACTCCTACTCGCTTATCTCTGTTCGAGCTTCTTCGTCTTTCCAAAGACACCCGTGAAGCTCTCTGTGAAGTCTTGTAGGATACAGAGTCCTTTATCAGTCAGGTTAAGCAACCTGAGGATATCCCAACAACATGTGCGCACTGCCATTGTGCGGAGGAAGTCATCCCCAACATAAACTTCACCCAACAAGACATGTTGCTCAAGCACAACCGGCACAACAGGCCACTGTATTACACATGGTATGTGGGTTCCGTTAAGGTGAAGCGAATTCATATTGATCCAAGGTCTTCCCTCAGCATCATCCCTAGGACTCTGCTCTTAACATTGGGAATCACAATGCACCGTCTGGCGCCTTCTAACACTACAATCAGCGGTTTCAACACCAGCAGAAGTGAACCGCTGGGCAAAATCCGACTGAAATGTCATATCGGTAACCTCCGAACCGAAGTGACTTGCTATGTCGTAGACGCCGACGTCAATTATAACCTCCTGCTAGGTCGGCCTTGGCTGCACGAATACATGGCGGTGCCGTCTACACTCTACCAATGCATGAAGTACGTGTCCACTAACAACATCATCCGAACAGAGTTTGCCGACATTGACCCCTTCAAAGGGGTCGAAGCCTACTTCACCGATACTAGCTTATATAAGTCGCTCGATGAAGGGGAAGCCAATAATGCTGATGACGAAGCAAAAATGGTGGCGGAGACGGACGTGGAGATAGAGATGATTCCCAATGCTCCTCTGAAAATTTGACTCAAAGGAAGACCGCCTCAAACGCTGCCTCCCATGACAATCAAGTTACCTGGAAAATCATGGACTTCTCTAGGTAGAACATCCACCGAAGCTCCCTGAAGATACGGCTCAAAAGAAAACCTCCTCAACTGTCGGATCCCCTTGTAGAAAAACTACAAGAAAAGGCACCGGTCACCGAAGGCACAGTTGAGGCACCCCTGAAGGTGCGTCTTAGAGGCAAGCCTCCGCAATCTTCAGCCTCGTTCAAGCTGTAAGAGAAGAACCACATAGCCCTCTCAGAGCCCAAGGTCAAGTCTGTGATGAGTTCTCCCGAGCCAGCTCCAGTGCTCAAAGATGAAGAGTTAGGAGAATACATATCTGCTGACATAGATGTACCTTCTCTTGACAATGTAATCCCACGAGACAAAATCTCGTATTTTATCAATAATAGAGTATCTTTCAATTATTCTAGTCTTCCATATTGGAATGCCATGTATACACTAGATAACGCTCTGCGATCGTTACAAACACAAATAACGACCGTCAATCATGTAAATCGAATAGTCCCGTCCCAAGGAGTCTGTTTTATAGTCCCACCGCGGAACCAGGACGAAGAGCCCATCATCTTCGGCAAAGTCAAGCATCATTAAGACCTCCCCTAATTGAGCCAGAATCGAATACCGGCAGAATACAAGTCTATCGGTACACGGACAAGGCAAAGTACCTCATCCAAAAGACGAGCTACGATCTGAAAAGCAACAAGGGCCTGAACTACGACAAAGGTCGGCATCTTCCCCTCTGACTCCCAACATCTGAGGGAAAGCCGTAGGACTACTATCATCATACTCGACGGGGGGTGGGCTATGTCACGCTGCCGACAACTCCAGAGAGTTCGAAAGCGGAAGAAGTGGAGCACTCTCATTCATCTGAAGCATCAACTTGGAATTTCGATACCAGTATCGGCCCAATCTTCAGGAAGGTGCTATCAATCAACATGGCATCTGCATAATCTCGAGAGGATGATGGCGATGACCAAACACCAAAATTCTTTATGGAAGAACCTTGGGCTCAACGCCTAGGAGCACAGTGGGAGTCTCGTTTTGAATTACGTGAACCCCCTACCGAAGACGAAGTCGAACAGATCAACCTTGGGGATGAGTCCTCTTCCAGACCTATCTTTATCAGCAAGAGTCTAAAGGGAAGAGACCGGGAGTCTTTAGTCCAATTGGCCAAAGAATACATCGACGTCTTCGCTGGAGCTATGAAGATATGCCGGAACTTGATCCCCAGATCACGATGCATAGACTTAACATCTTACCTGATGCTAAGCCTATAAAGCAGCAACAACGATATTTTTGTCCTGATATTATGAACGCTATCGATCAAGAGGTGGACAAACTCCTGAGCAGCGGGTTTATTCGTGAAGAGAAACATCCGGATTGGGTAGCCAATGTCTTCCCTGTCACCAAGAAGAATAGAAAGATACGAGTCTGCATCGACTTCAGAGATCTCAATACTGCTTTCCCGAAAGACGAATTCCTGCTTCCAATCACTAACGTGATGATCGATAATACATGTGGCTTCGAACGCATGTCTTTCATGGACGGGTACTCAGGCTACAACCAGATCAAAATGTTCTCCGATGACGCAAAACACACGTCATTCAGGACTCCGAAAGGGGTTTTCTGCTACACAGTAATGCCGTTTGGTTTGAAGAACGCTGGTGCTACGTACCAACGAGCTATGAGTACCATCTTTCGTCAACATCTACGCAAAATAGTTGAATTCTATGTTGATGATATTGCCGTCAAGAGCCGTCTCAAATGTGATTACTTACAAGACCTACAGACAGTCTTCGATCTCATGCGAGCGCATCAACTCAAGATGAACCCCGCTAAATTTTTCCTTGGGGTTTCTAGCGAAAAGTTCTTAGGCTTCATTATCACGACAAAATGCATTCATGTCGACCCCGAGAAGACCAAAGCCATCCTTGACATGAACCCTCCGAAGAACCTCCGAGAACTTCACGGCCTGTAAGGGCGTCTTGCATACATCCGAAGGTTTATAGCAAACCTTTTCGGAAAATGTCAACCCTTCATCCAGCTCATGAAAAAGGGAGTCTCCTATGTCTGGACAGAAGAGTGCCAGAAAGCTTTCAATGATATCAAAGCTTACCTGACGAGCCCGTCAGTCCTGGTGGCACCCGTCGCAGGCAAACCATTTCTCCTCTACGTCCGTGCCATGGATCATTCCCTCGGCACTTTGTTGGCCCAGAACAACGATGCAGGCTAAAAGCAAGCTATCTACTACCTTAGTAGAACAATAATTGGGGATGAACACCGGCATAACTCCGTCGAAAAGGAATGTTTGGCTTTGGTGTTCGCCATCCAGAAGACTCGCCATTACGTTTCGGGCCAGACAATTCATGTCATCTCCCGAGTCAATCCACTCAGGGTTCTCATGATGAAGCCGGGATCATTGAACTCCCGACTAGCTATATGGGCAATCCTGTTGACACCGTATAACATGGTATTCGTCCCACAAAAAGCCGTCAAGGGCCAAGCTCTAGCCGACTTTTTAGCCGCGTACCCGATCCCAGAGTCCTCCAAACTCTATGAAGACATCCCGGATGAGGTCCAAGTATCAAACATCGTCGAAGAAAACTCCGTCTTGCGGGTATTTTTTGATGGTGCTTCAAGAACAGACCCCAAAGGCTAAATCATCGCAGGAGTGGAGGTGGTCTTAGTCTCCCCCGATCAGCTGGTCATCCAGCGTGCTTACTCCCTTTCAAAGCCATGCTCCAACAATATTGCCGAGTACAATGCTCTCATCATTGAACTCCAGTAGGTGCGACAACTGGGGGTGGATCATCTGGAAGCTTATGGCGACTCAAAACTCATCGTTAACCAGATCCGAGGACAGTACGAAGTTCGTCATGAAGATCTTGTTCCTTACTATGAAGTTGCGTTGAATATTATCTCAACCTTCACCAAGTTCCTCATAGAACACGTACCTCGGCTACAAAACTTGGAGGCTGACGCTCTGGCTGGCCTCGCAGCTTCATTAGCAGCACCCCTCGGGACTTAACACTATGTCACTGTAGTTGGTCGAGACTTGGTCTGTCCTAAAAACAACCTATGCACACAAATGGCCTATGCCATGACGACAAGTGCCGATGTTAATGTCCGAGACTGGAGGTTTCCGTTCATCGA
Source organism: Iris pallida (assembly GCA_029216955.1). Lineage (NCBI taxonomy): Eukaryota > Viridiplantae > Streptophyta > Magnoliopsida > Asparagales > Iridaceae > Iris > Iris pallida. The sequence goes on along the minus strand of JANAVB010031216.1, from coordinate 9,335,986 downwards.
CTTCGCTGTCTATGGAATTCTTCCAGAAGACCCGAAAGAAGCTGTCTCGGTCAGAAGGCGTTCCCTTCAATTTTATTATGATACAGCTACTAAAATGCTGTACCGACGTTCCTACGATGGACTTCTCCTTTGGTGTCTATCCAACGAAGAAGCAGCCGAAGCCCTTCGAGAAGCTCATGACGGAACTTGCGGGGCTCACCAACCCGGGCCTAAGTTACATGATCGACTGCGATGCATGGTTATTACTGGCCAACCATGGCAGCCGACGTCGTCGACTATGCTAAAAAGTGCCATGCTTGCCAGCTTCATGTCGACTTTATCCATACACCATCGGAACCACTACATCCTACGATTGCCTCCTGGCCCTTCGAAGCTTGGGGCATGGACATTGTAGGACCTATCACCCCTCCTTCATCGAGGGAATACTGCTTTATTCTAGCCATCACCGACTACTTCTCCAAATGGGCAGAAGCAGTTCCACTGACAGAAGTAAAAAGCTCTAGGGTGATCAGCTTCATCAAGCATCATATCATCTACCATTTCGGGGTACTCCGTTGGATTATCCACGATAATGGTCCACAGTTCATCAGCCATGCTTTCAGCAGATTCTGTGACAAGAATCGTATTCAGAATATGGCATCAACCGCCTACAATCCGCCAGCGAACGGATTGGCCGAGGCTTTTAACAAGACTATCATCAGGCTACTCAAAAAGGTCGTGTCATCCAACAAACACGACTAGGACGAAAAACTCGACAAATGCCTTTGGGCCTACCGTACAATGGTACGGACTCTAAGTAGTAGCAGAGGGAGTTCAAGGTCCTCATCGTCGACCTCTCGGCCCGTAGCCACGTCCGTCTTCTCCTCTGCTCCAGAGCCCTCTGTGCCGACCTCCACGGCCTCCTCTCCGACCTCTCCACCCTCCTCGACATCCGCCAGAAAAAGAGGAAGAAACCCTAACCCTAATTTTCGTTGGATTGGCGATGGAGGTCGATTCTGTCTCCTCGTCGACCCCCAAATTCGTGAGTCTGACCTAAGTTTTGATGCTCTGTCTCTCTCTATTTTTTTCTTTGATTTTTTGGGGTTTTCTTCAAATTCTCTTAATTTTCAGCGTCCGAATCGAGAGGAAAAAGAGGACTATTTTTTGGGGACGTTTGCTCCCAACGACGAGCTGGATCTGTTCTGGAACGAAATCGACAACGATCGCGTGGTGAGAAGCTCGATTTCATCTCCGATTTAATTAATTTTGCAGATTTTTAAGGATTTTTTTCTTTTTTTAGGCAATTTTTGATATGATCGTTGTTGATTACAATTAGGGGGCGGGATTATGGAACAACGGGAACACTTGCTATCTCAATGCCGTTCTTCAGTGCATCGTTCACACCGTTCTGTTGGTCGAGATGCTGCAGTCGTTGCAGAAAATGCATTCGTATGCCGATAGAGGTTTTTTTTATATCCCTTTTAGTTTGGAAATATGATTTTTTTTAATTTGATTAGGGTTAGGGTTTCTTATGAATTTCATGGTCTCTGGAATTCGTAGAAGAGGAAGAAGATTATTTTTGCTTGCTCTGTGCTCTGAGGCGTCTTGTTGATGAATGCATAACGAAACCAGGTCGGGCCATCTCACCTGACGTCTTTACCAACAACTTGAACAGTATCCTTGCTAATATTATTTCTGGCTATGTGTTTGAATTACTTATTGGTGATTCAATTTAATTGTTCTTTTTCCATGTATGTTTATTTTTTAATTTGTCATGTTTTTGGGGGAATTGGATGGAGTAATTCAATTCTTATCGGTATTGCTATGGTAGGTAACGATGTAGTAGTCCTCGCTAATCATATCACCGAATATAAACTCACTAGCCTGATCAAATCTTTGTATCGATGTTCATCGCAAACTTCGATTGTCGTGCTTTTAGGGTTAATGCCAAATCTACTGTATAGCGAATTATAAGGATCTTGTACACAGGCCATGGCCTCATTACCTGATATCCTTGCCTCTAACCTGCTCTTAAAGAGTGAGCTAACAAAGTCCATGAATGGGTTTATAAATAAAAGAAATTTTCTTTCTTCTGTTTTAGGTTTCTATTTGTAACAAATAGAATACTATACACAAATAAAGGTTTCTTTGATAAAAAGAATCAATCGAAAGCTTATTTCTATTATGGTATTCCGAGAGATCTGAACTGAACAAACACACTATATGAAGATATTGTATGTTAGATACTATAAAAGTACAGATGGGATATGTTAAGTGGAAAGGTTTGAAACCAATAGATATTTTATTTTGATTGATGTGGTACTTAAATGATAAGAGGATTGAACTTTGAAGTTGATTTTAATGCTCTTGTTTTACTCGTTCTAGAATAGTGGAACCTTGTGGTGAAAGCGGATGTTTGCATTCAATCAGGAGAGTAGCTGTCATGTGCCATAGAACCAACTTACAGAAGTATTTATAATGCAAAATGAAGAATATATAATGCAGATACGTTACATAGGAAGCAGGCCAAGCTGCCCTGTGGAATTATATAAATATTTATAACTCGTCAAGTCATGAATATTTTCTTAAGAAAGAAAAAAAGACCTTTGTCATAGCTGTGAGAAATTGGACTTTGCTTTAACCACAGATTGGCATGCTTCCTATATAAATTCAAAAACAGCTATGAATGTTGAGAGATGAAGAATATATAATGCAGATAAAAAGTAGTCATGTCAGAATAAGACTTGAATGTAATGAATGTTCAGAATGCAATAGAGATCTTGATATTTGTAACAATATTGCAGCTTTGACGAGTCATAGATATTTTTGTAGGATAAAAAGGACCTTTGTCATAGCTATGAGAAATTAGACTTTGCTTTGACCACAGGTTGGCCTGCTTCTTATTATCATTTAAAAAACAGCAACAACAAAGCCTTAATCCCAATTTTTTGTATTGGTTCACATTCAATTTGTCAATTAAGAAAGCAACAAATGATCACGCTTAGATGCTTAACATTTCCCATACGACACAGTTCTGGCCTTCTTGGTATATAAATTTCCTTCCATTGAACTATCAAGATATGTTCTGCCTTCAGTCATCATTGCTCAGAGATACAGATGTATACACTAATATATTGAGTCTACTCCCTATAGAAATGAAAAAGGGTTGTTTTATGCTTTGGACCTTGGAGGAACCAACTTTCGCGTCCTGCGTGTCCAATTAGGTGGAAAAGAAGGACGTGTGGTCAAACAGGAAGCTGAAGAAGTGTCCATCCCACCACATTTAATGGTTGGAAGCTCCCATGTAAGTGAAGTTCCTGATGTATTTATTACTATTGTGTCCCTCTATTTAGATTTATTTTCTCTCTTGAAATTGAGTGACACTATTTTTTCTTTCAGGAACTCTTTGACTTCAATGCTGCAGAATTAGCAAAGTTTGTTGCTTCTGAAGGTGAAAACTATCACCTTTCATTTGGGAGGCAAAGAGAACTTGGTTTTACTTTTTCTTTCCCCGTGAGACAGACATCCATTGCATCTGGCACTCTTATTAAGTGGACAAAAGGCTTTTCCATAGAAGACACGGTTATTTCTGAAACTTGTTTCCTGTTTAAGCCGTCCGTCCCTCTCGGAAAGTAATTGCATGTTAACTAGATGATATACCTAATTTAGTTAACATATTTTTGCATTTTCTCTGTAATGGTGGAAAATAATTGTAGGTTTATGGTATAAACTTTTTGCCTTCATATTTTCTCGCAGCAGCATAAAACTTATAGGGCTGTGCTTAATCATGTTTCTGCCTATGAATTACAAAAAATTCAGTAAGGTTGGATGAGAGCCACCTTGGAGAGTGTTGGATCTGGCAGCATGACTATTTTACTGCTAGCATAATGTTAATAGCGCGGTAGTGGGGCTAGTTGCATTCATTCGTGAGTCACTCTATGTTAACTTTTCTAAGGATATCACTTTTAGGTTCCGCCAGTGATGTAATTCCTTGTTTACACAGGTAGATATAATGCAACCAGTTTATGTATAGAATATTGAGTATATACTCACAAAATATTCCATCTAGAACTCTTATAATCTTACTCCATATTCTTGTCATTTGTAAATGGACAATATATGATAAAATGCAATGTGGCCAGAAGGAACAAAATATAGATACCCTATAAGCATTGCCAGTGTGATTGGCACTATAGCAAGGACTAAATATAGTTATGATTCTTGCAAGAGATTTGTTGTAACATTCCACACCTAGAACCTGTAGGTTAACTACTTCAGTGATTCTCATTGAAAAAAATGAGTCTTGGCAACTTACGCAGGGTTTTTCAAAATTCAGCCATTTCTTTTTGGTTTTTGCACTAGTCTAACATTGAAGGTTCAGCTGTTGAGGATATGGGCGCTACTGCTTCACCTGAGACAATTTTTTAAAATCATGAAAATAACGTGAATATGTCAAAAGAGTTAATATAGAACTTGTTTAATTCTCTACACACGGAAGTAACAGTACAATTCCGTTTTGATGAAGGACCATGAGCTTGATTGAAAGGACTAAGCATCAACAATCACATGTCGGATTAAGTTTTTTAATGTCAGATGTAATATGATTGAGACATATCGGAGACATTTTAATCGTCAGATATTAACAAATATGTAATGTGTTATGTATAATAAATGTGCAAAAATCCTAACTTAATATTAACAAATATGTAATGGTCCATGTTGGAAGTCAAAAATCCTTCAAGATTTAACATGACTTTTAGAACATTGATTTCAGTTATCCTGAATCATGTTGCTTGTTTGATTGCCATCTCGTCTCATGTTGAATTTTACACCTAACTTGAAATTGGAAGGGATTGATTTAGAAATGTAATGCCAGTTCCTCAGTTTATGTTTTGGTACATGAGCAATATTACAAAGTATATTGAAGCGTATTTTTATCTTTTTCAGAGATTTGTTGTAAAACCCCTAAATTTTTTACTATATTTTTTTTTATCAATTTTGGTACTGATTTTAAATTTTTTTTTATTGTACGTCACATAGTCGTATTGTACGTTGTGCGCAAGCGGCGTATTCGTCGAGTGCGAATATGTGCGAGGTACATATTTTTGTAAAACATTTTAGAAGCTTGATTCTTTCAAATAATAAATAATAAATATTTTTTATTATTTTAAAAGTTGTAAAATACGTCATATTGGAATTTCCAACTCTTTATTTTATATTATGAAAGATTTTATAAATGATAATTTTGAAAACGTGGTATTATGCAGATATTCATTTCATACGAGGTGCATAAATTTAAATTATATATATATATATATATATATATATATATATATATATATAATTCTATTTTTCAAATTTATTGATATTAATATGTTATTATTCAAAAAGATATTTAAAAATATTTATTATTTTCGAAATTATTATTATTAGTATTTTTGGAAAATATATTTGGAAATTTTTGTGACCATTTTAAATCTCGATTTGATCTTATGGATTTAATTTAAACATTTTAAATGTAGAATTTATATTTATCTTTGAGTTAGATGATCTAGATTTAAAATGGAATTTAATTTAAATATTAGATTTAACTTGTATTGATTTAAATTGAATTTATCTTTTGGGGAATTTAAATCATCCTAATCTATATCCTAATGGGAATTCCCACCTCCTATAAAAGGAGAGGTACTCCTCCATAATTCTCTACCACAACCATCCACAATTTCCATCAAAACCGTGCATCGTGTCGGTGCCATCCTCCATCCACTATCCGTTATTTTGTTACATATACATATTTTTCTCGTATCAGACAATCCCGGATACCCCGTCCATGTCTCGTAGGACACGACAATTCTGCCATCCATCATCCCCGTCGCCGCCACACTCATCGTCCCCATCATTGCCGTCAACCCCGTTCCCGCAGAGACCCCCAACTTCCTCGACTTCCCTCACCACCACCGTCCGGACAGTACCCCCACACCACCATCACCCTCATTACCGACCTCCCTGCCATCAGCAATCTTCACTACCACCCCACCGGACCTCGTCAAAACCACCGCCCCGCCACCATCGAGGAAACACCAACAGCAAAATAAATAGAAACAAACACATCACGCCGTCATCACTGACGCTCAGCCGAAGCCCCAAACCCCCTGGCAACCACCACCACCTTCGTCATCATTACCACCACCACCAGCAATCAAAGAAAAAAAAAGGGGGAGGATTTCCTTACCTGCCCTGGCCGTTACAGCGCCGGCAGCCGCCAACGCCATCCTCCGCTGGTGGATGCGTCGCCTGACGACGCCAAACCATCGCCTCCTGGAGCCGTACGGCTTTCCCGCCGTGCGCCAGCCTCCGGAGCTCCACACCGCGCCACCACTAGCGCCGCCTCATCCCATCCGTCTCATCCCATCTACCTCCGCCGCCTCGGCGAAACCCTCAGCCGCTCTGTTCTTCACGAACCGCCGCCGTCCAAACCCGAACCGCCTCCGACCGTCGTTGCCATCTAGATCCTTGCAACCCCATCCTCTTCCTCCTCCGGCGACGCCGACGGCCGCCGCCACCCGAGCGTCCGCCGCCGCCCAAGGCTTCGTCCTCCGCCCGCGCGCTCCAGCCGCCCCGCTTCAGCGCCGCCTCGGTCCAGATCGGGACTTCCCATGCGCCGGCGACCGCCGCGCCGCGTCAACGCCGTCTTCTCCCTCTGGTGAGAATCCCCCTTTCCCCGTACTCTCTCTTCTCTCTGCTCTTCTCTTCCTCCTCCTTATTCTCTTTTCAAGTATTTAGTTTGGTAATTTTTTTTGTTTTATTAAAAGTACTGAAGTGAGGAGAAGGGACAATATAAATTTTATTAGGATTATATTATTATTATTATTATTATTATTATTATTATTATTATCATTATTATATTTTTAATTAGAGTTATTATTACTATTATTATCATATCTATTATTATTATTATTATTATTATTATTATTATTATTATTATTATTATTATCATTATTATTATTACTGTTTTTAATATTATTACCATCATCATCATTATTATTATTATTATTATTATTATTATTATTATTATTATTATTATTATTATACAATTTTAGTTATCATTGCAAATGATATCATTATTATTATTTTAGTTAACTTATTATTATGATTATTTTCTAAGGTAGATAGTTTCCAACTTATATGTTTATAAACTTCGGCTTTTCCATAGTTTTGATCTAGAAGTCCCAAAGTAAATTATGGCATTTCTTTTATTATTCTAAAATAAATTAATTACATATTTATTTTATCAAAATTATAAATTGACAAACTTGGCATATTTTGCTGAAAGAAAATTTTTATAGTTTATTACCTAAAATTTCTTCTACTAGTAAAAAAAAGGCTTAATTGCACTTTGCTACCCTCAACTATTACCATTTTTCAACTTTGTACCCTAAACTATTTTTTGTAACAATTTGGTACCCAGATATTATTTTGGACTAAAATGCCCCTACCCCTACCCCTAACCCTCCCCCCTGCACGCTCCGGCCGTCCCCCCTGCTCACTCCGGCCGCCCCCCCGTGCTAGCTCCGCCCCCCACCCCCCCTGCTCGCTCCGGCCGCCCGCCCGCCCCCGCCTCTCCCCTAGGCCGCGGCAGCACGGGAGGAGGGGGGCTGGGGAGGGAGGGCGGGGCGGGAGGCGGGGCAGGGGGTGGCCGAAGCTAGCAGGGGGGGTGGGGGGCGGTGGGGGCGGAGCTAGCAGGGGGACGGGGTGGGGCGGCCAGTGCTAGCAGGGGGGTGGCCGGAGTGGAGAAGGGGGTGGAGGGAAGGAAGAGGGAAGGGCATTTTCGGAATTTTTGAAAAATTAGGTATCAAGTTGAAAAAAAATAATAGTTGAGGTACCAATTTGTTACGAAAAAAAGTTTATGGTATCAAGTTGAAAAGGCGGAATAGTTGAGGGTAGCAAAGTGCAATTAAGCCAAAAAAAAATATAGTTCAAGTATTTTTCCTACAAATCCTTTTGACTAAGGAAAACATATTTTTAAAGTAGTAGGAAATTTTTCTAAAATAATATAAATACTCTTCTCCTCAAATTCCCGCTGGTTGTCAACCTCACTTATGACTAAATCATGTTTTCTTATTTTTTTGCAACCTCAAACCATTACACACCGAACATGGCTATTGGACAATCAAAACTTGTCGGATTATTGCACCACACCCGGCGTCACACCAGGCATACTACCAGGCAAGACACCTTGCCTTTACTGTTTAATTTCTTGCTCAATAACATGCATGTTTTTTCTTTATGTTGTTCTTTCAAAATTATATATATATGCAAATTATTATATTTTATGCAATTGGCTTAGAGTTAAGGGACCACCGTGTGTTTAGTGCATCTCATAAACTGTCACGATGTGCCACGGATTGTGTATGAGTTGTGAGTCGCATATAGATACGGACTTGCGTGCTGACTGATCATTGGTGCGTACAGGCCGTGCATTAGGATAAACTGCTAATAGATTGTGTAGAAGACTTGGCAGTTATTAACGATTAAACAGTGTCGTGGAAACGACGCATGTATAGTATCATTGGGGGGAGGGGACAGTTATTAGCGTAGGGGCTATATTTTATTTTTACACACATTTTGGGCTGAGGGTGACTCTTATGAGCACTACCTTCTTTCCAGGGCCGACAGTGACTCGGATGAGCGCTACTTACTGCTACTCTTTATTTACTCTGCTGAGCCTACAGCCCCTGCGTAGAACATTGTCCTCAAAGTACATATCACCTAGAATGGGTAGGAACCTTTACTCATGTATGCTTTTCTGTTGAGCTTATTTATTCAGTTTGTCGGCATGATATTATGTGTCTTGTTACGTCTCTCTGAGGACCTGGTTTTTTTCCAGGTGTGTGTTCATGTTTTCTGCAGGTATTCTAGCTAAGGCCATTCCTTCCTTCGTAATGATTGCTTTTGGACTCGTCATTGCTTCGCTCGACCAATCACTTTCTTTGTATATTTCTTCCCTGTTTAAATTAGTTGGTAGTAGATTTGTCTCCGCCCAACGATTGTATACATGACAAACTCAAAGTTGCTTTTATATTATTAGTTATCTTTATGGATGAGATTTAGTGTCTTGGCTTTCTACATTTTACAGCTTATGTATACATACGAGCCGTATATTTACTCGTATGTATATAGCTGGCATGATACGTATCTAGTCTCAAGTATTTGGGACTGGGGCGTCACATGTTTTTGTGGTGGCCCATGCAGGTCAAGTTTGTCACTTCGGCTACGTAATTGTACCGATGTGGGCCTGCAATATAGGATTAGAGTCTAGAATCTCATCCACCTACTTGACATCCTTTCTTGACTTCAAATTTGGAACTCTCGTTCGACCTCCTTGATTTGCATCCTGCTTGAATTCCTCCTACCGTAAATTCTTATCTTTCGTGCTTAGTGACAGTTAGAAAGATGACTACACTACTATATACTTATTGGTCAACCATATGGCTAGAAGGGTTACATTGGCAATTGGAATACATTTAAGACTCTAATGAAATTAAAAAGGCTTTTTTTTAAAAAAAAAGTGTGATTTACTTATTAGTAATTTGTAAAATAGGATATCTAAGGAAGTTGTAATCTTGAGATTTCTAAGTAGTGATCATAAGAGGATTGATAGGATTTTATTTTCATGCTGCAGAAAAATAGTTGGAACCTATACACAATTGATTTAAGAAATTGTTTTGATTTTCATATTTATGATTTATTGAGTTATAGTTATACGCCTTTGAACAGTTATAAATTTGGTTTGAAAATGATCTTGGATTTTAAATGTAGCAGTAGAAATTATTCTCGTACAACTTACGATTAGTATGTTTCTTAAATTTTAAACTTTAAGTGGAAGCAGCAAATTTTTTTTTTGGGTTTAAAATATTTTGGAAGATATAAAAATAATTTTTGAGGAAGATTTTCAAATTTTAAATTATGGCATGTGATTTATGATTTACAAACCTATTTAGATTTTGAGTAAAAAGGTTTTGATTGAGATTATCAATAAATTGGCAAAAAAAAAAAATTCATGTTGTCGGAGTAGGGTTGATAAGTGCATTAAGATATTGAACTTCAATTTTGAAATTATTTTTCTTGCTAAGAGTCTTTCTGTAGTTATTTGAAAAATTTTGGGTTTTAAATTTTGATTGATTATGAGATTTTTTTTATGGATTCGTGAATTATGAACTCTTGATTTCAATAGTTAGATTTGAACGTTAAGTTTTGGAAAAAGTTAGTAGTAACATGGTAAAAGTTTACTTTGAGATTATTAAAGGAAATGAAGTTGTTAGCCATAATCTAATTGGGCAGCTTAGAGTAAATACAATTTTGGTGGTTTATTGTTTTTTAAATTTTTATTAAGAGACTTTTTGAGGAAACCCCAGTTAAATTTTTTTTTTACCACTAAGATAACTCTAATGAGTTAGGAGTATTCCATACTAATTGTCATATCCCTCACGACCATGATAGTAGTGTACATACAAGTGTTGTTAGTCATCTCCAAGATCATATGGTTATATTCCAATCTTGACTCCCTCGACATTCCCTCAAATTTAGATTTTGCCGTGACTTTCTAACCATTTGAAACTTGAGAAATAATTGGATTGTTCCTTGATCATACCCCATCAAGTGGCTGTCATATCTTTAGAAATGGTATTCCTAACTTATTTTACCTTGATTTGTTAGAATCTAAATTATCTTTACTTCATGCCTTAACTGGGTCGTTTATTTGTACGTTAATCATTATCTCATGAACTCCCACTTTTTATTTTAAATTCTTTTGTGTCCTTTACCGTGACTTGGATATTTGGAGCACAACGCTAGACTTTTCCATCCAACAAATTTTACAAGCAAGACCTACACGAGCCCACCTTCATGTAGGTATATCACGTGCTACTAAAACACGTCTCCTTGTACTCTAATTTCATATTGCGACTTTCGGGTCAAAAAGACTGGACTCTAATCCCTACTGTGAAACCAATATACTTTTTAACTATAGATGAGACTCGACCTCGACTCGATTCTTTCAACCCGATATATGATTTTTGTTCTACTTAAATCCTTATATGCTTAACCTTGCATTTTATCTTGATTGCTGGACCTATCACACCATTAGTTTAATTCTTGTAAGTTAGGTAGAATACCTTATGACCTAACCAACATTTTGTGGACCACATTGATAGGTTCACTTGGACCATAGAATTCAGTAGACCCTAACTTATCTAGTCAACCAAGCCGACTGTATAGGCCCAAATTTCGGGCGGAACTTAGATTTTATAAGATCTTGGACTAATTGATTTCTTTCATTTACCCTTTACTTATTATTTTATCTACCTATGATGCTAAAATAGCTTAGTTTTGCAAGCGTATTCTTTATTAAGCTTGATCATGACATATGTTTAATGTGGGCGCCCACTAATACATTGTCTACATCAGAGCCGACGTATTATGGTCTGATCAACCATAGTGCACTTGGTTCGCTTTTCATATATCATACTACGTGGATGGAGACATAGTTAAACTTGCCCCTAGAGTCTCCTCCGCGATTTCTTTGGAAATTCTCTTGGAATTATAATATTGCCTTTGAATCACATATTGGCATACGAAAACATCTCCTTTGGACTCTTGTTGGCTTTCGTCTTTTAACTATTCTAGACAAAGCTTGTGATTGATAGTTAGACCAAGCCATTCTCCTATGCCCATGATATATGTATATACTTGGGGACAGTTAACCACTGACCAACCAATATGACTATTCCCGTCTTGAGCTACTTGCCTTTTTTCTCGACTTTAGATTCAACTTTCATGACCTTTCTAAAATTGGACGATGATTCAACTCTAAAACCTAGACAACCCTATATCTTCTATCGTGACCCCTAATCACTCGAATGATTCCTATCATCCTTTCATTCGTGCCCTCAACCTAAACACTTACCATACAATCTTCTTCGAAGAGCCCTATCCCCCAAGTCCCCAAAATATCTACTTAAGCTACTTCCATCATACTATCACAATTTTTTTTACCTTGACTAGCAACCCTCGTTCAATTCCAAAATCGTGAATTATTTTCGCCTTTACCAAAATCACGATTTTCTAAAAGCATATTTGTCGTTTTGTTACCTCGTCCAATGATTTGTGTTGCCTTACCCTCGTATCTTCACAACCCTACCTATTCCTAAATTTCGAGGAAGAAATTCTTGTAAGTTGGGTAGGATGTAAAACCCCTAAATTTTTTACTATATTTTTTTATCAATTTTGGTACTGATTTAAATTTTTTTTATTGTACGTCACATAGTCGTATTGTACGTTGTGCGCAAGCGGCGTATTCGTCGAGTGCGAATATGTGCGAGGTACATATTTTTGTAAAACATTTTAGAAGCTTGATTTTTTCAAATAATAAATAATAAATATTTTTGATTATTTTAAAAGTTGTAAAATACGTCATATTGGAATTTCCAACTCTTTATTTTACATTATGAAAGATTTTATAAATGATAATTTTGAAAACGTGGTATTATGCAGATATTTATTTCATACGAGGTGCATAAATTTAAATTATATATATATAATTCCATTTTTCAAATTTATTGATATTAATATGTTATTATTCAAAAAGATATTTAAAAATATTTATTATTTTCGAAATTATTATTATTGGTATTTTTGGAAAATATATTTGGAAATTTTTGTGACCATTTTAAATCTCGATTTGATCTTATGGATTTAATTTAAACAGTTTAAATGTAGAATTTATATTTATCTTTGAGTTAGATGATCTAGATTTAAAATGGAATTTAATTTAAATATTAGATTTAACTTGTATTGATTTAAATTGAATTTATCTCTTGGGGAATTTAAATCATCCTAATCTATATCCTAATGAAAATTCCCACCTCCTATAAAAGGAGAGGTACTCCTCCATAATTCTCTACCACAACCATCCACAATTTTTATCAAAACCGTGCATCGTGTCGGTGCCATCCTCCATCCACTATCCGTTATTTTGTTACATATACATATTTTTTCACGTATCCGACAATCTCGGATACCCCGTCCGTGTCTCGCAGGACACAACAGTTCTGCCATCCATCATCCCCGTCGCCGCCACACTCATCGTCCCCATCATTGCCATCAACCCCGTTCCCGCAGAGACCCCCAACTTCCCCGACTTCCCTCACCACCACCGTCCGGACAGTACCCCCACACCACCATCATCCTCATCACCGACCTCCCCGCCATCAGCAATCTTCACTACCACCCCACCGGACCCCGTCAAAACTACCGCCCCGCCACCATCGAGGAAACACCAACAGCAAAACAAATAGAAACAAACACATCACGCCGTCATCACTGACGCTCAGCCGAAGCCCCAAACCCCCTGGCAACTACCACCACCTTCGTCGTCATCACCACCACCACCAGCAATCAAAGGAAAAAAAGGGGAGGGGATTTCCTTACCTGTCCTGGCCGTCACAGCGTCGGCAGCCGCCATCGCCATCCTCCGCTGGTGGATGCGTCGCCTGACGACGCCAAACCCTCGTCTCCCGGAGTCGTACGGCTTCGCCGCCGCACGCCAGCCTCCGGAGCTCCGCACCGCGCCACCACTGGCGCCGCCTCATCCCATCCGCCTCATCCTATCAACCTCTGTCGCCTCGGCGAAACCCTCCGCCGCTCTGTCCTTCACGAACCGCCGCCGTCCAAACCCGAACCGCCTTCGACCGTCGTCGCCACCTAGATCCTCGTGCCCCCATCCTCTTCCTCCTCCGGCGACACCGACGGCCGCCGCGACCCGAGCGTCCGCCGCCGCCCAAGCCTTCGTCCTCCGCCCGCGCGCTCCAGCCGCCCCGCTTCAGCGCCGCCTCGGTCCAGATCGGGACTTCCCATGCGCCGGCGACCGCCGCGCCGCGTCAACGCCGTCTCCTCCCTCTGGTGAGAATCCCCCTTTCCCCGCACTCTCTCTCTCTTCCCTCTGCTCTTCTCTTCCTCCTCCTTATTCTCTTTTCAAGTATTTAGTTTGGTAGAAAAAATTTTGTTTTATTAAAAGTACTGAAGTGAGAAGAAGGGACAGTATAAATTTTATTAGGATTATATTATTATTATTATTATTATTATTATTATTATCATTATTATTATTATCATTATTATATTTTTAATTAGAGTTATTATTACTATTATTATCATATCCATTATTATTATTATTATTATCATTATTATTATTACTGTTTTTAATATTATTACCATCATTATTATTATTATTATTATTATTATTATTATTATATAATTTTAGTTATCATTGCAAATGATATCATTATTATTATTATTTTAGTTAACTTATTATTATGATTATTTTCTAAGGTAGATAGTTTCCAACTTATATGTTTATAAACTTCGGCTTTTCCATAGTTTTGATCTAGAAGTCCCAAAATAAATTATGGCATTTCTTTTATTATTCTAAAATAAATAAATTACATATTTATTTTATCAAAATTATAAATTGACAAATTTGGCATATTTTGCTTAAAGAAAATTTTTATAGTTTATTACCTAAAATTTCTTCTACTAGTAAAAAAAAATATAGTTCAAGTATTTTTCCTACAAATCCTTTTGACTAAGGAAAACATATTTTTAAAGTAGTAGGAAATTTTTCTAAAATATTATAAATACTCTTCTTCTCAAATTCCCGCTGGTTGTCAACCTCACTTATGACTAAATCATGTTTTCTTATTTTTTTGCAACCTCAAACCATTACACACCGAACATGGCTATTGGACAATCGAAACTTGTCGGATTATTGCACCACACCCGGCGTCATACCAGGCGTACTACCAGGCAAGACACCTTGCCTTTACTGTTTAATTTCTTGCACAATAACATGCATGCTTTTTCTTTATGTTGTTCTTTCAAAATTATATACATATATGCAAATTATTATATTTTATGCAATTGGCTTAGAGTTAAGGGACCACCGTGTGTTTAGTGCATCTCATAAACTGTCACGATGTGCCACGGATTGTGTGTGAGTTGTGAGTCGCATATAGATGCGGACTTGCGTGCTGACTGATCATTGGTGCGTACAGGCCGTGCGTTAGGATATAACTGCTAATAGATTGTGTAGAAGACTTGGCAGTTATTAAGGATTAAACAGTGTCATGGAGACGACGCATGTATAGTATCATTGGGGGGAGGGGACAGTTATTAGCGTAGGGGCTACATTTTATTTTTACACACATTTTGGGCCGAGGGTGACTCTTATGAGCACTACCTTCTGTCCAAGGCCGATAGTGACTCGGATGAGCGCTACTTACTGCCACTCTTTATTTACTCTGCTGAGCCTACAGCTCCTGCGTAGAACGTTGTCCTTAAAGTGCATATCACCTAGAATGGGTAGGAACCTTTACTCATGTATGCTTTTCTGTTGAGCTTATTTATTCAGTTTGTCGGCATGATATTATGTGTCTTGTTACGTCCCTCTGAGGACCTGGTTTTTTCCCAGGTGTGTGTTCATGTTTTCTGCAGGTATTCTAGCTAAGGCCATTCCTTCCTTCGTGATGATTGCTTTTGGACTCGTCATTGCTTCGCTTGACCAATCACTTTCTTTGTATATTTCTTCCCTGTTTAAATTAGTTGGTAGTGGATTTGTCTTCGCCCAACGATTGTATACATGACAAACTCAAAGTTGCTTTTATATTATTAGTTATCTTTGTGGATGAGATTTAGTGTCTTGGCTTTCTACAATTTACAGCTTATGTATACATACGAGCCGTATATTTACTCGTATGTATACAGCTGGCATGATACGTATCTAGTCTCAAGTATTTGGGACTGGGGCGTCATATTTGCTACACGTGATGTTGACAGTTTTGATGTGCTCAAGTTGAAACCAAAGTAATTACTTGTTTTGAGGATCCATTTAAGTAGTAGTTGTAAATATATGTATTTGGATACCTATTTTGAGATAATGTAATGAAGATGGTGATATAACATTTCGATGTTTTCTTGTGAATATAGTTCAAAGTGGTTGTTTTAAAATTGAATTGAGAAGTTTTTGGAAAGTAATATATAATGTGCAGTATTAAGCGTTATAAATGTGATGAGTTCAGTAATATTGAGTGTTATAAATGTTCTCCATTAAGCTTATACAGATTATCTATTCATAACGCTTTCAAAATGTCCTGAATTGTGCACTATATATTAACTATTCATAACGCTTTTATAAAACTATTCATGACGGGTTTTTATAACGCTTTTAAAAAACATTTATAACACCCGTTTTCATAACTGTTGCTTTGAAAAAAAAGCATCATGGTTCGTCATTAATGACGCTTTTTAGCCGTCATTAAAAGGGTTTTTGTTGTAGTGGAGGCCCAAGAAGCTTCTGGAAGGCCCTTAAAGTTTCCTTTTATGTTGCTAGGGAATGAACCTGGAATATGCCATTCCAGTTATGGTAGAAAAGAATAATCCTTGCAATATTCCTTCCAGGACTTTCCTTGTAAAGCTCTATGAGCACTTATAAAAGGGGAAGGCTTTCATTTGTTCCTCACCACCTAAACTTGTAAGCTTTTCCATTCAATAAAGAAATCTTACGAGTCTCCTCTTTGCTCCACTATTCTAATTTCCTTAGCGATATAGCTAAGTCGGGTTGGAAAGGTTGCACGAGTCTTTGAGGAAAAAGGTAGTGCGCCGTACGGGACGAAGTGCTAGCAAAAACACTAAGTCCGTGACAAGTGGTATCAGTGCCAGGTTCGATCGCCGTCATGTCTTCGACCGAAGCAATCATCAACGAGCAACCCACATCGCCTAAGGAGAAGACGAAGGCCTCGAGGAAGGGCAAGAGCAAGGAACCGTCGATGGAACGGGCTCTTGGCGAGTTGGCTGACTGGATTGAGATGCTGGAGAAAGGCGTGACGGGCGTCGAATTTTAAGTGGAGCAGAACCAAGCGGCTCACAAAGAATTCGCCCAGGGTTTGGAGGAGGATGTCTCCACGGCTATGACGGAGTTCCGAGAGCATCTTCGCAGGCCGAGTTCGAGGAGGAACGAAAGGCCACGAAGGCAGAGATTGCCGAGCTACGCAAAGAGCTCCAAACCAAGGCGGAGGTCCTCGAGAGGGCCATTGCTGGTGGTCTGACTCCGAGGAGGGAGTCGATGCAGAGGGTGAAGTATCCAGAACCCAAATCCTTCTCTGGCGTACGGGACGCGAAGGAGGTGGATAACTTCATCTGAAATATCGAGCGTTACCTGAAGGCGGTCCGCATCGAGGATGAGACCGACAAGGTAAACACAGCGTCCCTGTATTTTTCTGATAATGCTATGCTGTGGTGGCGACGCAGGTGCATCGATATAGAAAAGGGGCTCTGTTCGATCGAGACTTGGAAGGATCTCAAGAAGGAGATCAAGTCTCAATTCTACCCGAAGAATGTGGAGTACGTCACGAGATGGAGTTTGCGATAACTCAAACACACCGGGTCCGTCAAGGAGTATGTAGCGGAGTTCACCCGCCTGATGCTTTCCATTTCTACTATGGGCGAAGAGGATCGCCTGTTCCACTTTCTGGAGGGTCTACAACCATGGGCGGCACAAGAATTACAGAGGCAAGATGTGTCAGACGTGAACGCGACTGTCTCGGCAGCCGAGAAACTGATGGAGTATCGACGGAACGATGCCCCAAAGCACAAGGAAAAGATCACCACCAAGTTCAATAGTGGGGGAGCGAAGATTAACAATGGAAAGGGAGGCCCGCCAAAGGATAAGCCACACGCAAAGCCTTCGACGGAGCGGAAGATTGAATGCTTCATGTGTGGAGGAAATCACTTCGCACGAGATTGCCCAAACAAAGGCAAGAGGGTGAACGCGGTCCAAGGCGAGAAGGACGAGGATGAGGAGCCTAAGAAGGGGGCTCACATGGGTGCCCTGTGCCTGTTGAATGCTTTGAAGATCAAGGCGGTAGTGTCCAAGACCCAAAATCGAGAGCCGATGTACATGGACGTGAAGATCAACGGCCACAACACCAGGGCGATGGTCGACACAGGGGCAACCCACAACTTTATCTCGGACGCGGAGGTCCGACGCTTGGGTCTGGTGCTGGAAAAAGACTCAAGCACGATAAAGACAGTCAACTCTGAGGCACGCCCCGTGCTGGGGGTGGCCAAAGGAGTGAAGATCCAAGTGGAAGACTGGACGGGTGTCACTAGTCTCACGGCAGTGCCACTGGATGACTTCAACATGATCCTCGGGATGGACTTCCTTACTTCGACGAAGGTGGTCCTAATGTCGCATCTGGGAGTCGTCGGGTTCATGGAGGAGAGCTCTTCGTGCATGGTGACAACTGTACAAGGCGAGCTTACGAAGGGGAAGGCTCTCTCCGTATTATAACTCAAGAAGGAGATGCGACACGGAAAGATGACTTACCTTGCTATGCTCAAGACGGAGGAGGCGCCCGTGCAGGGGGATCTTTCGTCTGAGATCGATAACATCCTTGTGGAGTTCGGGGACGTCATGTCGAAGGAGTTGCCGAAGAGGCTACCTCCGCGGAGGGAGGTAGACCACGCCATCGAGTTGGAGCCGGGCACGAAGCCGCCCGCCATGGCTCCATATCGTATGGCCCCGCCCGAGCTACACGAGTTGAAGAAACAACTCAAGGAGCTGCTGGACGCGGGATTCATCAGACCGTCAAAGGGCCCGTATGGTGCACCGGTGCTGTTGCAGAAGAAGAAGGACGGAAGACATCGTTTGTGCGTCGACTATCGTGTACTAAACAAGGTAACCGTCAAGAACAAATATCCCATTCCGTTGGTAGCGGACCTGTTCGACTAATTGGGAGTTGCGAGATACTTCTCTAAACTTGATCTGCGCTCGGGGTATTACCAAGTCCGGATTATGGAGGAAGACGAGGCTAAGACGGCGTGCGTCACGAGGTATGGCGCATATGAGTTTATGGTTATGCCTTTTGGTCTAACAAATACTCCTGCGACTTTTTGTACTTTGATGAACAAGCTCTTCCACCCCTACCTGGATCGGTTCGTCGTAGTCTACCTCGACGACATCGTCGTGTACTCAAACACGATGGAGGAGCACATCGAGCATTTGAAGACTATCTTCCAAGTGCTGAAGGAGAACGAACTCTTCGTCAAGCAGAAGAAGTGCTCATTCACACAAGAAGAGGTATCGTTCTTGGGGCACTGGATCAGGCATGGCAAGATATGGATGGACGACGCAAAGGTCCAGTCCATACGGGAGTGGGAGGCTCCCACCAGGCCGACGGAGCTGCGATCGTTCCTTGGCTTGGCAAACTACTACCGACGGTTCATCCGAGGATATTTCGCCATCGCAGCGCCTCTGACCGATCTACTGCGGAAGGATCGGGCGTGGAGCTGGACGCCCCGATGCGAGGAGGCATTTGAGGCACTGAAGCGGGCTGTGATGGAGGAGCCGGTCTTATCTCTACTGGACTACTCCAAGGCGTTCGAAGTGTACACGGACGCGTCCAACTTCGCCATCGGTGGGGTATTGGTGCAGAAAGGGCACCCCATCGCATTAGAGAGCCACAAGCTGAATGACACTGAACGGCGCTACATGGTATAAGAGAATGAGATGACTGCGGTCGTGCATAGCTTGACGACATGGCGACACTACCTTCTCGGCACCAAGTTCGTGGTCATGACGGACAATGTTACCACGAGCTACTTCCAGTCCCAGAAAAAGCTATCTTCGAAGCAGACGAGATGGCAAGATTTTCTAGCCGAGTTCGACATGGAGTTGCAGTACAAGCCCGGCAAGGAAAATCAGGTGGCCGATGCGCTTAGTAGGAAGGCCGAGCTCGCATCTGTGTGCTTGCTCAAGGGGGACATCTTGGACCGTATTCGAGTAGGTATCATGGAGGACCCACTAACACTGGCCATAGTGAAGCTTGCCAAGGAGGGCAAGACGAGAAGGTTCTGGCTGAAAAACGGACTTCTCTACACAAAAGGCGACATGGTGGTCGTGCCTAGGTGGAGTGGCTTACGGAGATAGCTGCTCAAGGAGTCTCATGACACGAAGTAGGCTGGACACCTGGGGCAGAAGCGAACCTTGGCGCTGTTGGAGGCCGCCTACTACTGGCCTCGCATGTGCGAGGATATGGAAGACTTTGTTCGCACTTGTCTTGTATGCCAACAGGACAAGGTGGACCATCAGAAGCCCGGGGGCCTCTGGAGCCTCTTCCCATGCCGAGTCGGTCGTGGGAGAGCATATCGATGGACTTTATCTCCGCCCTGCCGAAAGTGGGGATGCTTGGGTCCATTCTCGTGGTGGTGGACCGGTTCTCAAAGTATGCGACCTTCATTGCTGCTTCGACGGACTGTACAGCAGAGGAGGCCGTGCGACTGTTCATCATCCACGTAGTGAAGTTATAGGGCATCCCGGTCAAAGTTCTCGGGACAATTTACACTTCTCGACTAGCTTCCACCCGCAGACGGATGGACAGACCGAGCGGGTCAACTCGCTACTCGAGGAGTACTTGCGGCACTTTGTGAGTGCCAACCAGAGGGATTGAGTGCATCACCTCGACGTCGCTCAGTTCTGCTACAATCTTCAACGGAGCGAGTCATCGCACAGTAGCCCATTCGAGTTGGTGATAGGTCATCAACCGCTTGCCCCGCACACGCTGAGTGCGGGGTCCTCGAGTAGAAGCCCCGCGGCCAACCAGTTCACTTCAGACTTCAAGGCGAAGGCAGTCATTGCCAAGGAATTTTTGGAGAAGGCCGCGAGGAAGATGAAGATGTGGGCCGACGCAAAGCGAAGGTCGGTGGAGTACAAGGAGGAGAACATGGTGCTGGTGAAGCTACAACCGCAACAGTTCAAGGTGTTCCGCAAGGTGCACAAAGGACTAATCCGGAAGTATGAAGGCCCCTTCCCCGTACTCAAGAAGGTAGGCAAGGTGGCCTACAAGCTTAAACTCCCTACCAAGCTGAATATTCATCCAGTTTTCCATGCAAGCTGCTTGAAGCCGTACCATGAAGACTTGGTGGATCCCCAGCTAGGAGTTCCGAAGCGACCGACGGCGACCATGACGACTTCCTTCGACAAGGAGGTAGAAGACGTGCTGGATAAGAGGACCATTCGATGGCGAGGCGTGTCCCCGTATGTGGAGTACCTCATCCAATGGAAGAGCATGCCTTACGACGAGTCTAGCTGGGAACGTGCTAATACGCTGCATCAGTTCGAAGCCGAGATCCAGGCGTTTCTCAGCGAGCATGGTTGACGAGAGCGTCAACGCCTTAGGTGGGGAAGAACGTAACGTCCCAAATGTTGCACCCTGCCCGAGGCCTAGTTGCATAACCTTTTCACGGACCAAGGTTATGCGGAAAGCTTCCAGAATATTCTAGAAGATGGAGGAAGGCTCTAGAAGATTGTGGATCTCTCCGGAAGGCCCAAGATCGTTCTAGGAGGCCCAAGAAGCTTCTGGAAGGCCTTTGAAGTTTTCTTTTGTGTTGCTAGGGAATAAACCTGGAATATGCCATTTCAATTATGGTAGAAAAGAATAATCCTTGGAATATTCCTTCCAGGACTTTTCTTGTAAAGCTTTATGAGCACTTATAAAAGGGGGAGGCTTTCATTTGTTCCTCACCACCTAAACTTGTAAGCTTTTCCATTCAATAAAGAAATCTTACGAGTCTCCTCTTTGCTCCACTATTATAATTTCCTTAGCGATATAGCTAAGTCGAGTTGGGAAGGCTTGCACGAGTCTTTGAGAAAAAAGACAGTGCACCGCACGGAACGAAGTGCTAGCAAAAACACTAAGTTCGTGACAACTAGCTTAATTAGTAAACTTTTACTGAACAAGAGGATGTCCACTTACACTATGCTTGGAAACTTTGTTGGAGAGGGGAAGAAAATTTTGAGAGAAAAGAAAATGAAGAGAGAGAAAAATTAATTTTATATTTTCTTGTTTAGATGACAAAAAAGTAATGAAAGGAAAGTAAAGAATTATTTTTTTATTTATTGTGGAATATTGATAAAATTACTATTTAACCTTTAATTTTCTCAACATAGAAAAATACAACAAATTAAATGAAGGGTGGTTGGGTAAATTTACCAAGATTTTCTCTTGTGTGTTCATTTTCCTTCCATTCTTGGAAGAATTTTTTTTGGGTGGGACCTACATAAATTTTCCTCCCAAATTCCTCCCTCATATTTTCTTTCCACTCTTTCTAAACATCACAGCTTTTAATTTTTTATCCACTTTTCTCTCAAATATTCCCTTTCCTCCATTTTCCTCCCTTTTCCAAACATAGCATTAGAGACACAGGTTGGGACGTGTCCGGGTTGCATTTGTGCATGAGGTCGACGCATCACAGCCCGTGCCATGTCGATCGAACCGATCTAGAACCGATAAGAAGGACACGACCCAGCATAGGATACGACAAATTCTCGTGTCAGTTAGCATGCCTTCGTATGGACTCGTGACGGGTCGAATTCGTGTATATATATAGATGGGCCATAGGCATTATTATTATTAAAAAAATAAGGCCCATAAATCATGAATCATTAATTATTGGCTAATTCTAAGGGCACTCCAAAACTTATTTGGGGTTAGCCCATACTACAGGACAACCCAATTTGGTAAAACTTTTACTCATGACAGCCTCAACTTTACTTGGTGCTAGTCCAACCCCCAAAGAATTAGGATTTCTCTAGCAGCGGACACCCGCGGAGGCATGCACGCCGGCGAGGGCGCAGGAGCGAGGACGCCCGTTGGGGCGCGGGGGAGCGAACGTCGGAGAGGGGCGCGGGGGCGCGAAAGGAGGCAGAGTCGGAGAGGTTCGCAGGGGCGCAGAAGGGCTCAGGGGAGCGGACGTCGGAGAGGGGCACGAGGGCGCGAAAGGAGGCAGAGTCGGAGAGGTTCACAGGGGCGAAGAAGGGCTCAGGGGCACGGAAGGAGGCGGAGTCGACGAGGGGCGCGGGGGCACGGAAGGAGGCGAAGTCGGCGAGGAGCACGAAGGAGTGAAAGGGCACGAGAGCACGGAAGGAGGCAAAGTCGGAGGGTCCCATGCCCGTCGGCCGCCGCGATAAATCGACAGGAGTCCTAACAAAATTTTTAAATAATTTTTATCGGCATCAAGGAGTCTGCCGCCGCGACAAATTGGAAGGACTGTTAAATAATTTGTTAGGACTGTAAAATTTTTAACAGTCCTTCTAAGGATTGTCAAATTTTTTACAGTTCTTCTCCCGATCGCTAACAAAATAGGACTGTCAGATAATTTGACAGTCCTTCCTATTAAATTTTTTGACAGTCCTTCCAATAGGTGTCAATTGTTTGATAGTCCTTTATATTGGGAGGACTGTCAAATTATTTAACAGTCCTGAAAAAAATGGGCAAGCCCGAAGCAATTTTTTGGGTAGCAAACTTGTAAATAATTTTTAAAAAAAATTGGGTTAGCCCCAAGTAAGTTTTGAAGTACCCTTAGAATTGAACATTTTTAAAATAAATTAATAAAATTATTTTTTAGGAAGAAAGAATAAAACGTTATTAGACCATTAAGACAAGAAAATGTTAGATTTTTTTATTAAGTAAAATTGAGGTAAAAAAATTATATTTACAAAAGTTTTGAGTTTCGTGACAAATCGAATGGGTGCTAAAGCTAAATATGTTATTGAAATGAGAAAAAAAAATGTGTTGTGGAATATCATGAGCTTGAATTGGAAAAAGATTAATATATTATGAACTTAAATCAATACATGATTAACATCATATGTATACGTAATAATAAATATAATAAATATAGTTATGACTTGTGAGTTACTAAATAAATTGAAATACATGGCTTTAAGTTTGAGACTTAAATTGCACAAAGTTTTGTCGTCCTTGACTCAAACTTTAAGGGGTTATTTGGTTCGCGGAAGTAGAGCGAAGTAAAATTTTTGGAAGTAGAGAGTTTGCGCACGTATTGCATATGCGTGTCATGCGTATGCATATTTTATTACTTCCTTCATTTGGATGGTTGTTGAAAGTGAGTTAAAAAGTTAACCTTTTGTAATTCCTTCATTTGGATGGTTGTCAGAATTTGTAGTTGAGAAGTGACATAGTTTTTATTTTTATTTTGTATAGATTAAATAATAATAATAATAATAATAATAATTATTATTATTATTGTTATTATTATTATTATTTTCGGAGTTTCAATTTTTTTTGGAATCCAACGAGGAGTTCCAGACACTTCGGCCAACTTTTTCCGGAGGCTAAAAGTATAAATAGTGCACTTTTGGAACTATTATTCATAGGAGTTTTGATTTTCTTGAAATGACTAACCAAAAAACGGAAGTTGAGCTTTTTCTCGAAACTAGCAATGAATAGTGCAAAATAGGAGTTCCGGAAGGCGGGCTTCCGCGAACCAAACACACCCAAGACTCATTTGGCTGTGTACAAGCATGTATGTGTCTTGATCTTGTGCCAATTTTCAGATGTAAGAATAAATAATACATAATTTTTTTTTACTTTGAAATTTGTTATCAACATCTAGTAAAGTTCGAGGGGTGTGGCCCATTGGGAACACCGTGGGCTCCCCATGCAGTGGCGCGGGTTAGAGCCCCCCTTGGGCGGTGGCTGGTGGTTAAGTCCACGGGCTCTCCAAGGCTGAAACAGACAAACAAAAAAAATCAACATCCAGTAAATATTAATGTTAGTCCCTTGGCGAACAATCGATGGAAAAATACGTTTTCAGAAACTATTGTAAAGACAATGTTTCCAGCAACAACACCCTAAAGAAGGTGATGTTGTATTACGAGAATCTAAAGAGATTTCGTAATATTTCTCGAAGGCAACAGAACCGTATAACTTTTAAAGAGAAGCAACGGTATTCTCGAAGGCAGCATAACCGTATAACTTCTAAAGAGAAGCGACGGTATTCTCGAAGGCAACGGAGGAAGAAGAAAGCCTGCTGGGGTGAAAGATCACCGGCGCTCAAAGCTATATCCGCCTTACGGACAAGCCTCCAGGAACCAGCAAGTTCGAAGAGAACTTTAGAACGCTGGCCAAAAATGTCGACGACTCCTCGGAATAGCAGCAGCACTTCTCTCTCTCTCTGGAAATTCTCTGATTATTTTCTGTAACCTCAGAGAGAGGAGATGCTTCTGATATTATAGGCACGAGATGGGCTTTTCAAATTCTGAACGCACGCCCTGGTTTACTGCCAGATCCGGATTTTCTGGATCTGAGCCATTTCCGGATCTGAGCCCACAAGACCCGCGGACGTTACATAATTTGAACGGCCCACTCGACCCGCTCGACCCGTACGACCCGTACCTCCGGTATGCTCAGTACGCTCAGTACGCCCCGTACGCCACGCAGGCCGTGCAGAGGCTCGCGCACGAGCGCAACTAAAGCGCACAATGCGCCTAGCGACGAGCTGTCGTGCTAAGTGCAAAGTGCCATCAAAAAGCCACATTAAGCCTCAAAAGCCCATTAGCCCAAGCCCAAGCCCAAGCCCAAGCCCAAGCCCAAGCCCAAGTCCGAGCCTGAGTCCGAGTCCGAGTCCGAGTTCGAGTCCGAGTCCGAGTCCGAGTCCGAGTCCGAGTCGCTAAGCCCCTTCGGGGCTTAGCTCCAATCTATTTCATTTTGGCCAAAAGTTGGTTTCTTATTCTCACCTCTATGTAAAATCCCCCCACATGGCACCCTCCATTGGGCCTCAACCCATGTGCATCTCTCTATTCCTTCATAAGTAATATATAGAGATACATATTGGTGTGATTTTCCGATGTGGGACTATCTTTTAACAATAGAATGTTGTGAACACACATAACACATAGAATAAAAAACCAACAATCCCCCACATATCTCTATATATATGAGTTAAGCGTTCCACATAATAACTGTCCATTATGCATTAGGATAGATGTCGCTGACGACTTGAATCTTCCCGCATGGGTTGAACAACAGTATGATACAAGAATGGACTACGCCTTGAATTCTGTACCACAACTGTAATTTTTCCCACTCACATAATATAGTTATCTGTGCTTCTGGCTGCACATTAAAGGCCTTGTGCCAGCCTGGATTTCAATGTATGTATTTTGGGCGTCTACAAATTTACCCTCAAGAAACGGCCTATTTTTCTGTCCATACATTATAGGTGAGTTCTTTATTAAAGAGACATGGCATGAAGCGTCCAACGCTTCCTTTGCGGTGCTACGCCGCTATGACATGGCCTTAAGCCGAGGACCTTACCCCGAATCACCGGGAACCTCATCGTAGTGTCATACTACCCGTAGCATGAGGTCTAGCCCCTTTGTAGTGCCAAACTACCCAGCATGAAGCCTTACGCTTCTGTGCGGTGTTACGCCGCTACGACATGGCTTGCAAGGCCGAGGCTTTATCCCTGGCCGGGTTTACCTCATTGTGGTGTCGTGCCACCCGTAACATGAGGAACACCTCCTCTTTGTAGTGCTGACTACATCCCTCTTTAATTCAATATACAGCATTAGGCCAACTGCCTATTTGCGGTGCTACGCCGCTGTGACTTGGCTAACATAGCCGAGGATTTACTTCTTTCGAGAACCTCATGGTGGAGTCACCGCCACACATAGCATGGAGTCACACTCCTTGTAGTGCTGTGCTACCATGCTTCCTGTAAAGCATAACAGACCTTCACTCAGTTTGAGAACTCATTAAGGCATTATGCCATCCTTCCTACAGGATCAATTTTTCGTAGAAAATTCATAGTAGAAAACAGTGGTTCTGGGTCCGAAACCCTTCCATGTTCCGCAGAACAAGTACCCACTGTTAACTAATATTTTTCCAGTCAATAGTCCTCCCTTGAATCAAAAAATTAGATATCTGGTAGATTTCTCTTTGAACCAATAACATAAAATTTATTGATAGGATTATAATGACACAATATTAGAATGCCTTCAAACCCATCTTCCTTGCTGTGTCCTCGACCAGCTGTCGTTTGAGGCCTTTCGTGAACGGATCCGCCAAG
Organism: Iris pallida; assembly: GCA_029216955.1. Taxonomy (NCBI): domain Eukaryota; kingdom Viridiplantae; phylum Streptophyta; class Magnoliopsida; order Asparagales; family Iridaceae; genus Iris; species Iris pallida. Next base: position 9,309,025 of record JANAVB010031216.1, on the reverse strand, counting down.
TTCTCCTGACTCCGAACATCGATCACTGCAATGAGCCTCGTTTGATGAGATCGTTCACTGCTCTGTGCTTTAACCGCACAGTCCTCTTCTTCCCGTTAAAGAGTTCATTTGATGCTACTGCTGCCGCCTGGTTGTCACAGTATATCGGGATTACCGGTATCTGAGCTCCAACCACTGGAAGATCATACATGAGCTCCCGAAGCCACTCTGCTTCATCTGCAGCAGCATCCAATACAAAGAATTCAGATTCCATGGAGGAGCGAGATAACATTGTCTGCTTCTTCGATTTCCATGATATAGCAGCTCCGTCCAAGGCGAATATGAATCCACCTGTAGAATACTCGCTCTCCACCTCTGAACACCAGTTAGCATCACTGAAGCCTTCCACTACTGACGGATCTCCGCTGTAGTATAGTGCAAATGTCTGAGTCTTTTTTAGATATCTCATAACACGCTTCACAGCGTTCCAGTGTTCAACGCCTGGGTTGCTAGTGAACCGACTCAGCATTCCCACCGCAAAAGCTATGTCAGGCCTTGTGGCAGTAGTAGCGTACATCAAGCTTCCGATGACGCTGGCGTACTCCAATTGCTTGACGCTTTCTCTCGAATTTGGCTCCAGCTTCTGATCACTCCGGTACGGTGTATCAATTATAGGAAGATCTTGATACCCGTATCGAGTGAGCATTTTCTCAATGTAATGAGATTGTGACAGTGCTATTCCCGTGCCTGTCCGGATGATCTTGAGCCCCAAGATAACATCAGCATCCCCCAAGTCCTTTATACTGAACTTGGTCGAGAGAAATTTCTTTGTCTCTGTGACACAGCTTAAATCCGTACCTAGGATTAGCATGTCGTCAACGTATAGACAAACGATAACTCCTCTTCCGTCGGCAAACTTAGTATAGACACACTTGTCTGTTTCACTGACCTTGTAGCCATTTGACCTTATCACTTTGTCAAACTTCTCATGCCACATTTTGGGAGCTTGTTTCAAACCATACAGAGACTTCATCAACTTGCAGACTTTGTCTTCCAGACCTCTGACGACAAAACCTTCTGGTTGTTGCATGTAGATCTCTTCTGTCAGCTCGCCATTAAGGAATGCCGTTTTCACATCCATCTGATGTATCACTAGTTTGTGTATTGCTGCTAGAGCAATTAACAATCTGATGGTTGTCATCCGAGCTACTGGAGCATAAGTATCAAAATAGTCGATCCCCTGTTTCTGAGCAAACCCTTTGGCCACTAGCCTGGCCTTGAATTTGTCGATGGTTCCATCTGCTTTCATCTTCTTCTTGAAGATCCATTTGCATCCGATGGGTCTAGCTCCTTCTGGCAGGTCAACTAACACCCATGTATTATTGGAGGTGATTGAGTCAATCTCATTGTCTATCGCCTCCTTCCAGAATATAACATCTCTGGTCTTCATCGCTTCATCATAGGTAAGCGGATCTGCTTCCACATGATAAGTGACGAAGTCATCTCCGAAGTCTTTCGGCCTCCTTACTCGCTTAGTTGACGGCTCAGCGAGTTCTGGTTCAACTGGTGTCTCTTCGACAATAGCTTCTTCTTGGACTACTGGTTCTTTAAGGACTTCTGTCTGCTTTGCACTCTCATCATTCTCCGGAAGATCCGCGAGAACAATATTTTTGTGCCTTGCAAACTTGTCTTCAAAATATTCAGCATCGCGAGATTCAATGATATGATTTAATTCTATATCAAGGAATCTCCGAGCATCACTCTTCTCGGCATAACCCAAGAAGATAGCCTTAGTGGTCCTAGTCCCCAGCTTCTGAATCTTCAGATCTGGGAGCTTCACGTAAGCCAGACACCCCCACACTCGAATGACATTCAAGTTAGGTCTGACTTTGAACCAGGGTTCATAAGGTGTTATGTCCAAAGTTGCATACGGTACTCTATTGAGAATGAAAGTAGCCGTTAATGCAGCTTCTCCCCAGAAGCTCTTTGGAAGACCCGCAGTCAACAGCATAGAGTTCATCATCTCTGTCAACGTTCTGTTCTTCCTTTCTGCTACTCCGTTGGATTGAGGAGAGTACGGAGCCGTCGTCTCATTTATGATTCCATGTTCTTTACAGAATGATGAGAAATCATGAGACCGATACTCCCCGCCTCGATCACTCCTTAGCCTTTTGAGTTGTTGTCCAGTTTGCCGTTCAGCCTCGGCCCTGAACTCCTTGAACTTCTCGAATGCTTCGTCTTTAGACTTGAGCAGGTAGACAAAAGCATACTTTGAGAAGTCATCGATAAAAGTAATAAAATATTTCATCCCGACTTTTGTAGAGAATTGCTTGAAATCACAGATATCTGAGTGAACCAACTCCAGAAGATCTGTGCTTCGATGGACCCTGTGAAAGGGTTTCCTTGTGATCTTCGTCTGAGCACACACTTCACATTTCTCTACCTTACCCCCACACTTGGAGATAAGTCCTAGGCTAGACATCTTGTTAATTCTTTTACAATGAACATGTCCTAGCCTATTATGCCACATCTCAAAAGAATAGTTCAAAGTAGAAATAGCATTAATATCATTTTTTTGGGTTACAACAAGCTGAATTTTGTACATTCCTTCAGTCTGGAAAGCTTTTCCGAAGAATGTACCCTTCTTGGACATCACCATCTGGCCATCATTGATGTCCATCCTCAAGCCTGCGTTACAAAGCAGGCTCCCAGAGATCAGGTTCTTAGCAATTGTAGGAACATGCTTCACTCCTTGAAGCGTCAGAGTGTTCCCCGATGTGAGTTTTAGCTCCACCGTACCGATCCCCAGTACTTCAGCTTGTGCCTGGTTTGCTATTATGACTTTCTCGGAAGTTGGCTCATAGGAGTCAAACCATTCCTTGTCTGAGCAGACATGACATGTCGCACCAGTATTTATCCACCAGTCCGAGTCAACCCCCATATTTGCAACCCGCGCTATCATTGCAACCAGATTAGTAACCAAAGAAACCTTACTAGGCTCACCTTTTTCTGGTTCCTTGCAGTCACTTTTGTAGTGGCCCTTCTTGCCACATTTGTAACAAGTCACATGGGACTTGGACTTCTGATTCTTGAATGAAGGACTCTTTACTTTCAGATTAGTGAAGTCCTTCTTCTTCTTGTGAGGAGAAGCCGCCTGCTTCCCCTTGTACTCTCTGGTTTGGACCATATTTGCTTTCGCTAGTTGTTTGGACAGAGAATCCATCTTCTGTTGAGAGCGCATCTCGTCCTCAACATGGATCTCTTGCAGGAGATCTTCCATACATATGTCCAGCTTCTTGCGGTGTATCCTTGCATAGAAGTTGCTCCAACCCGCAGGAAGTTTAGAGACGATTCCTCCAACGACAAACTTGTCGACAAGAGGCATCTTCTCGTCATCCAACTTTTGGCGCAGCTTCAGAAACTCCTTTACTTGGGGCAGCATAGCCTTCTCATCTTCGAAGGTCCACTTGTGGTATCTTTCAACCAAGAAGATCTTGGACCGATTCTCGTCATCTTCGTACAATTTCCCCAAGGAGTCCCAAATCTCTTTGGCAGAATTCTTCTTGGAATAGGACTTTGCCAGAGAGTCTTCCATGCTATTGAGAATCAACAGTTTACAGATACTGTTTTCTCTAATCCATTTTGCCTGCTTGGACTTAGCAGCTGCAATAACTTCTGCGGTTCCGGTTGTAGGAACGATCGGTTCTTCCTCATTCAGCACGTGATCAACTTCCACGAGTTGAATGTTTAAGGTTACTTTCCGTTTCCAAATTTGGAAATGTTCGCCGTCGAATTTCTCCAACTTGTTAAAGTCGGTATTGACGAGCGATGCACGTGAGTTATCCATCTTTTCGATATAGCTTTGAGATTGTTAGTCCCTTGGCGAACAATCGATGGAAAAACACGTTTTCAGAAACTATTGTAAAGACAATGTTTCCAGCAACAACACCCTAAAGAAGGTGATGTTGTATTACGAGAATCTAAAGAGATTTCGTAATATTTCTCGAAGGCAACAGAACCGTATAACTTCTAAAGAGAAGCAACGGTATTCTCGAAGGCAACAGAACCGTATAACTTCTAAAGAGAAGCGACGGTATTCTCGAAGGCAACGGAGGAAGAAGAAAGCCTGCTGGGGTGAAAGATCACCGGCGCTCAAAGCTATATCCGCCTTACGGACAAGCCTCCAGGAACCAGCAAGTTCGAAGAGAACTTTAGAACGCTGGCCAAAAATGTCGACGACTCCTCGGAATAGCAGCAGCACTTCTCTCTCTCTGGAAATTCTCTGATTATTTTCTGTAACCTTAGAGAGAGGAGAGCCCGTACGCCACGCAGGCCGCGCAGAGGCTCGCGCACGAGCACAACTAAAGCGCACAATGCGCCTAGCGACGAGCTGTCGTGCTAAGTGCAAAGTGCCATCAAAAAGCCACATTAAGCCTCAAAAGCCACATTAAGCCTCAAAAGCCCAAGCCCAAGTCCGAGCCCAAGCCCAAGCCCAAGTCTGAGTCCGAGTCCGAGTCCGAGTCCGAGTCCGAGTCCGAGTCCGAGTCCGAGTCCAAGTCCGAGTCCGAGTCCGAGTCCGAGTCCAAGCCCAAGCCCAAGCCCAAGTCCGAGTCCGAGTCCGAGTCCGAGTTCGAGTCCGAGTCCGAGTCCGAGTCCGAGTCGCTAAGCCCCTTCGGGGCTTAGCTCCAATCTATTTTCATTTTGGCCAAAAGTTGGTTTCTTATTCTCACCTCTATGTAAAATCCCCCCACATGGCACCCTCCATTGGGCCTCAACCCATGTGCATCTCTCTATTCCTTCATAAGTAATATATAGAGATACATATTGGTGTGATTTTCCGATGTGGGACTATCTTTTAACAATAGAATGTTGTGAACACACACAACACATAGAATAAAACACCAACAATTAAAATATAATTTTTTTATTGAAGAATGTTATCAAAACTTAATACAAATAACTTTCTCTATTGAAAAATTATTTTATTGGATCTTGATGACATTTCCAATACAAAAAAATACTTTTTTGTGCTTATTGCATGTTGATAATAAATTTTAAAATAAAAAGTTCTGCATTAATTATCCTTAATAAAACCCATAATATAAATGTAAATATGACTACAATATTAAGTCAGTTATATTTTATATTATTAAATTAGTACAAGTGAATAGATTGAGGTATGAGAGACTGTCTCGCATGTGTACTTTTTGTGCTAGATTGGGACATGCGTGCAACATCTGTTCGGAGCTTCATGCCTTTGAAGCACTCATCGGAGACGACTGGTCCGAGGAAGAGAAAGTCCGGCTCCGTGATCTCCTGCAACCTAGAGTCAAAGAAGTCGACTTCAGAGCAGAGGTCCAAAGAGTATTCGCTCGAAGGGGGGGCACCAGCTAATGGGTTTAATGACGTGCATCGTCACGGGCGAATGACAACTCCCTGCCCGTCGAGTAATTCTGAGAATTCTCACACCGAATCTCCTCCCCCAAACAATAGAACTCCCCCGTCTCCACCCCCTCCAAATCAACTGGTGAAATATACTCCACCTTACAGGAGGAACCCAAGTTCGACCCCTTCCACCAATGAGAGGATCCATAATGAATCGAGACTCTATCAGGCGAGACACATGAATGATTGCCCAGACAACGAGGGCGATCTGTACCAACTTAATAATTCCAAGGAAGCGTCATCGGCCCTCACGTCACATCTGTTGGAGGGGCCGACATACGAAGTATTAGAGGTTGATGGGACGCATCCGCCAGTGGTAGATCGCCACGAGTATGCATCTAAATCCACGCCGCATCTAGATGTGGAGAAGGAAACTAATGCAGCAGTCAACATTAGGTTTTCTGATAGAGTGACGGATGAGATTGACAAGTCTCAAATGCGCATACGTACCTACGGGTTATAAATGCTCGTTCAGGAAGAAACCTTATACTGCCTCTAACCCAGCTCTGAGTAGAACTGGAGCCATATACCGACCGTCCTCTCGCATGAAAATCTCGTGGAAACGTCGAGCGCGCAAAGTTGCAATCGTGCAACAAGTACCTGTTGAGGACCCTCCTTGCACAAAAAAGAAAAGCGCTTCTCCCCAACCGAATCTCAATAGCAGCAAGAAGATATGCTCCTCAAACACCCTAACTTCCAATTCTAAGGTCGTGGCGGCTGACCTCAAACTGCCGCAAGGACCATGTTAATCCTATCGTGGAACTGTCGAGGGATGAGGAATGCCTCGACAGTCCAGACGCTCTGCTCATTCCTCTCCGCCACCCGCCCATCAATCTTTTTCATCATCGAAACCATCTCCTCCTACTCACACAGAACGTATCCTCCCTCAATTAGGTTATGCAAATTTCTTCCCAGTTTACCCGATTGGATGCTCAGGTGGAATGTGGCTGGGATGGGACACTAGCATTACTGCAAAGGTTACATATCACTCCCAAAATCTCATAATCCTCTGTATAGAAGCTACGAATGATCTTCCAACTTGGAATCTGCTTTGCATTTATGGATACCCTAGGAAACACGAGAGGCCCAAGCTGTGGGCGCAGATCAAAGACATAGCAGAGAACTTTGAAGTCTCATGGTGCTGTATAGGGGATTTCAATGCTACGTTGGTGCCGGAGAAGAAACAAGGAGGTAGCAGTTTTGATCACTTCGCGGCCAAAGCGTTTAGTCAGATGATGGACCATTGTAGGCTGATTGACCTAGGTTGCGTTGGACTAGCCTACACATGGTCTAACCGGCGAGGAGCAGCACATCATATCAGAGAGAGATTGGACAAAGCTATTGCTACTACTCAATGGTGTTGTATCTTCCCTAATTCCTCAGTCTCAACTCTACCGCATATTAATAGTGATTATGCACCAATCCTCCTCAACACGTACAAAAAGCAACGTCGTATAAAGCGACCGAAGCGATTTAAGGCCCACTAGATAACAGAGAGTGCATGCGCCGAAGTACTTGAATGTGCTTGGTAAGAAACTAATTCCCAGGAAGAAGCTACGTTGGGTCATAAGTGTAGAAGCATAGAATTTCAGGCACATCTATAAGCCAGAATTCCTATGCACTTAACACTATGCGGCTAGACTCAAACATGCGCCAGGGAGTTTAAACAAAGTACTTGGCACAATAAAGGACATCAAAAGTATAGACATCAACAGAAGGCTTTTATTTCATATGAAAGTCTATTACATGTCTAAACAAAGGCTTTACAAAGGATAACTTCTACAAAAAGAAAGATCCTAAAGCTACAGCCAGGCGCAGCAACTGCCATGCGCCCCATGCCAGGCGCATCATCCGTCAGGCGTATCACTCTGATGTCTCATCCAGGCATATCATCTCGTCAGAACCAATCAGCCCTTGTCTAGCAGGAGGAGGAGCTCTCCTAGCTCGACAAAGATCGCGACACGATGTCTCGGTCTTCGGAAGCAACAGGCACACTCGGCGACCTGCGGCTCTTCCAGCATAACAAAAATCGAGGCACGACCGCCCCGATCTTTGGATGCAACAGGCACCTTCAGCCTGTGTCGAGGCACGACCGTCCCGATCTTTGGATGTAATAGGCACCTTCAGCCTGTGTCGGGACACGACGATCCCGATATTTGGATGTAATGGACACTTTCACAGGGCCGATGGTAAAAAACCAACTCGGCACACCTTCGTCTTCGGAAGGAGTTCATCCTCAACTCGCCAAGGTAGGAGAACGATCGATTTTGTCTCCATGAAGGAAAGAAAAGTGAAACGAAAAACAAAACTTCTCTTCACGCTACTACTTATAGGCCAGGGCAAATCAAACCCATGCGCCAAGTGGAAATTTTTCCGAAGTCAGTGCAATGAACTTGCATTTATGGTGGTGAATCTGCCCCTTCAAATTCAACCAAGTCAAAACAGCAATTAACGCCTCGAAGAACCCAACAGACGGGCCAAAAAGGATGTGACACTTGGTTGATGCGCCATCAACATCATGTGCACCTCAGGGATGTACCCAAATGGTTCAGAGACCCGTACACCCAAAGGGACATTAACCGATGCACTCTCTTCAAACTAATCAGCATTTAATGACAAAGGCGACAACGCATTCCAAGAGCCGTCCAATCAGTAGTCCTTTTCAAAAAATGAAGAGCCACTGATGTCAGCACCATTATTACACCTTAGGTCGACAACAACTGCCGCATGGACGATCGATCATTCGTATGCGCTTCGTGGCCATGCGCCCAGAAGACTACGTGCGCCTCAGTGGTCATACGCCCCCTCAGCTCACTTCTGATCTCAAGCAACAAAAAACTAAGCTCTGCATGCGCCTCAAAAGCCATATTCCTGGACTTGCTCATGACTCCTAAAAATTATGAGACCAAGTTGCCTCCCCTGTACCTGATCCTAGGCACACCCTGATGTGAAGCTCTGCTTGCGCCTCAAAAGCCATACGCCCAGACTTGTCAATGATGCCTAAAAATTATAAGACTAAGTCGCCTCCATATGCCCTATCCTAGGCGCATTCCGATAGATCACTCTCCTCCAGAACCAAAATCTATGAGCCACAGGCATACGCCATGCATCCGTTGACTCAATTCTATTCAAAGAATGGGTGCTAACTACCTAAGATCTCAGCAATAACCAAATCACAGCAACTACCATGTGTCAGCTCTTCCGCAGCCCAACGAAGCAGTTCGAGCATATTCTACTACAACTCGGGGTGTATCGTCCATGCGCCCCCGCCAGCATCAGCCATGTGGCATCCCCACGTCCAGGCGCATCCGACATATACGCGCATGAGCAGCCAGCCTGCTATCTATAAATAGAAGGATCACTCCTTCACCACACACACAGACAGAAAAAGAGATATATACAGATAGGTTGTTATATCCACATACGGAGGCCAGAAGAGACATTTAACGTGTACTTCTCCTCGCAATGGTCCGGCATCCAGAGCAACCTAGACCTTGAGAGAGTTCGGAATCATCGTCAGATCGTCAGCGGAGTCAACGTATTACCACTCGTTCTATCGACATGGTGTCCAGATAAAAATAATAGTATACTCCTAGAACTACATCTAAGTCCTACATTGTACTATGTTCTGTTTGTAATTAAAAACATCAATCCCAAAGAGTTTTAATGGCAAACAAGCTGGCGACTCTACTGGGGACCTCTTTCTCCTTCGACAAGAAAGTTGTGTCACAATCTTACGACATTGAACTTGGCTCCTCCCATAAAACACTTATGGTGCACCTCAATCAAAAGGCGTATGAGTAGTTCATCTCTAAAGACAGCGCGAGTTCTTCAAAGCGGCTGCCAAAGCCGAAGAAGACTCACCAAGTCTGGGTGTGCAAGACCGATACGCCTGGCACCATCACTAAAGGGGATGCACCACCGCAGTTGGCCTTTCCTGCTGATGCTCTCAGCAACAAGGATGCGCCCCTTGGTGCCGCACATCTATCTGGAAAATGCAGTATTGACTGCATTTTCCAACCGTCTTCTTTCCAGCCAAAGAAGATGCGCTAACGGAGTAGAGGTGCAACCAATCTCCAGCGCACGAGCTCTGGTACGTAGAAGAGAACGTCTGTCTTCAACAGACTCACTCACCGTCATAGCAAGGCATAATTGGATTCTGAGTACTATGTGTCTTATCGGGCTAGTATAAAGAAATCCAAGGCAGCATAGGCTATGTGCCACGAATATGCTACGCCAACAGCAAACCAGAAGCATGTGTTTAAAATTATGTGCGCTGCTGATGGTAAGCTGTACAGAGTTGAATCGGACGCATCTGTGCCAGAAACGAGTCGAATCTCAAAGTTTTGAACCAAGTATGGCTGAAAAACTGCGATGTTGAGCCCATGCGCCCACTTGGGTGATGCACATGAAGTGGACTCAAGTCGCCATAAATGTTATTTCTCTACCAATAATCTGGGCGTATCACATATGCATGAACCAAATCAGGGAGTACAACATTCACATGACCACCCCGGTGCTTGGCCTTGCCATGTGTCTGATGGGGGTGTCAAAGTGAAACTCTTCCATCACGATTTGCATAATATGACAAGTCACAAACCCAGATCATGAAAGTTGATCAATAAGCACAATGTTCCCCGCGCTGGGCACACTTATGCTATGGTCACCATCAATTGCTGTTGTGGCAAAACAACGGCTCCACCACAGAGGCTGTCCGTGTTTCAGTGATTGCAATCTACGGCACCTATCTGACATCGCCTAGGAAAGAAAGTGCCAATGAAGACGAAGCAGAGCCCAAGATTGCTTTCTGTTATGTTGTCTCCAATTCCCACTCATCCATGAGAAAGACAACCACCAACTCCTCAGCCTCTGCATCCAAGACTCAGCTGAGGAAGAGCAAAATAGTAGTCCCATCCCCAGGGATATACAAACACACCCGAGCAAGGAGCAAGGCCCTGGCAGAAGCAACAGCCGGGGGTAGTCAAGCCTCTGACAACCCTCCCCTAGAAGACGAAGATGCGCTTTGACAAACCGACCCTGACGTAGCTAGGGATAGCCAACACGAGGCCTCAGAAGAAGAAGCCCCTTACTTGAAAACGAGGTCGAAAGCGAAGCCTCAACCGATCCATCTACTTCTATCCATATCAGGATAGCTTACATGGCAGGGGGTGGTGATGAAGGAGAATCAGACACTCCAGTGCTAGACATCGTGCAGCACATAGACACTCTTGAGGGGAGTCTCAAAACCCTCTCTGCCTCTATGCAGATCCTGACCCAGGCGGTGTTCGACATTCAAACCACTCTGGCAAGGGCATATGTCTCCACCAACTCCGATCCAGGAGCCAACAGAGAATCAAGTATACCCCCTCAACGGGTATCTTCAGGGGCAAAGTCTGAACCCTTAAAACCAAAAATCATTATGAGTATTATTATTATTTCTATTACTGTTATTATGGCAATAGTTTATTATATTTAAACATATGTATACCCAAAAGATTTATTATTGATACCACTATCATTGTCACATACGTTGTGAATTGTTTAGATGTGTATTACCTAAAGGGGTTTAGCTAAAATTATAGAAGTTATAGGGGAGGTCTACCTTTGCAAAACACTAGTTTGTAAGGGCCTTAATGCTAACTGTACAAATAGGATATCCCTCTAGCTAACTGAAGCAAACCCTAACAATGCACGGTTTCAAAATTCGTAATAGCCGAAGCCACCTATCAAATTCAAATCCTAAACAGCTAGCAAACCTGATAAGGGTTATCACCAACTCAAATTCCTTCTCCTTATCGCTAAGGGATTCGATTTAGTTATATATATATGTAGATAGGAGCAGGCTATCGTTTCCATCCACCAAACCCTAGAATTTCTTCAGCGCCTCCCCAATTCACGAAGTTTGGTCCAGAAGTCAGAAGCCAGAGCTTCGAGTTCATCTCCAGGTATTTCCCTTACATTCCATATCATTTACTCCTTACAACTTAGTTGGGTTAACCGTGTTCTTTAGAAGTCAGGGTGGCTACGTTGGCTAAGGGTTTCTAGAAAGATAGATTAGTTGTAACATAGGCATGGGGTCAATTCCTGAATGTGATAAGGGGGACGTAGAGCAGGGGAGAACAAGAACATCCAACCCTGTTACCGATCAATGAAGGTACCAATAATCGCATAGAATAGGAATAAGTTAAACTTAGATACATTGTTGTATCGACTCATGAATGAATTGAACCTGGAGTCAGGACAATATAGGGATAGATATGGGATACCAAGTGCATCAGAAAATTGTAGTTATTATGAACCGGTAAGTATCGAGATGCCAATTATGCAACAGCAATGAGGGCATCCACAGGGTAGGGATGGTGGATACAGACATTTACCATACCATCAGGAGGGACAAAACTGATCTCATTAAGCTTATGTGCTTTAATCGGTTATGTATATCATGTTGTCATTGTCGAAGCTGTAGGACTTTAGGGGGATCACTAAGAATAACAGTTAGTATATGACATCGGGTTAATAAACCAGAATAAGTAATAGGTGGATGGATGTAGGCTTGATGACCAAGTGGAGTGATGGTACCAGAGCCCTCCGTATCCGAATCTTGGTAACCTGAACTTAGTATCAGACTCATCATATAGATTTGGGGGTATCAAATTGATGTCTAACCAGGGTACTTAGAAACTGGGGCATTAGGCAATCAATAACTGGTGTTATCAAATTCACCCTCTTTACACATGTGGCAGATATCATATAGGGGTTTGGGCATCACTGATACGAGATATTATAATAATCCTTTCTTACCCCCTTCAGCTTCAATATAGAATATCCTCTACTAGCCGATACTCAAGATATAGCAACTAAATTGACCATCTGAAGCAATGGGTAAACCTTAGCACGGGTAATTGCAGTATTAGCGATTGTAACATTAAGTACTGTAAAATATGATGAATAACAGTATAGGCAACTTGGAAGGAAGAAGTTAAGGGCAGGATGAACCAAACCAAGCAAAGTGAGATTAAGAGAACGAAAAGAATGTATCTTGCAGTACGACACCCCACATGTATCCTAAAATAAGTTGTTTAACCCACATATCTTAACACCAGAAGAGTTGCTCAGGTAAACATGAGACAACTGCGCAATAAGCTATAGTACAATATGTATCAGTCAAATAGGGTTCCTGGTATCTAGTGATAGTGTGACAGTATCCATGTTTTGATGTATGGATATGTATGTGAGGGTTTAGTAAGAGGTAACTGTGTGTGTGGCACTTGGTCATTTAGATTTGAAATTTGTAATGCATCCTAGGTGCAGCATGTTAGTATTAGGAAATTTAGCAAGGCAAGAGAGTATCAGTCATATACATTACTCTGAGTACCTAATAGGTACTGTGTTAGAGGAGGGGAGGCCCACTCTCTTGAAAGTAAAGAGTATCAGAAGGATGGGGGAGGCAGTCCTGTTGGATGCCTGCTATGGAAGGATAGCAGCGTGCAGTGGGGTTGGTAATGCCCTATAAGCAGGGGATCCTGCCCCTTATTTGGGGCCATGTTGGCAGGGCATTTGGCACCTTGCCTTGGCCAAATCTTGGTCTTTATAGCAGTACAACAGATGTACTTGCAGCAGCAAGCATGTGGCAAAGCCATAGCATGCAATGTAGCAACATTCATAGACAATATAGAGCTTGCCTTGCAGAGCAGTAGGTAGCAGGGCATTTTAGCCAGCTTGGCCATAGGTTGGGCACTTGCATCACGGCAAGCCCCATAGCAGGAATGTCCAGGTGAGGTAGCAGGGCTGCCTACAGTATACAGGGGCTCGAGTGAGACATGTGCCTTGCACATATGACAGGTCAGAGAGGGGACAAGGGGACTCCCTGTTCGAGCCAGTTTGGGGCCATAGATCAGTTGGAGTTCGAGTTTCCTGTGTTAGTGTGGGGTTTTGAGTGGCTATCAAGTGAGTTAGCATAGGAAGAGTAAGGAGTTTGTTCCTTGTTTCAGATGTTAGAGAGTGAGGAAGAGACTAGAGAGGACCCTTTTATGTGTGTGACTTTGGTGAAGAGTGCGTTGGTGTCAGATGTGACTCAAGTGCAGGTCAGAGGTGAGTATCAGTTGTACTAATACTTGAAGTATCAGTCGAATCGACTGTAGAGTTTAGAGTTTCAGAGGTATCTGCAGGGTGCCTTGAGTCCAGATATGTAGAGGAGCAGCAGGGGATCATGTTCCCTGTACGCAGGAAGAATATATACTGTGTTGGAGGAGGGTTTTAGTAGTGAGTATTTGTGAGGGTGTATCAGACCATGGGAAGGTCTATTCGAAAGGGGGAAGACAGTAAAGTATCATGGGTTTATATATATATATATATATATATATATATATATATATATATATATATATGGATAGTGTGTGTTTGTGGGTCATAAGGTTGATGTTAAGGTGTATTGTCACTCCCGTTTCCCGTTATACATATTTTCAGGATACGTATACGGATTTCTGACAATTGTCAGGTGGCCCGTATTTTTACTTATCTTGCTTAGCTTAGCCTTGGTTTAAATCTTGACTTGATTGGTGCAACTTGGTTCAACATGACTTGGCTTGGCTTGGTTTGGTTTATATTGGGTTGAGATGAGAGGGGTTGCTATATAAGTCAACTTCTTCTCTCTCCTCCATTATTTTGCATTTACTTCTTCATCTTCTTCATTTACTCCTCCCACCTACCAAGCCTAGGCAAGTGCAACTTGTTTCATGATGGATCTCAAGTTTTATTATTCCATTCCCTCCCTTACTTCATTCTAAGCCTCTTTAGAACTTGACATTTTTGAATTTGATGGATAGATTCTTGTAGATCTAAGTTTGTAATTTTTTTGGTTTTCTTGGTTTTGATCTCTAAAACTCGGTTATTTTCAAAATCTAATAGTTCCATGTTTTGGGAAATTCAATTCTACCCAATTTTGGCTTTTGAACCGCTTGATTTTGACTTCGTATATGAAAGTTATGCCATTTTTATGTTCATGAGTTCCCCACACCTTTTGGTGCTGTTGGGACGATGAACAGTGTTGCGCACAGTGTATTCGCTGTCGTGCGCCACGCATCACGCTTGCACGCAACGTGCACTGTAGGCGATTTTGTCGGCACGTAATGCTCAGGTTGCGCGCCGCGCGCCCGCTAACTTTGCTGTCGTGCGCCGGCACATCGCGCTTGCGCGCAACATGCGCCGTGGGCGATTTTGCCTGCACGCAATGCGCAGGTTGCACGCCGCGCGCCCGCGCGCCGCGCTTGCACGCAACGTGCGCCGTCGGCGATTTTTCCCGCGCACAATGCGTGACTTGCGCGCCGCGCGCCCGTGCACTTCTCTGTCGCGCGCCCGCGCACCGCGCTTGCGAGCAACGTGCTCCGTGGGCGATTTTACCCTTGTGCAATATGCAACTTGCGCGGCCACGAGCCCGCACACCGTGCTTGTGCGCAACGTGCGCCGTGGAAGATTTTGCCCGTGACACTTGCGCACAGGTTGCTCCAAATGACTGTTTTTGCTTCTTTGAGCTGTTTTGCAGCTCAAATCTTGAAAAAAAAATCAAAACATGAAAGTTGTAGATCTTTTTCTTAGCTTCAAGAATATGTCACTAGTTATTTTGTACAAGTTTCTCTCATTCATGATAATGTAAGAATAGAACACGATAGTGGCCCGCTGTGGCACACTCTTGACAAGTAAACTGACATGGTATATCTCGATATGCTGTTACGACAGCTAGCCTGACATAACAAGTATGAAAGACCTGGACACCGTAGGCGATTGTGTTTGTAAAAATAAACCAGTACTGTCTTGCATCATGTCTAGGATACGGATCCCTGAGTATCACGGTCAGGGATACCTACAGTAATTGACTAAGGCTAATAAACTAGGATAATTCAGTAGACATGAAGAGATTCCCAGCTACAGGCAATTCCGTTATCTGGGCGCATTAAGTGGACTTGTAGCCTACCGACGAGTAGGGCACATATTTAGCACACAGTCACGTGTTGTATTCTTCATAAACAGACATTCGACCTGGATAACTGGATAGTCTGCAGGGCTTGTAGCTGTTGGGATAATCTTATTGCATCTTGCTAGTAACTAGGCCTGTGATAACCCTCGTTAGTTAAAGTATCAAGCCGTACTCTTTGCTTGGCCGTGATTGATTGGACGAAATCTAGCTCAGCTTAGTCTTGTCCTGATCCTGTACAAGATTATGATATGACATGATTATTGATGCTTGCCTTAACAATAACGTTCGAGGGTCCAGTTCTGTTCAGGCGAAGGGTTACAACCCCAGTCCTTGTTTGGTTTAAGGGTTGTAACCTGGCTCCCGGAGCAGTTCTGTGTCCTCTCTTTATTTATTTTCTTATTGTAACCCAGGCCATGCTCGTCATGTTTTATCTTACTTCAAATATCATGATTATTTATACTGGCCTTAACAATAAAGATCAGGGGTCCAGTTCGATTCAGGCGAAGGGTTACAACCCCGGCCCTTATTTGGTTTAAGGGTTGTAATCTGGCTCCCGGAGCAGTTCTGTGTCCTCTCTTCGTTTATTGTCTTGTTACCTTACCAATAGTATTTGAGATGGATTTCTATTCAGGTGAAGGGTAACAACCCCGGTCCTTGTTTGGTTTAAGGGTTGTGACCTGGCTACTTGAATGGTTTTCTCGTACTCAGTTTACTGTTGTTATTTCCATTATTATCAGTTCTTTATTTATTATTTATCTTTAATATTCTATTGTGATATGCTGGTTTTAGTTCCTAAGTGAAGCCTCTTTTGTGGCACTTGCTCTTTCTGGTGTCTGACCCAGCTGGTTTTGTGTGGCCAGATATCGGAGCAGCCCTAGAGGATCCACCTGTCTTCCAGCCAGATGGTGACCACCAGGCGTAACCCTGGCAATGAGTGGGTTTCTTTTGTCCTTCCACTTATTTGTAAAATTATTCTTTTGAGACGTTTAGCCGATGAGCACGTGTTAGCTCGTATTGCATCTTTATTTACTGTCTGTCTACGGGCTTTAACATGATTGACAGATCCTAGGGTTGATCATGTATGACTAAACTCTTGCTAGTCCTTACATTTTGTACCACTAGCTTCATGATCAGCTGAATATGTAATGTTTGGGACGCCTTACGATTGTATATTTGGTGATCTTGCATCTTGTAACTTTTACTTACTTGCTTGTGATTGAGACAATAAGCTTGTTCTTGACCATAGGAGACTGATGGCTTGTAGTTAAACCCTCATGTATCTAGACAGCCGTGACCGTATAGCAAGGCGGGTTGCACTTCAATATACGTAGCTGGCTATATCCGCTCTCGCTCTCCAGTATTCTGGTTCTGGGGCGTGACATGGTTTAAGTGGTGGCCCATGCAGGTCTTGTAAATCAAGATATGTGAGGGTTTACCGAATAGATGTCTCAATCTGTACTCGCCCTTGATCTCTGCTCATATCTTCTGAATCCCTGTAATCTTGACCTAATCACATGCTTGTATCGTTGATCTGTCCTGGTCCTTCCTTATTGTTCCCTATGTCGTCTTCTTCAGCGACATTGTTCCTGGACCTGCCGATCAGCAAGACGGAGCACCTCCTGCGAACCAGCAGCAACCTGGAGATCAAGCCCAGCATTCAGAAGTAGCCTCCAGAGTCATGCCTACTGGAGGAGAGCCACTAGTTCAACCCGTCCAGCCTGCAGAGCCTGATGATGGCACTTTGGTGGGTCTCATCAGGTCACTATTAGCCTTCCAGGATCCTCGGGGAGATGCCTTGTACCAGGCGGTGGCAGACGCTTTGACCAGAGGAGGTCATCAGGGTAATAGCGCGACCAATAGCTTCAAGCGCTTAAACCCTCCTTTCTTCAACGGCAGTGAAGATGCGATCGCTGCAGATGCATGGCTTCAGGACACGGAGGTGATTCTAGAAGCAGCCAGGACTCTAGAGAACGAGAAGGTGGCGGTGGTACGCCTACAGCTATTGGATCTTGCCCGTAGCTGGTGGACGGCGCAGGCCGTTTGTCACTACCATATTTCTAATATGAGGGTATTTTTGTCATTTTTGGGGTAATTTAAATTTTTTAGAATTTATTAGAATTTTTGGGAATTTTTGGGAATTTTTAGGAATTATTTTAGAATTGTTTGGACTAGGTTGACTTTGACTAGTGTTGACCCTTGTAGACCAACCTAAGAGCTAACCCTAGTTAGTATGAGTTTGGTTAGGATATATGACTCTAGTCTAACCTAGCTTAATCTTTGGTTTGGTCATTAGAACCTAATTAGTAATAGAAATTAGAAAGTCATAAGTCATGGCTTATGATTTAGAGTCCTTATTAATCAAATCAAACATAGCCTATGTACCTTGGCCCAAAGCCCAAAAATCAACCAAATCCTAATCCCTAGAAGATGTGGCCGGCCACCCCTATCCTCTTTGGGATCACCACCATATAAATACCCTCCTAAAATCTAGGGTTGCCTCTTTCTTAGGAAAGCTCAAGTTAGAAAAACAAGGTTTGTTCCTATTCAATAAATTTCTAGAATTCCATTCCTCTTCCTTTTCCATTCAAATCTTTCCTTTAGGTCCAAATCTACCTATTCTTGCTGTCATTAATGTTTTATTTCAGTTTGAGGTGATTTTTGTGGATTGGGACATCAAGAGGAGAGCCATTGAAAGAGGGGTTTTCTTGAGAAGTTCAAGCTTAGGTAACTTTCTCTACACTCCATAAAATTTCGATTGGTCTTCATTATTAGGGAGCCCTAGGAGTCCCCTAAGTATCAGTATAGGTTTTGTGTCGGGTATCCTAGGTTTCGTGTCCGTTCTGGACACGTTTCAGAGCTAGGGTTAAGTGTTTGACGAAATGCCCCAAAGGGCATTTCGATCTCGTTTGTGTATTATTTTTAAATAGGAAAATTTGTTTTATCATTGCTTATTGATTGTTAATCTTCTGATGTGATTTTCATGTCTGCTCGTATCGGATTCGTGGCCTGGACACGGCAGCACCACAGCCCGCACGTATCCCCTGCTACTCGGGGGATCCCTAGGACACGACACTGCGTGTTTGGACACGAGATTTTGTGGGATGCTTGGGGCACCTCCTGTCATCAAGCTCCCCAAATCTCCTTGGGTCTCGTGCCCTGGTTGGAGAGAAATCGCCTTCGCACGGGAATTTGCCTGTGTAGTGCGCACGTGTATTCGGTCACTGATACGGCGTTATAGCGTCGGATACGACACACTGGGACACAGTACATGTTGACCTAGACCTAGCCCTAGTATAGGTGTACACGTGTGTGCGAGCACGAGGCATAGTTTGGCCTGTGTCGTGTGTACGACACGCGTGCACACACGCACGAGCATGTGGTCTACACAGTGTCTGTGTGTGCACTGTTTAGTGTTATTCGTGTTTGGACACGTTTGTGTCCATCTTGGTGGACACGAACAGGTTGTGGGACACATATATGTTGTGTATATATACTACCAACCTCTGTTTTTGTATTTTACATTATTTTGACTTATGAATTCTCGAATTGCCCAATTTCCTGATACATTGTTTCCTGAGAAATTCCAGTTTTGAATACGATTTTGTACACCTGTTTAAACCCAATTAATTCTGTTAAATGATGGTTTAGTTTCTAAATATAATTCTCCTATTAGTAGTCTAATTGTGTATTAATTTTTGGGTCGTTTGGGTTGTGGAAAATTTGGTTTGGCATTGAGAAGGTATGGCCTGAAATGTTAATTCTGAAACTTGATGTTTAGTTTACTGATTTTTCCAGTTTATATATATTGAACTTTGTCATCAATTTTAGACCTATTTAATACTGTTACATATTGGTTTTAGCTCCTAAATTAGTTCTCCTATATGTAATCTAGCTATGGTATGAATTTGGGGTTGTTTGGTTGTGAATCAACTTCAAATGGGGTTTTGAAATAGTAGGCCTGAAAACTGTCATAACTGAACTGTTGTGAATGTTCATGAAATGGTTTCCTTTCCTTCCTTTTATTCTAACTGAACTGTATTTATTCTTTCCTTTCCTTTTTCTGTCAAGTCTGAACTGTTTAGGGACTCATTGTAACTAATTGGATTCCTTTCCCTTTCTTCCTGTGAGGCTAGCACAGCCCATAACACACACAGTTTAATACACTCTCACATCACTCTCTTACTGACACCCCACACAACAACACACTATTTTACTTCCTATCACATGTTCCCACATCACTCACACACACTCTAGCACACAGGTTAGTCCTAACACACCTACATCAGCCACACATGTAACACACACACAGGTTTTAATATGCTCACACACACTCTATTTCCTGCTTACACACACAAGCACTCTCACATTGACTTCTTTCCCTCACTCTTCCACACTACACACACATGACACTATCATCTAGGGTTTACTCTCACACACACACACATTGTCTCTCTTGACACTTAGACACACACATGCCTCCCCTCTCTCTATATACACATATATGTATATGTATATTAGGTAATGTGTATGTATCTAAACATATATGTGTATTGTGGGTAAGTAGTTATTAGCCTATGCATAATGTGTAGTAGGTTGTGTGGTAGGATTTCATTAGCCAATTTGTATTTGGCCTATGGCATGTGTGTATCACTAGGATAGATGACTTGTGTGATATTTAGCTAGTTAACCTAGAATTGGCTGTTAAGCCTAGGTTTGACCAACCTAGACTTGTTTGACCTAGTTTAGACTTGTTGGACCTAGTTTAACCATAGTTGACCTAGGTTTGACTCCTTGGTTGACCAAGGTTGACCAAGGGTTGACTTTGGCCTAGATTAACCTAGAATCATGTAGAATGCATAGTAGGACTTCATTTTACCATTTTGGACTTTTTGTGACTTGTGCTGTTCTGATTAGGAGCCAGACACCACTCCTCGGACAATACTTTCATATTGGACACTCAGATACCAGGCGAGTACATTCTCTGATCATTTCATATCCTGCTTAGAATTATTTTCTGTATTAAATTACTTTACTTGTGCTGTCATGACATTATCACGGATTAATACTATACGGATCTCTTCATGCGATGTTATCCCCCTCGGGAGCATCGGGTACATTGTGTCATGTGCGTTTCACTTTCATCATGCACTCCTGTGCTTTCACCATACAGTACACTCTTGTGAACCATGTACTCTCATGTTCACAGAGCCTTCATGTATACTATCATGTGCACCCTTTCAAGGGCCCCATGTGATATCATATACAATAACATAACCTGCTTAGATCCTTGTGTATTAATTGGGGAACGGGGGAGTGCGAGTAGTCATGTGAACAATTCTATAGTAGTGTAGATCATGTACAACTCTTTAGTGTAGATCATGTACAAATCTGTCCCGTTCATTTGTGCTATCCTGTACTCTGACTCACTAGCCACTTTTAGTTTCTTACTTATAGTAGATATTTCTATTAAAGCTCTTTCTCTCTGTTTACATACTGTATTCTTCAGTACCTGTATCTTACTTTACTGCATGATTATATTTTCTAACCTGCTATGAACTGTTGAGTTGTACTGTACTCGCTCATGTCCTGACTGGCCTGTTGAAAATATTACAGAGGACGAGGAGGAGACGGGTCTGGATACTTACTACGGGGCAGCCTTAGATGACACCTGCGAGCTGGACCCTCAAGAGGACCCAGCTCTAGCTGAGGATATCACCCCGATTGCTTAGACTAGATTAGTTAGGTTTATCTATCTTTTATGTAGTCTTGAGACATGTTTTAGCTAGACTATATTTGGAGTTCAGAGTTGTATATATTCTTTCATTCCGTATCTGAGACCATGTACTTCTGGATATTGCTGGGATTATCTTAGACTACTTGTCATCTATTTATTTTCTTGAGTTCTATTTCATATCGTGCTATCTCTTCCTTAGTTGTGATTGAGTTTTACTGCTATGTCACCCCCATTCAGGGAGTATAAACTGTTTAGATATATATATTGTTAAATGTATGTTGACCTAGGACAGCGTTCTACCGCTGACACTGCGGCGTAGGCTGGACGTACCCACGTCTCGTGCCCTTACTCTAGGGTGCGGGTCGTGACACGTTTTTAGTGGTGGTCCATGCAGGTCTAGACTAGAAGTGTAGTGGTATACGAACTAGAGTATCACTACAGCCTGCAGTAAGTTATAGAACATTAATTTTAAGGTACTCAATCACTTTAGGAAAAATTCTTTTATTGCCATCTAAATCCTTTTTGTCAGCTGATCCTTTGAATTATAATTGTCCGCCTTTGTTATTTCGCTTCCTTCTCAGAAATTGATACTCTTGTTTGTCTATCTTCAGGATGGTACAGACTCGATTGCAGCGTGCCATTCATGAGGATGCTATAGAGGGGACTGCTACCTCTCAGCCAGTACGGCGAGGCCAGGGGACTGCAGCTCCTGCCACCTCAGCTCGCATTGAGACCTCGGCAGCCGTAGCAGGGGATATGCATCCACCGGCTCAGAGGAAGGACCCGGTCATTCCAGAGGATCCCTTTCTGCAGCCACCGTCTACAGGATACGTGGACGCAGCTCAGCTGTTCGCATATTTTCAGCAGTTCATGGACTGATAGTAGGCTCAACAGGACAGAGGCATGGAGTTGGCCATCACGACAGCCGCAGCTTGACCAGTGGTGCAGCAGCCGAGGATACCGGGGATTGAGTAGTTTCAGAAGATGAGCTCCAGAGACTTTCTGGGGACCGAGGGGATCCTATATGCCGATAAGTGGATCGAGCATATAGAGGAGATCTTCTGTTTGGCCAGGATACCAGTAGATCTTCAGATCGAGGCCGCAGCCAGCCGGATGCGAGATCTCGCTCGCACTTGGTATCAGTCAGACCCCAGGGTGGGGGTACCTGGGCAGACTTTGGAGCAGTTCAAGGGCTTCTTCAAGAAGAAGTTCTTCCCAGATTCGGTACTCAGAGCCTTGGAGTCGCAGTTAGAGAGCCTAGTCCAGGGGAGTCTCTCAGTGGAGGAGTACGCCGGGGAGTTTGGCCGTCTCGGCAGGTTTGTGGAGGGCTTGAGCGAGACGACGAAGGCCCAGAGGTTCCGGAAGGGTCTAGTCAAGGAGGTCAAGTCCTTGACCAAGGGCAATCGGGATGCTACGTTCGAGGAGATCTTGACGGAGCCTTGCTAGCAGAGGATGATCTTGAGCTTAGGCTCAAGAGGGGGCGAGACCCAGTTGGGGGCAGCAGCAGCAGCAGCGGAGGCCAGGCCAAGAGGCTCCACTTTCAGCATCAGCAGCAAAGGCAGTTCCAGCCGCAGCCGATTCAGCAGAGGCCAGTTTACCAACAGCAGTTTCAGCATCAGGCACCCAGGCACCAGACAGTCAGTTGTACCTTCTGCAAGAAGCCTGGGCATGTCTTCAATGAGTGTAGAAAGAGGCTAGAGAGGTTCCTTCTTTGCAGAGCGGCAGATCACCAGCTGAGGGATTATACTAGGTCTGGGGGACGAGCAGCCCAGAGAGGAGGAGCCAGAGCAGCAGCAGGCCAGCAGAGGGGACCAGCCCTGTCGATGCAGTAGCAGAGGTTCGTCCAGCACCAGCAGCAGGCCAGGGGAGGCCAGCAGGGACGAGCTTTCACCATGGCAGCAGAGGATGCAGAGGCGATAGGAGAGATGATTGCAGGTTCGATTCTACTCGACTCCAGTCCAGCATTTGTATTATTCGATTTCGGTGCTTCGCATAGCTTCATATCAGTATCTTTTACGATTAGACACGGTATCATAGCTGAATCATTACCTAGGACTTACAAGATCACGACCGGGGGTGGCATTATCCTCGTGAGTGATGTTTGCAAGGGTCGGAGAGTAGTTTTGGGAGGCCGTGAGTTGGAGGTGAGCCTGCTCGTAATGCCATTGCCGAACTACGATATAGTACTAGGCATAGATTGGTTGAGCAGGCACCACACCAGCATTGATTGCAGAGGGGGTAGAGTTCTCTTCAGTGCACCGGGGGAGCCAGAGTTCGAGTACTCCAGACGTCAGGCAGAGCAGAGCAGCAGAGTCTTCTGTGGGGTCTCGGTCGAGGAGCAGACGATTCCACACCCCTTGATAGCAGAGTATATAGATGTTTTCCCAGAGGAGTTGTCGGGACTGCCACCAGACAGAGACATAGAGTTCTCGATAGACTTGGTTCCAGGAGTAGAACCCATCTCTCAGCATGTCTATCGGGTGAACAACAGCGAGCTGGTGGAGCTGAAGAAGCAGGTGGGTGAGCTACAGGACAAGGGCTTCATCTGCTCAAGTTTGTCGCCATGGGGTGCACCAGTGTTGTTCATGTCGAAGAAGGATGGGTCAGTAGGCATGTGTATTGACTATAGGGCACTCAACAACCTCACGATCAAGAACAAATACCCACTGCCGCGGATCGATGATCTATTTGACCAGTTGAGCGGAGCTCTGGTATTTTCCAAGCTTGATCTGAGGTCGGGATATCACCAGGTGAAGGTGAAGAGGGAGGATATTCCCAAGACCGCTTTCAGGACGCGGTACGGGCAGTTCAAGTTTTTGGTTATGCCGTTTGGGCTAACCAATGCACCAGCAATGTTTATGAACCTTATGAACAAGGTGTTCCACCAGTATCTGGATCAGTTTGTGGTGGTGTTTATTGACGACATCTTGGTATATTCCAAGACTGAGGAGGAGCACGAGAAGCATTTGAGGATCGTGCTGGAGACTCTCAGGAAGGAGCAGCTTTACGGGAAGCTCTCCAAGTATGAGTTCTTCTTTGATCGGGTGGACTTCTTGGGGCATGTGGTGACTGGAGATGGTATCTCAGTTGACCTCAAAAAGATTGTAGCAGTTGAGGCATGGGCAGCGCCGACTTCAGTTGCAGAGATTAGGAGTTTCACGGGGCTAGCAGGGTATTGTCGAAGATTTGTGCAGGATTTCTCTCGGGTTGCAGAGCCGTTGACTTGGTTGACCCCGAAGGATACTGAGTTCGTTTGGTCAGAGGAGTGTCAGACAGCTTTTGATGAGTTGAAAAAGTGGCTTACGACAGCTCCGATTCTGACATTGCCTTCAGGATCAGGTGGATTCACTATTTATAGTGGTGCTTCAGGAAAGGGGCTGGGTTGTGTGTTACAGCAGCACGGAAATGTGATTGCCTATGCTTCTAGGCAATTGCATCCCCATGAGAAGAACTACCCTACCCACGACCTGGAGCTGGCAGTAGTGATATTTTCTCTGAAGCTGTGGAAGCATTATCTGTATGGTGAGAGGGTGGAAATCTTCACAGATCATAAGAGCTTAAAGTATGTGTTCACTCTGAAGGAGTTGAACATGAGGCAGCGCAGATGGTTGGAGTTGATGAAGGACTTCGACGTTGCACTGCAGTATCATCCAGGGAAGGCCAACGTGGTTGCCGATGCCTTGAGTAGGTACCCGACAGCCATGTATTTGACCATAGACCGACATTTGCTTGCCGACTTGGAGAGCCTTGGGATTGAGGTGATCGTGCCCGGAGTGCAGATGCAGCTATGGGGGATGCAGATTCAGTCAGACTTGGTGGAGAAGATCAAGTCGGCACAGTTTGAGGACGTTGCTTTGCAGTGTCTCCGAGAGCAGGTTCGAGAAGGATTGCTGGAGGGCGAGTTTTCTCTTGCAGAGGATGGTACCTTGAGGCACGGTTCCAGGTTATGTGTGCCCAGTGGAGATCTCAGAGAACAGGTTATGCAGGAGGCCCACAGATCTCAGTACTCTATACACCCGGGTGCCAACAAGATGTACCGAGATCTGCGGGAGCATGTTTGGTGGTCAGGAATGAAGCGGGAAGTGGCTCGCTTCGTGGCTAGGTGTTTGGTCTGCCAGCAGGTCAAGGCAGAGAGACAGAGGCCCGGTGGACTGTTGCAGCCGCTGTCCATTCCCGAGTAAAAAGGGAGCATATCACGATGGACTTCGTATCAGGATTGTCGCGCACACCAGGAGGAAAAGACGCGATTTGGGTCATCGTTGACAGGTTGACCAAATTGGCCCACTCTTGCCATTCAAGGTGGGTACGTATACAGAGAGGCTGGCGGAGATGTATATGCGGCAGATAGTCAGGATTCACAGGGTTCCAGTCAGTATCATCTCAGATCGGGATAGCCGTTTTACTTTCCATTTCTGGAGGAGTCTGCAGACCAGCTTGGGCACTCAGCTCAAGTTCAGTACTACATACCACCCCCAGACGGACGGACAGTCAGAGCGGACTATTCAGACCATTGAGGATATGCTGCAGACGTGCGTCCTAGACTTTAGAGGTTCCTGGGAGGATCATCTTCATTTGGTAGAGTTTGCCTACAATAATAGTTTTCAGGCCAACATTAAGATGTCACCTTTCGAGGCTCTGTACGGGCGTAGGTGCCGTACACCCTTATCCTGGGATGATGTTAGTGAACGAGCTTTACTGGGGCCAGAGATGGTTGTTGATGCGGCCGAGAAGGTGAAGCTCATCAGGGACAGACTTCGCGTGGCGCAGAACAGACATCGGCACTGGACCGATAGCCACCGGAGGCCCTTAGAGTTTGAGGTACAGATTAGAGTAGGATTAGATTTAGGTTTCCTTGTTTGTAATTTTTGATCATGTTTGTTTGTTATAATTAATTGAGACCTTGCTTGTGATTAGGTCGGAGACCGAGTTTTCTTAAGGATATCTCCGACTCGTGGTACGATACGTTTTGGTGGAGGCGGGAAGCTTAGCCCGCGCTTCATCGGCCCTTTCGTTATCAGCGGAAGAGTCGGTGACGTTGCATACAGGCTAGACTTGTCGCCTGTACTAGTGGGGATCCATAACATATTTTATGTATCACAGTTGAGACGGTACGTGGTGGACCCTAGCTATGTGCTCGATCATTCAGAGATAGAGGTTGGGCCTTCTCTCAGCTATCCAGAGCAGCCAGTGGAGATTCTGGATCGACGGAAGAAGGTTCTGAGGAACGAGGTGATACCCTTGGTGCGCATCGTATGGAGGCATCATTCTCCAGGAGAGTCTACCTGGGAGCGGGAGGATGAGATGCGCGAGCGCTACCCTTATTTTTTTGGACCGTGAGGTATGCTTTCTATCATTCTCATCAGTTGTATTTCGCCTTTCAATTTCGAGGACGAAATTCTTTTAAGGAGGATAGATTTTTTACTACTACATTTCTAGTGTGAGGGTATTTTTGTCATTTTTGGGGTAATTTAAATTTATTAGAATTTATTAGAATTTTTGGGAATTTTTAGGAATTATTTTGGAATTGTTTGGACTAGGTTGACTTTGACTAGTGTTGACCCTTGTAGACCAACCTAGGAGCTAACCCTAGTTAGTATGAGTTTGGTTAGGATATATGACTCTAGTCTAACCTAGCCTAATCTTTGGTTTGGTCATTAGAACCTAATTAGTAATAGAATTTAGAGAGTCATAAGTCATGGCTTATGATTTAGAGTCCTTATTAATCAAATAAAACATAGCCTATGTAACTTGGCCCAAAGCCCAAAAATCAACCAAACCCTAATCCCTAGGAGATGTGGCCGGCCACCCCTATCCTCTTTGGGATCACCACCAAATAAATACCCTCCTAAAATCTAGGGTTGCCTCTTTCTTAGGAAAGCTCAAGTTAGAAAAACAAGGTTTGTTCCTATTCAATAAATTTTTAGAATTCCATTCCTCTTCCTTTTCCATTCAAATCTTTCCTTTAGGTCCTATTCTACCTATTCTTACTGTCATTAATGTTTTATTTCAGTTTGAGATAATTTTTGTGGATTGGGACATCAAGAGGAGAGCCATTGAAAGAGGGGTTTTCTTGAGAAGTTCAAGCTTAGGTAACTTTCTCTACACTCCATGAAATTTTGATTGGTCTTCATCATTAGAGAGCCCTAGGAGTCCCCTAAGTATCAGTATAGGTTTTGTGTCGGGTATCCTAGGTTTCGTGTCCGTTCTGGACACGTATCAGAGCTAGGGTTAAGTGTTTGACGAAATGCCCCAAAGGGCATTTCGATCTCATTTGTGCATTATTTTTAAATAGGAAAATTTGTTTTATCATTGCTTATTGATTGTTAATCTTCTGATGTGATTTTCGTGTCTGCTCGTGTCGGATTTGTGGCCTGGACACGGCAGCACCACAGCCCGCACGTATCCCCTGCTACTCGGGGGCTCCCCAGGACACGACACTGCGTGTTTGGACATGAGATTTTGTGGGATGCTTGGGGCACCTCCTGTCATCAAGCTCCCCAAATCTCCTTGGATCTCGTGCCCTGGTTGGAGAGAAATCGCTTTCGTACGGGAATTTGCCTGTACAGTGTGCACGTGTATTCGGCCACTGATACGGCATTGTAGTGTCGGACACGACACACTGGGACACAATGCAGGTTGACCTAAACCTAGCCCTAGTATAGGTGTACACGTGTGTGCGAGCACGAGGCCTAGTTTGGCCTGTGTCGTGTGCACGACACGCGTGCACACACGCACGAGCCTGTGGTCTACACAGTGTCTGTGTGTGCACTGTTTAGTGTTATTCGTGTTTGGACACGTTTGTGTCCATCTTGGTGGACACGAACAGGTTGTGGGACACATATATGTTGTGTATATACACGACCAACCTCTATTTTTGTATTTTATATTGTTTTGACTTGTGAATTCTCGAATTGCACAATTTTCTGATACATTGTTTCCTGAGAAATTTCAGTTTTGAATACGATTTTGTACACCTATTTAAACCCAATTAATACTGTTAAATGATGGTTTAGTTTCTAAATATAATTCTCCAATTAGTAGTCTAATTGTGTATTGATTTTTGGGTCGTTTGGGTTGTGGGAAATTTGGTTTGGCATTGAGAAGGTATGGCCTGAAATGGTAATTCTGAAACTTGATGTTTAGTTTACTGATTTTTCCAGTTTATATATGTTGAACTTTGTCATCAATTTTAGACCTATTTAATACTATTACATATTGGTTTTAGCTCCTAAATCAGTTCTCCTATATGTAGTCTAGCTATGGTATAAATTTGGGGTTGTTTGGTTGTGAATCGACTTCAAATGGGGTTTTGAAATAGTAGGCCTGAAAACTGTCATAACTGAACTGTTGTGAATGTTCATGAAATGGTTTCCTTTTCTTCCTTTTATTCTAACTGAACTGTATTGATTCTTTCCTTTCCTTTTTCTGTCAAGTCTGAACTGTTTTAGGGACTCATTGCAATGAATTGGTTTCCTTTCCCTTTCTTCCTGTGAGGCTAGCACAGCCTATAACACACACAGTTTAATACACTCTCACATCACTCTCTCACTGACACCCCACACAACAGCACACTATTTTACTTCCCATCACATGTTCCCACATCACTCACACACACTCTAGCACACAGGTTAGTCCTAACACACCTACATCAGCCACACATGTAACACACACAGGTTTTAATATGCTCACACACACTCTATTTACTGCTTACACACACAAGCACTCTCACATTGACTTCTTTCACTCACTCTTCCACACTACACACACATGACACTATCATCTAGGGTTTACTCTCACACACACACACATTGTCTCTCTTGACACTTAGACACACACATGCCTCCCCTCTCTCTATATACACATATATGTATATGTATATTAGGTAATGTGTATGTATCTAAACATATATATTTATTGTGGGTAAGTAGTTATTAGCCTATGCGTAATGTGCAGTAGGTTGTGTGGTAGGATTTCATTAGCCAAATTGTATTTGGCCTATGGCATGTGTGTATCACTAGGATAGATGACTTGTGTGATATTCAGCTAGTTGACCTAGAATTGGCTGTTAAGCCTAGGTTTGACCAACCTAGACTTGTTTGACCTAGTTTAGACTTGTTGGACCTAGTTTAACCATAGTTGACCTAGGTTTGACTCCTTGGTTGACCAAGGTTGACCAAGGGTTGACTTTGGCCTAGATTGACCTAGAATCATGTAGAATGCATAGTAGGACTTCATTTTACCATTTTGGACTTGTTGTGACTTATGCTGTTCTGATTAGGAGCCAGACACCACTCCTCGGACAGTACTTTCTTATTGGACACTCAGATACCAGGTGAGTACATTCTCTGATTATTTCATATCCTGCTTAAAATTATTTCCTGCATTAAATTACTTTACTTGTGCTGTCACGACATTATCACGGATTAGTACTATACGGATCTCTTCATGCAATGTTATCCCCCTCGAAAGCATCGGGTACATTGTGTCATGTGCGTTTCACTTTCATCATGTACTCCTGTGCTTTTACCATACATGTACACTCTTGTGAACCATGTACTCTCATATTCACAGAGCCTTCATGTCTACTATCATGTGCACCCTTTCAAGGGCCCCATGTGATATCATGTACAATAACATAACCTGCTTAGATCCTTGTGTATTAATTGGGGAACGGGGGAGTCCCAGTAGTCATGTGAACAATTCTATAGTAGTGTAGATCATGTACAACTCTTTAGTGTAGATCATGTACAAATATGTCCCGTTCACATGTGCTATCCTGTACTCTGACTCACTAGCCACTGTTAGTTCCTTACTTATAGTAGATATTTCTATTACAGCTCTTTTTCTCTGTTTACATACTGTATTCTTCAGCACCTGTATCTTACTTTAATGCATGATTATATTTTTTTAACCTGCTATGAACTGTTGAGATGTATTGTACTCGCTCCTGTCCTGACTGGACCTGTTAAAAATATTACAGAGGACGAGGAGGAGGCGGGTCTGGATACTTACTACGGGACAGCCTTAGATGACACCTGCGAGCTGGACCCTCAGGAGGACCCAGCTCTAGCTGAGGATATCACCCTGATTGCCTAGACTAGATTAGTTAGGTTTATCTATCTTTTATGTAGTCTTGAGACATGTTTTAGCTAGACTATATTTGGAGTTCAGAGTTGTATATATTCTTTCATTCTGTATCTAAGACCATGTACTTCTGGATATTGCTGGGATTATCTTAGACTACTTGTCATCTATTTATTTCCTTGAGTTCTATTTCATATCGTGCTATCTCTTCCTTAGTTGTGATTGAGTTTTACTGCTATGTCACCCCCATTCAGGGAGTATAAACTATTTAGATATATATATTGTTAGATGTATGTTGACCTAGGACAGCGTTCTACCGTCGACACTGCGGCGTAGGCTGGACGTACCCACGTCTCGTGCCCTTACTCTAGGGTGCGGGTCGTGACACCGTTGGATTAGTGGCCCCTATTGCCTGGGCAGTATTCAGAGAGAGATTCCAGACCAAGTATTTCGATGCTGTAGCTCAGTACGACCTACAAACGAGGTTCACCAATCTGAAGCAGATGGACAGGACGGTCGACGGATATGCGACCGAGTTTTCGAGACTCAGTCGGTTTGCTCCCACCTTGGTTGCGACCGAGTTCGATAGAGCCCAACGGTTCCAACATGGGCTTCATTTAGAGATCTTGTTGGCAGTGGAGCAGTTTGAGCATCAGGCCTTTGATACAGTACTGAGGGCAGCCCGGAGGCATGAATATACCTCCCAGAGGATCGTGGATAGGACCGGAGGTCGAAAGCGATCCCACGGTCAGATGAATCAATCATCAGCACCAGCCTCGGCAGCTAGGGCTTTGACCATTGGAGCTCCGAGGCGGACGACCTCAGTGACGTCGGTTCAGCATTCTACCCCGATGTACCCTCAGCAGCAGAAGCAGAAGCAGTATTCCGCAGTGGGATGTTCACACTGCAGGAAGCCAGGCTATGTAGTATCAGAGTGTCGCAGAGCATAGGGTTTGTGCTTGGTTTATGGTACCACGGACGACAGGGTTGGGAACTGTCCGAACAGGGGGAGTTCATCGGCCTTCTCTAGTCCTTCAATTAGAGGACAAGCACCAGTCCAGCAGCAGCAGCAGCTGCAGTACCCTTTCCCGAGGCCATTACCAACGCAGGTCCAGGCATTCCAGCAGCAGAGACCGTAGCAGTATGCCCAAGACCAAGCCCTGATCCAGAGCAGACAGAGAAATTTTCAGCAGAGGGGACCCGCACCCAGAGGGCATGGTCAAGTGTTAGCTTTGACCATGGGAGATGAAGGATTAGCACCAGGAGAGGTAGTGACAGGTACTATTCTCGTCAACACCTTTCCAGCTTTAGTATTATTTGATTCTGGTACCTCGCATTCATTTATGTCTGCACGATTCGCGAATCGGATAGGACTGGAGCCCGAGTCATTATCAGTAAGGCTCAATATACTTACTGGTAATGGACTTGTGGGAGTAGATAGAGTATTTTTCTCGTGTCGGATCGTAGTTAGCGGTAGAGAATTCTCCACTAGATTGATAGAGTTCCCGATAGCCGATTATGATGTGGTCCTAGGGATGGATTTGTTGAGGGACCAGTATGCTAGGATAGACTGCCATATTGGCAGGGTTATTTTTAGCATTCTAGGCGAACCAAAGTTTTTCTTCTTTCGAGGCAAAGTTGAACCTTCTCTACCAGAATTGTGAATGGCAGTAGCAGAAGCAGTTCAATTTCCCAGAGTAGTCGAAGAGTTTCCAGATATTTTTCCAAAAGAGCTTCCAGGGATGTCGCCAGAGCGGGAGATCGAGTTTACCATCGACTTGATTCTCGGGATAGCTCTAGTGTCAGAGAGAGTCTACAGGATGGCGCCGTCAGAGCTAGAGATATTGTACAAGATGATTGAAGAACTTAGAACTAAGGAATTCATTCGTGCTAGTGGATCGCCTTGGGGAGCCCCGATGCTTCTTATGAAAAAGAAGGATGGTACGTCCAGATTATGTGTAGATTATCGTACCTTGAACTCAGTGATAATCAAGAACAGATACCCTCTCCCGAGGATAGATAAATTGTTTGATCAACTCAAGGGGGCAGCAGTATTCTCGAAGATCGACTTACGGTCAGGGTACCATCAGATCAGAGTCAGAGAGCAGAATATCCCGAAGGCTGCTTTCAGATCTAGGAATGGGCATTGGGAGTTCCTTATGATACCATTTGGAGCAACCAATACGCCGGCTGTATTCATGGACCTCATGAATCGTATCTTCATGCCTTATTTGGATCAGTTCGTGATTGTGTTCCTAGACGACATCCTGGTCTACATCAACAGTGAAGCGGAGCATGAGTAGCATCTCCAAGTTGTCCTCCAGATTCTCAAAGAGCACTAGTTGTATGCCAAGTTTATTAAATGCGAGTTCTGGCTCGATGTATTTCGTACTTGGGCCATATCATCACCAGAGGAGGAGTTGAAGTGGATCCCCAGAAGATATTGACCATAGAGACGTGGCCAGCACCTAGCACCATCGTAGAAGTTCGGAGTTTTCTAGGATTGGCTGGCTATTACCGGCAGTTTGTATCAGACTTTGCTCGGATTTCAGCACCATTGACGCAGTTGACCCGCAAGGATGTGCAGTTTGCTTGGACAGCAGAGTGTCAGAGTTCATTCGAGGAGTTGAAGCGAAGATTGATGACGGTACCCATTCTCACGCTTCCAGATAGAACCGGAGGATTCTCAGTGTATTGTTATGCTTCGGACAGAGGTTTAGGATGTGTTCTGATGCAGCATGGGAAGGTAATAGCTTATGCGTCACGACAACTTCGTGATCATGAGAGGAATTACCCAACCCATGACTTGGAACTGGCAGCAGTAGTGTTTGTACTTAAGTTGTGGAGGCATTACCTATATGGAGATAGGGTGGAGATTTTCATCGACCACAAGAGCCTGAAGTATGTTTTCACCCAGAAGAATCTTAACATGCGTCAGAGGAGGTGGCTGGAGCTACTAGTGGATTATGATGTCAACCTGCAGTATCATCCTGGGAAGGCCAACGTTGTTGCAGATGCATTGAGCAGGAGAGCCGGAGTTTATTTCCTAACAGCGCAACCAGAGCTGTTAGCAGATCTTCAGAAGATGGGAATAGAAGTTGTCCTCCCTTCCAGTGTGGCATTGATGGCCAGCATACAAGTTCAGTCCACTATAGTCGAGAGGATCCGGATGGCGCAGTCAGCAGATTCCAAGCTTCAGCGATTCAGAGCAGAGTATGAGACAGGACGAAGACCGGAGTTATGCATTCATAAAGATGATACACTTCGACATGGGAAGCATCTTTGTGTACCCAGTGGAGATATCAGACAGAAGATCATGACAGAGGCTCACAGTTCGTAGTTTTCCATTCATCCCGGCGGTACGAAGATGTACCGTGATATTCATCAGCACTTTTGGTGGAATGGCTTGAAGAGGAAGATAGCTCGGTTTGTCTCTCGGTATTTAGTTTGCCAACAAGTCAAGGCTGAACATCAGAGGCCAGCTGGACTTTTTCAGCCCTTGCCAATTCTAAAATAGAAGTGGGTGCATATAACCATGGATTTTGTGACTGGATTACCTAGATCCCCGGCTGGCAGAGATGCTATTTGGGTTATTATAGACAGGCTCACGAAGGTAGCTTATTTTTTTCCTTCAGAATTGGTTAGTCGATGGATCAGCTTGCAGAGATGTACCTCAGGCAGATAGTCAGATTGCACGGAGTGCCAGTCAGTATCATGTCCGACAGAGATTCAAGATTTACGTCGCACTTTTGGCAGAGTCTTCTGAAGAGTTTGGAGACTCGTCTCAAGTTCAGTTCAGCTTATCATCCGCAGACAGATGGTCAGTCAGAATGCACGATCCAGACTCTTGAAGATATATTACGGTCATGTACACTCGACTTCGGTAGTTCGTGGGAAGATCACCTGCATCTCGTAGAGTTCTCCTATAACAACAGTTTTCAGGCCAGTATCCAGATGGCACCCTTTGAAGTGCTATATGGCAAAAAGTATAGATCACCTTTAGCTTGGGATGTTATCGGCGAGAGACACATGCTTGGTCCAGAGATGATTACGCAGACAATCGCGGTGGTCAGACAAGTCAGAGATCATCTTCAAGTTGCCTAAGACCGTCAGCGCCATTGGACCGATTCTCATCGGCGTCCCCTTGAGTTTTCTGTCGACGACCATGTGTTACTTAGGATCTTGCCTACCCGTGGTGTCATTCGATTTGGCGTACGGGGAAAGCTTAGTCCAAGGTATATAGGGTCGTTCGACATTCTAGAGCGAGTAGGTGATGTGTCCTATCATCTCGCTCTTCTACCGTCGTTATGTGAGGTGCATGATGTCTTCCATGTATCCCAATTACGATAGTATATTTTAGATCCGAGCCATATCCTTGATCATTTGGAATTGGTTGTTGGTACCAACCTTTCGTATGAGGAAAGGCCCGTATCCATATTGGACCGAAGAGAGAAGATACTCAAGAACAAGACTATTAATTTAGTCTGTGTTGCTTGGGGTCATCACTCCTTGGGTGAGTCAACGTGGGAGCGTGAGGATGATATCCGCTCGCGATATCCACACCTGTTTAACTCATAAGGTATAATGTCTTCCTTATGCCTTATGCTTTTACTTTTACTTCCTTGCTTGCATGAATAATTGCTTGATTGACTGCTAGTCCTAGCATGCTTATGATTAATGTAGCTTGTCCTGACACCTCTAGCCTCTTAAGTAAATTTTGAGGACGAAATTCTTTTAAGGTGGGTAGAGTTGTCACTCATGTTTCCCGTTATACGTATTTTCAGGATACGTATACGGATTTATGACAATTGTCAGGTGGCGCATATTTTTACTTATCTTGCTTAGTTTAGCCTTGGTTTAAATCTTGACTTGATTGGTTAAACTTGGTTCAACATGACTTGGTTTGGCTTGGTTTGGTTTTTATTGGGTTGAGATGAGAGGGGTTGCTATATAAGTCAACTTCTTCTCTCTCCTCCATTATTTTGCATTTACTTCTTCATCTTCTTCATTTACTCCTCCCACCTACCAAGCCTAGGCAAGTGCAACTTGCTTCATGATGGATCTCAAGTTTTATTGTTCCATTCCCTCCCTTACTTCATTCTAATCCTCTTTAGAACTTGACAATTTTGGATTTGATGGAGGAATTCTTATAGATCTAAGTTTGTAATCTTTTCGATTTTTTTGGTTTTGATCTCTAAAACTTGATTATTTTCAAAATCTAATAGTTTTATGTTGTAGGAAATTCAATTCTACCCAATTTTGGCTTTTGAACTGCTTGATTTCGACTTCGTATATGAAAGTTATGCCATTTTCATGTTCATAGGTTCCCCACACCTTTTGGTGTTGTTGGGACGATAAACAGTACCGCGCGCAGTGTATTCGCTGCCGCGTGCCGCGCGCTGCGCTTGTGCGCAACGTGCGATGTGGAAGATTTTGCCCGCGCGCAATGCACAGGTTGTGCGCCGCGCGCCCGCGCACTTCGCTGCCGCGCGCCCGCGCGTCGCGCTTGCGCGCAACGTGCACCGTGGGCTATTTTTCCCGTGCGTAATGCGCAAGTTGCACACCGCGAGCCTACACACTTCGCTGCCGCGCGCCTGCGTGCCGCGCTTGCGTACAACGTGCGTCGTGGGCGATTTTGCTCGCACGCATTGCGTGACTTGTGCGCCGCACGCCCGCGCACTTCTCAGTCGCACGCCCGCGCGTCGCACGCCCGCGCAACGTGTGACGTGGGCAATTTTGCCTGCACGTAATGCGGAACTTGTGCGGCCGCGCGCCCGCGCACCGTGCTTGCGCACAACGTGCACCGTGGGCGATTTTGCCCGTGACACTTGCGCGCAGGTCACTCTAAATGACTGTTTTTGCTTCTTTGAGCTGTTTTGTAGCTAAAATCTTGAAAAACTCAAAACATGAAAGTTGTAGATCTTTTCCTTGGCTTCAAGAATATGTCACTAGTTATTTTGTACAAGTTTCTCTCATTCATGATAATGTAAGAATAGAACACGATAGTGGCCCGCTGTGGCGCACTCTTGATAAGTAAACTGACATGGTATATCTCGACATGCTGTTATGACAGCTAGCCTGACATGACAAGTATGAAAGACCTGGACACCGTGGACAATTATGTTTATACAAATAAACCAGTACTGTCTTGCATCATGTCAAGGATAGGGATCCCTGAGTACCACGGTCAGGGATACCTACAGTAATTGACTAAGGCTAATAAACTAAGATAATTCAGTAGACATGAAGAGATTCCCAGCTACAGGCAATCCCGTTATCTAGGCGCATTAAGTGGACTTGTAGCCTACCGACGAGTAGTGCACATTTTTAGCACATAGTCACGTGTTACATTCTTCATAAACGGACATTCGACCTGAATAACTGGATGGTCTGCAGGGCTTGTGGCTGTTGGGATAATCTCATTGCATCTTGCTAGTAACTAGGCCTGTGATAACCCTAGTTAGTTAAAGTATCAAGCTGTACTCTTTGCTTTGCCGTGATTGATTTGATGGAATCTATTTCATCTTAGTCCTGTCCTGATCCTGTACAAGATTATGACATGACATGATTATTGATGCTTGCCTTAACAATAACGATCGGGGGTCCAGTTCTGTTCAGGCGAAGGTTTACAACCTCGGTCCTTGTTTGGTTTAAGAGTTATAACCTGGCTTCCGGAGCAGTTCTGTGTCCTCTCTTCGTTTATTGTCTTATTGTAACCCCAGGCCATGCTCGTCATGTTTTATCTTACTTCAAATATCATGATTATTTATACTGGCCTTATCAATAAAGATCAGGGGTCCAGTTCGGTTTAGGCGAAGGGTTACAACCCCGGTCCTTGTTTGGTTTAAGGGTTGTAACCTGGCTCCCGGAGTAGTTCTGTGTCCTCTCTTCATTTATTGTCTTGTTACCTTTCCAATAGTATTTGAGACAGGTTTCTATTCAGGTGAAGGGTAACAACCCTGGTCCTTGTTTGGTTTAAGGGTTGTGACTGGGCTATTTGAATGGTTTTCTCGTACTCAGTTTACTGTTGTTATTTTTATTATTATCAGTTCTTTATTTATTATTTATCTTTAATATTCTATTGTGATATGCTGGTTTTAGTTCCTAAGTGAAGCCTCCTTTGTGGCACTTGCTCTTTCTGGGGTCTGATCCAGCTGGTTTTATGTGGCCAGATATCGGAGCAAGCCCAGAGGATCCACCTGTCTTCCAGCCAGATGGTGACCACCAGGCGTAACCCTGGCAACGAGTGGGTTTCTTTTGTGCTCCCACTTATTTATAAAATTATTCTTTTGAGGCATTTAGCCGACGAGTACGTGTTAGCTCGTATTGCATCTTTATTTACTGTCTGCCTACGGGCTGTAACATGATTGACAGATCCTAGGGTTGATCATGTGTGACTAACCTCTTGCTAGTCCTCACATTTTGTACGACTAGCTTCATGATCAGCTGAATATGTAATGTTTGGGACGCCTTACGATTGTATATTTGGTGATCTTGCATCTTGTAACTTTTACTTACTTGCTTGTGATTGAGACAATAGGCTTGTTCTTGACCATAGGAGACTGATGGCTTGTAGTTAAACCCTCATGTATCTAGACAGCCGTGACCGTATAGCGAGGTGGGTTGCACTTCAACATACGTAGCTAGCTATGTCCGCCCCCGCTCTACATTATTCTGGTTCTGGGACGTGACATATATCCCATGGGAAGTAGAGAGAGGGGCCCTTGGCTTGTATCAAATATCAGTTGAGTGTATAGGAATATGGGATTTTGTGATAATTAAGTAGTATCAGTAGTATCTCAAGTCTTAGTTAGGATATTCAATTTAAGGTTCTGATATATGTAAAGAGGGTATGTAAGTTAAACCTAGAAGCCTAACAGAAAATAGATTGGTTGATTTTCTAACTTCCAAATATGCGTATTGATTTAGTTAATTCTAAATATAGGTTCTGGAGAATTTGCTCAGCACTTAACCCGTATCTGCAGCTCAAGACCACAGACAAGTACATATACTGATTTTTATTGTTTTCGATAGTTTCCTTTACATGTTATACATATGTCTTGCTGTTTGTTGACACGATCATCACACGGAGATAGTATCATGGATTTATTATACACCTTGATTGTCTTTTACATGCTTACCTCACTTGCGATTGATTCCATGAGTACTAGTTGGGCGGAAAAATATCTTAGTAGACGTGTGAACTACCCATTCCATCCCCAAAATGTCTTTTCTTGACTGATAGCAGCTGCACACGACACGTGCAGGGTGCCGGGTTTTCTCCTTAGTCGTTCACACGTTGAAATCGATATTTCAATGCATGTAGATAGTTAATATTCCCATTATTTCATCGTGTTCTTCACCACTTGCCATGTCACCATGATTACATATTGCTTTCTAGTAGCTATTTCTCATTGATAGAGTTATATGTCTTTTTCTATTGTACCATGATGCTGGTTTCTTGCTAGTTTCATTCTCATATGTTATATACATGATCTATGACTCTGTTGTGTCTCGGATAGCTGTCATATGTGTACTTGTTCCATTCCTGACTGGAAACCAATATTTTAGGTGATGAGTTAGAGGAGTTATGTACTACTTATTATGAGTAGACTGTGGACCATGATCTGAGCATGCAGGAGGACATGGATGCGGGGCTACCCTCCGTATGAGACATTTAGCTAGATATTATTTTTTTTATAGAGCAGGAGTTGCCTCCATAAACTCTTTTATTATACTTCATTTTATTTGTGGATTATGCGAGTTGAGTAGTGGACATCCATCTTGGCACATTTTGTTCTCTTATAATTATTTTATCTATCATATCCTGGTCTCTATCTTGGAGATTATTCAGATCAGTTATTATCTTCTCTCTCACTGTAGTTATTTGTATATATCTTGTTGTTATTGACTGATCTGTAGATTTTTGTTTGTGTTGTAGAAATTTATAACTGCATGGTTGTATTTAATAAAATGTAGAGATGACTAGATAGTGTTCTACTGCTGATACCGCAGTGTAGGCTGGACGTACCCACGGCTCATGTCCAAATATTGGGTGCGGGTCGTGACACGGAGCACCACACTGCACCACGAGCGTCAGCTCCTTCCAATATACAACTTCAGGACATACCGCCTTCACCTGCTCCCAGCTCGACAGAAGACTTGGTCGAGATGGTCAGAGACCTGCACGAGCGTTTTGAGGCCCGAAGTAGACAGGAGGATCACCATAAGATGGGACTCCCGCAACCTTACCCCCTCGAATGGAACAAAATGGTTTATCCTCCCAAGTATAAACTGTAAATACTGACACCATACGACGGGAAGGATTCTCCTCGCATGTACCTGACCTACTTTCAGTCTCAGACGGGGCATCTCCCAAAAGAAGACGCCTTACTCACGAGCTTGTTTGTCGAGGCTTTAAAGGGAGCCGCCTACGACTGGTACTGCAGTCTCCCTGACAACTCCATATCATCCTTCGATGACTTGACACGCCTCTTCCTTGATCGATTCTACGATGGAGGGAGAGACATGACCATGTCGTCTCTCATAGAAGTACGGCAGACTGAGAATGAGACCGTTCGAGTCTTCATCGAATGTTTTCGACAAGTATGTCTAAAGTTGCCTCCGGATATGCCAAACATGTACTCGTCGGAACATGCAGCACGAACATGCTCCCTGCAATCAAGCTCTGGCTCAACTCCACTCCCCCGCCTGATTGGAGCGCATTGACCGTTGAAGCCGAAGCTGCTGAAAAGAAGGCACGTAATGCTCGCCTTCTGGGGGTTAATTTTCCCACCTCCGATGACAAAGGTAAACGGCCTGCGACAGGCAGTAGCAACCACGAAGCGAAAGAAGCAGGCATTAACTGTCAATGCATCTAACAGCACGCAGGGTCCTTCCCTGAGGCCTCCTATCGTACCACGACCGAAGATGGTATACTCCTTCAACGATGAAGATACCTTACAACTCTTCGAGATGTTGAAGCAGGGTGATAAAATTAAGTTGCCTGATCCCAAGCGTCCTAACGAAGTGGACAGAGTCGGCGACCCGAGGTACTGTCACTACCATCGGTTCGTTGGACATCCAACTAAAGACTGCAAC
The DNA here is from genome assembly GCA_029216955.1 of Iris pallida. Classification (NCBI taxonomy): domain Eukaryota; kingdom Viridiplantae; phylum Streptophyta; class Magnoliopsida; order Asparagales; family Iridaceae; genus Iris; species Iris pallida. The sequence continues at coordinate 9,268,709 of JANAVB010031216.1, read as the reverse complement.
ATCCTGAAAGACTATATATAGCACATGATCAATGCGAACGTCATCTCAGTCGATTACGAGGAGAAGACAGTCTCGGCCAACATGGTGTCGCTCCAGTTCGGCACCTTACCACCTACCACAACTCAAGATGGCGTCGTCCATATCCCAAAGGCGACAATGGAAGTAGTCAACCTTCCACCAACCCGCGAAAAAGTGGGTGGCCTGACACCATTCACAACATCCAAGGGAGAGATCATGTGGGTTCACACGAATCTCGTTCCAAAGCTGACTCAACCGGGGGTACCCTCTACCTTCATAAGCAAAGGCAAGAAAACCAAGTCTTGCCAAATGGTGATTTTCTCCCTTGAGGAAGCACCGTCCGTATAAACGCATTTACAGCAGAATACCCAGCCTGAGGAGGCTCCATCCAAAGTGACGCCCCTATCAGCACCACAGCTGTCCAAGGAAAAGGTTCATCCCAACCACCTGCAGCTGATAAACAAAAGCAGAAGGAGGCACGCTTCGACAGGCCTCTTCGAGAAGACAACAATCCAGGATTAGCCAAGCCCCACAACTTTGACATACTGGCACAACTCGCCAGTACTCCAGCACGGCTTTCCCTATTCGAGCTCCTGCGCCTATCCAAAGATACTCGAATAGTTCTCTGTGAAGCCCTGAAGGACGTCGAGTCTTTCATCAGTCAGGTCAAGCATCCTGACGACGATCCTACAGCATGTCCGTGTTGGCACATTTATTTTGATAACATTAACAGCATCTTCAAGGTTTAGTTTTTTCTATATTTTCAGCAAACAGATACACCCTCAAGCTTTCCAATGTCTGTTACAAAGATTTATGTCTATCCAAGCCACTTAGCAATACCACATGAAAAGCTTATAAAAAAAGTCTCCCAAAAACAAGACTGAAGAAAAGACAGCGCATACTCGAAGACTGCTTTCAAAGATTCCAGTTTTTAGAATCCATTCAAGGTCTAGGACTTTCAATGTAACACTCAAGGTGGATGACAAAACATAGGCCCCTTCTATTTTTAAATCAAAATTAATATCTTCAGAAATGGAATACCGACGACATACCGCCATGTACCGACGGTATACCGAATTCTTCATGAGAAAACTCTCTGTGACGAAACTTGGCATACCGACGGTACACCGCTATGTACCGATGGTATACCGTTTCTAAGCAAGAGAAAACTCACTGTGACGAAACTCGACATACCGACGGTACACCACTATGTACAGACGGTATACCGTTTCTAAGCAAACAAAAACACTCTATGACGAAAATTGGCATACCGTTGTGTACCGACGGTATACCGGTTTTCTACGTAGAAAACCTTCTGTGAAGAAAGATGGCATACCGACGGTATACCATTGCATACCGTCGGTATTCCGATCTCTCTTATTTTAATTTTTGAACAGACAGATGTCTGCATTAAATGCTCCAACGGATAGATTTATTATCGTTACCTCTCAAGAACGGTATACCGACGGAATACCGCTCCATACCGACGGTATTCCGTCATCCTTATGTTTGGAGCATTAAATGCCTAGTTCTCTTGGTTCTCTATTTAAGGTGGTTGTGTCTTCTCTTTAAGGACATCCACTTGAGCCTTAAATTTTTTCAACAACCAAAAGAGCCTCTCCATTACTACTCTACCCAAAGCTTTAATTTGTCATCCAACCGAAAAGTGCTAGAGTATTTCAAGAGTTGTATGTTTCGATCTTGAAAGTGTTGTGGAAGATCAAAAGCTTTTTTTTCTTTTCCATTGAAGTTGGCGAGCCTTCGTAAGAAAACTCGTGTGTAAGAAGTTGACGAGTTCTTCGAATCCAAACTCGTGTTGAAGTTGACGAGTTCTTCGGATCCAAACTCGTGTGTAACTATTTACTCAAATAGTGGATTAAAGCCGAAGAGAGTTCCGGGACTAGAGTGCCCCTTGGGAGGATACCAGGATACATCGAGTGTTTGAATCTCTATCTCGTTTCTTCGTTAAAATAGTAGTAAATTTTTGGTAATTATTTTATTACCCTATTCACCCTCCCTCTAAGGTTCTATAATTTGTATCAGAGCTTTGTTCTCTTGATTTGGACTTACACCCTAAGAGTGATCCATGGACACTAATCTTAGCACCAACTCATTTCACAATGTCACGACCGACACCCGTTTTTTTTAAAATGGATACGAGACGTGTCTAAGCTAGCCTACGCTGCAGTGTCGGCGGTAGAACGCTGTCACGGCCATGAAGATCGAAATTATAACTAATGCTCATTAACATAATTAATTTATTTTACAAAGATCACAAGTTTTACATTTATAGAAAAATATAAACTTGTACAAATAAATGAATGACTACAACTCAACTATCTAGCTAATCTCTAGGCTTTTGTCTGCAAGTACCCCCTATCTCCCACGCTAAGTGAATCCACGGCTACCTGAAAAATGTTGGTTTCCAGTCAGGAATGGAACGAGCACAATCCACTGAATGAAATTTCAATAAAGAAAATGACTATAAAACAAAGGTTAGACATCAATCATGAGTTTTGAAAATAAACAGTAAAGCCATAAGAAAAGACAGAAAAGCAATAGTAAATAAATAGACTCATATACTTTCTCCACCGTTAGAAGTATCGTTGATATGTGATCAGTCTGGGCCACTACACCGCACGGTCTACGATGTCTACTTGCAGAAAATAAGCACTGTCTACAATGTCTACTTGCAGAAAATAAGCACTGTCTACGATGTCTACTTGCAGAAAATAAGCACTGTCTACAATGTCTACTTGCAGAAAATAAGCACTGTCTACAATGTCTACTTGCAGAAAATAAGCACTGTCTATGGTCGGATCACACATCCTTGGTACTTCTCATTCCCGACTCAACAATTTATAATAGAAAAATTATCTCATAACCAATGGCCAATCAATGAAATATAGTAAAAATCAATATCGAAATGCAGACAATAAACTGTACTCGCCTGTGGTCCTCTGCTGGTGAAACCGACAGTCTGAACTACTCAATGTGCCACAATAGTCAAAACCCGTACAACAGTCCCCGAAAGCTGAAATAAACATTACCAATATTTTTAGAATAGTCAAATTAGCTAGGATTGCCTGTCCTTAAGTCCAATTCTGGACACAGGGGCAAAACGGTAATTTTGGGCAAAAACGATGTCCGCCGTTGGACCCGCTTTGTACTGAAAAGCGTGCCAGAGTCAACAGTCTCTAAAGTCGTCAAACTACATGTCTACAGATCCAATTTTTCGATACGAACCCAACCGTATATCCAGAGTTGGATTCCGACGGGTCGTGCACAAAATCGTCCGTTGAGTGGGACCGTGGGGCCTGCAAAACGACGATTTTATCAACGGTCTCAGAATCGGACCAAACTTGGCATACAGGACCAGAAAAATGATACGGTTCTGTTGGCGTAAGTTTTGTCTCGATCTGACGAGCGTGCACAAAGTAATTGAGAAATTTACAAAGTGCACGATATGGTGAATTTCGACCGATACGCATCAAATTCGTCGCGCACACACGACCAATTTGAATTCCGCCAAAACCCACACGACCACGAAGCTGTTACGCAGCTTGCGATTCTTTCGGTTCGCGACCACGTCATCCCGATTGGCGTGACGCACGTCGTGTGGAACTATTTCAATGTTTTGAAAATAGATTTTTGGAAAACTTTGGGATTCGATTTCTCGACGCTCAGTCGATGATTTCAAATTCCGCAAAAATGGTGATCAAGACCTATATGTTGTCTAAAAGTCTCTTCAAATAGATTTTATAATGTGGGACTGGATTGATCGAAAACGATCCTCAAAAGTGGGTTCATGGACTGCACTAGTGCTCTGTTTTTGGACAGATTTTACGTCGATTTCGACCCCGATTCTTTTCGAATCTGGATTGATTCCGAACCAACAAACTAGATGGGTTCCTAGGGGGTTATGTTGACTTTCCATATGATTTTACGGAATTGCAAAACATCGAGTATGCGCGAAGAATTAACATCGCGAAGTCGGTACCTTGGGGGGGTTGCTGCTGTTGCTCCTTTGTCCCCACGCACGCACGCGCACTGCATCCACGCGGCCGTGGCCGCGCGCGGTGGCGGCACCGGCGGCGGGTGGCCGCCCACACATCGGGGGTGGCACGGCTAGGGTGGCGGCGAGTTTTTGTGTAGGGTTTTCGTTTTTATTGCTGCGGTTCTCTCTCGACTTTAACCGTGTATAAATATGTCGATATAACCGAACCTGGGGGGGGTCGGGTTATCCGCTGGGGAGTTCGGGTTTGGGCTGCAGCGGAGTTTGGGCTGGGTTAGCTACTGGTGTTGTTCTTCTCTTATACATATATATATATATATATATATATATATATATATATATATATATATATATATATATATATATATATATATATATATATATATATGTATGTATGTAAAAAAATATATATATATATATATATATATATATGTATGTATATATATTTATCAATACCTATATATATTTACTAATCCATATATATACATATATATATCTATATACTTATATATTATATACACGTATACACCCACATATGCCCAATATATATACGTATACATATATAAAATGCTATACACATATACATATATACAATATATATACACTCATATCTATACATACCCTATATATCTATATATATACACACACATTCACGTACACCCATATATATATTTATATATATACATTCACATATACGCCTATATATAATTCATATTATATTTTATATATATATATATATATATATATATATATATATATATATATATATATATATATATATATATATATATATACACACACACTTACCTATATACAATATATATTTTATATATATACACATAAATTCATATATCTATATATATAATCTCTTACGTATATATATATATATATATATATATATATATATATATATATATATATATATATATATATATATATATATATATATATATATATATGCATATATATATATATATATATATATATATATATATATATATATATATATATATATATATATATATATATATATATATGCATATATATACGTATAATATTTATATATATACACACACAAAAATATATAATAATAACAATAAAATAAGAATAATATGATAATAACAATAATGATAATAATAATAAGAATAATATAATAATAACAATAATGATAATAATAATAATGATAATAATAATAATAATAATGATAATAATAATAATAATAATAATACCCATTTGTATAAATAACCAAATATTTAGGAAATATCGTTAAGTCTACCCAAAAGCTAGAAAATATTTGTACATACCTAAAAGTATGTCTACATAGGCTTGGGCTTGGTTTGGGTCCAATTTGCACTAGTTTGGTACAACCGGGTTCCCTAAAACTAAATATTATAATTAATAAATAAATAATCTTCGATAAGGGTTACGTCGCAACTTGGTCTGGTTTTCCTAGTTAGGATATCACTATGGCTCGGCCTTCTCTACCAGGGCTAATACACTAGTCAAAGAATGCCACTGCACTACCCGTGCCATAATTCCTAGTCACTTTGTACTCCAAATCTCCATCATGGCTAAAATCATCTACCGTAATAATTAACTAGATAATTATTTATAAAAATCTAAAAATCACCATTTCACTTAAATAAATAAATAAAAAAATATAATATCAGAATTCCGGGAAGAGGGGCTACAAATCTACCTACCTTAAAAATAATTTTGTCCTCGAAATTTAGGGGAAGAGTCCATCCGCTATGATCGAAGACGGCTTCCATTAGCTATCCACTGTTCTCGTGGTCATTTCGTACTACGAATCCTCGAAATTTCTACCCACCTTTGGTCACTCTACCCCCTCAATACTCCTGACGCTAAAACTTTATAGCCTTCCATCGAATTGCTAAAAAAAATTGCTACCAATAGGTATCTATTGTATATGGCAACTATAATCTTCTCTTATCTATCACGCAACCCAAAATCTAACGTGTAACAAATTTATACAAGTAGCTAAGAAATATTGCTAGATTCAAATAAGCGTGACCATACGTCACTCTGAAATAGGAAGGACAGGAAGATAAGGAAGAATAATTGAGGGCATTTATGAAGTTTCACGAGCGGTAGAATGTATCCAATGATGTAGATAGAATGAAAGTCTATGAACCATTGGCTTATTTGCTAGAGTGGCTACTCTAATCCAATCACTTACTAAATCATAGAACGCTTATTTCTTAGAGAGGGGTTTGTAATCTGTGGACTATGAAAAATCTGCTCTCTAAATTCTGAATGGGTTCCATAATAGAATGAAATTTGAGAAATCAAGATTGCGATTTTTTCCATGGTTATTTAAACACATGAGCAAAGAATATAAACGCAATACATAATCGTATCTCGACTTCCAGGTAGATGGGATAAAGGTTATGTATGGATTCACATTCTAAGGGGTGGAAGTTACATAATAGATACATGGACCGATTTCAAGTAGTTCAGTCTTATAGTCCAAATATGGTAGTATGCATGGATGGGTGTTACTGGGTCTTAATGGGCTTCCTAATTGGACATCCCTCTTTGGTTGGGAAAACCTTGGATTGCAACCTACATGGACTGGAAAAGATTCCAATGATAAAACTATTCCTACTAGGTTAGGGTATTCTAGAATAGGTTTCTATCCAAGGGGTTGAGCTAGTTGCTAGTCAGGTTGGTTAGCTAGGTCCTTAAGGCCCAAAAATGCGCCCTCCGGTGACTTTTGTATTTAAGTAGCACAAGAGGCCTCTATCGAGTGGTACACTAGTGGCATGGGCGTAGTGGGCTTCGAGTAGATCACTACCATATATTGGGTCGAAAGAATTGGGTCAAGGTTGAGGCTCTAGTGGAAGTCGGAAAGTATACCGGTATTACGGTAAGGGTTATGGCTAATCCTTTTGTCCTGAAAGTCGTACCATAAAAATAGAGTACAAGGGGACGGGTTTGAGTGGGACATGATATACCTAGATGAAGGTGGACTCGTCTAGATCTTTCATATGAAATCTGTTGGAAGGTACAATTGGTCCCATGCTCCGAATATTAATGACACGGCCGGGGACACAAAATGATCTAGGTGGAAAGTGGGAGTCCAAGGGCACTAATTATCATCCTAATAAATCTATCCTAATCAATCAGTAATCCTCGTATATCCCAAAGTTTTAGGAGACTCACAGCCTATCCACCTTAGAAAATATGATATGGTTTTAGGGGTGATGAGGTTGGAAGGATTCCAAAGTCCGGATATTGTACCCCAACACTTGTTAACAAAGGGTGAGGCAAGGCGTAACGGGGTACGGTAGGTATAAGTCAAGTCAAGGATCGTTCCTCAATAAATAAATAAAAACGAGTTGTGCACTGACACATGGTCGATAAAATAGAATGACCTACTCGTCCACAGTATACATGAGTTGTCGACGGGGTAACCAACTCTAAGGCACATCATATGAAAGGATTTCTAACAATTGAGTCATGAATTTCTATTTGTGTCCAAACCTGCCAGACTATTGTCACAAGGGTTCTATTTGAAGCAAGCTTCAACAATTAATTAAAGGCTCACAACATTTGGTTTCTTGAGAATGGATAGTCTTCTAGGTTGGCGTTCTTACTAAAGGTAAAACCCTAATCATTCTCAAATTCAGATAGCTCGACAGTCTCAATAGTAGTTTGAGGGTCGATGGGAGAACGAGTAACTCAATCACATGACAGGCCGATGGTAGCTACACTTGTGCCTACCATTATCATAGCCATGGGAATACTCTGTATCTCTCTACCATCACGAGCTTCCGTCTCTCCAAATCGGTGAAAGACAAAAACAATAAAGAATTCAAGGGAGATGTTACAGAATACAATGTCGTGATTCAAGGGCGAACATATAATTCAAGAGGAATTGTCAATGCAATCGCGGATGAGATCCTAGATACTTCTACATCTCAATCCACGTAGGACAATTAAATGAAGTGCGAACCAAATACATCATGGTTGATCAGACCATAATACACTGATTCTGATTAGACAATATGTTAGTGGGCGTCCCCAATAAACATATGTCTTGAATCAAGCTCGATAAAAGAGTAAGCTTGCAAAACTAGGCTGTAATAGCAGCATTAGTCAAAATACAAATATACCAGACTTTTGAAAGAATGCACCAGTAGTTCGAGTTTTATCAGAATCAAACCTTACCTGGTGTTCTTGCTTACACAGTCTTCCTGCTATCTTCTTATACATAAGGCCTTGGTTGACTAATGGGTTATGGACATTCTAAATTCCATATTCTAGGTAAACCAATTAGTGTCAGTCAATTACCTCGTCAATAGATCACAAGGACCACGGAATGCTAGGTTGGGAGACACGCTACTCAATCTCACAGAACTTCTACTACTATTGGCTTCGGATCTTATAGAATATACAGGGCACTGTCCTATCCTCTATGGTATCCCAACCTTGTAATCATGTTTGAAGTCATTTCACTGCGGATTACACCTCGCCCGTATACCCTGGCTGTGGTAAACCCTTGGTTTCGTAACTCAACATGATACAAAATCGAACACACCTTAACTCTATCCAATATTAGCTCAAGGGTATCTATGATCAAGAGAGGACCACTAGCCATAGTTTTGGCAAGGTCCCATCACCTATATTTTCTTAAACTAATTTTGCCTCTAGGGTTTGTGTCTCGCCAGTGCGCTGCTGGCTGCAGTATATCCATAGTCTCCAAAATTTAATTAAATGGCGACAGTGCGCTGCTGTCCTGCCATTATAAGTTAACTAACATTTCTTTAACTATATCTGTAAAAACTCATGAGCTTCTAGAGATTCAAGCAAGTCGACTATGTAATACGGCATAAATATGTGTCCTATCAGTCACAATCTTTAAAATAAAGATTGCATAGGGAGGAACAAACTGAAGACAAAGAACTACAATCATTCTGGTATCTCTTTCATGTGTATTCGAACCATGGGAGAAAAATTTTGGATCAGTCTACCTCGAGATAAGCATTTGAATAACCGAATCAGGAATTATAAACTATTTCCTTACGACAAAAATAGGATTTTAAATGGGCAATTCAGACTAAGATATGATGACGATATCTAAAGAGGCAAGAGAATGAATTGAATATTCTATCAAGGTTAGATCATTAGTTCTATGAAGCCCTGCCTTACCAAGGGAATAATCTATCCAAATTAGATTATATCGTTATATCAAGGGGTAATAGTGTACCTATGGGGATCATCAAAATTAATAACCCTCATCTAAATTGCGTGGCCTAGACTACCCATCAGTAAATTTGTATAAGGGACTCCTAGTCCTAGTCATTCTCGTAAATTAAATTAATCCTAATTCGTGAATGAGCATTTCCTTGTCGCAGGTTCGTAATAGTATGGCTAACTTAAGTACTATCACGAGTTCGTGTGATTTGCGAAGACTGACCTGCATGGGCCACCACAAAAACTTGTCACGACCCGTACCCTTTTTTTAAAAAAAATGGATACGAGACGTGTCCAAGCCCGCCTACGCCGCAGTATCGGCGGTAGAACGCTGTCACGGCCATGAAGATCGAAATCACAACTAATGCTCATTCACATAATTAATTTATTTTACAAAGATCACAAGTTTTACATTTGTAGAAAAATATAAACTTGTACAAATAAATGAATGACTACAACTCAACTATCTAGCTAGTCTCTAGGCTTTTGTCTGCAAGTACCCCTATCTCCCACGCTAAGTGAATCCACGGCTACCTGAAAAATGTTGGTTTCCAGTCAGGAATGGAACGAGCACAATCTATTGAATGCAATTTCAATAAAGAAAATGGCTATAAAACAAAGGTTAGAAATCAATCATGAGTTTTGAAAATAAATAGTAAAGCCGTAAGAAAAGACAGAAAACTAATGGTAAATAAATAGACTCATATACTTTCTCCACCGTTAGAAGTACCGTTGATATGTGATCAGTCTGGGCCACTACACCACACGGTCTACGATGTCTACTTGCAGAAAATAAGCACTGTCTACAATGTCTACTTGCAAAAAATAAGCACTGTCTACGATGTCTACTTGCAGAAAATAAGCACTGTCTACAATGTCTACTTGCAGAAAATAAGCACTGTCTACAATGTCTACTTGCAGAAAATAAGCACTGTCTATGGTCGGATCACACATCCTTGGTACTTCTCATTCCCGACTCAACAATTTATAATAGAAAAATAATCTCATAACCAATGGCCAATCAATGAAATATAGTGAAAATCAATATCGAAATGCAGACAATAAACTGTACTCGCCTTTGGTCCTCTGCTGGTGAAACCGACAGTCTGAACTACTCAATGTGCCAAAATAGTCAAAACCCGTACAACAGTCCCCGAAAGCTGAAATAAATATTACCAATATTTTCAGAATAGTCAAATTAGCTGGGATTGCCTGTCCTTAAGTCCAATTCTGGACACAAAGGCAAAACGGTAATTTTGGGCAAAAACGATGTCCGCCGTTGGACTCGCTTTGTACCGAAAAGCGTGCCAGAGTCAACGGTCTCTAAAGTCGTCAAACTACATGACTACGGATCCAGTTTTTCGATACGAACCCAACCGTATGTCCAGAGTTGGATTCGACGGGTCGTGCACAAAATCGCCCGTTGAGTGGGACCGTAGGGCCCGCAAAACGACGATTTTATCAACGGTCTCAGAATCGGACCAAACTTGACATACAGGACCAGAAAAACGATACGGTTCTGTTGGCATAAGTTTTGTCTCGATCTGACGAGCGTGCATAAAGTAATTGAGAAATTTGCAAAGTGCACGATACGGTGAATTTCGACGGATACGTATCAAATTTGTCGCGCACACACGACCAATTTGAATTCCGCCAAAACCCACACGACCACGAAACCGTTACGCAGCTTTCGATGCTTTTGATTCGCGACCATGTCATCCCGATTGGCGTGACGCACGTCGTGTTGAACAATTTCAATGTTTTGAAAACAGATTTTTGGAAAACTTTGGGATTCGATTTCTCGACGCTCAGTCGATGATTTCAAATTCCGCAAAAAGGGTGATGAAGACTTATATGTTGTCTAAAAGTATCTTCAAATAGATTATCTAATGTGGGACTGGATTGATCGAAAACGATCCTCAAAAGTGGGTTCATGGACTGCACTAGTGCTCTATTTTTGGACAGATTTTACGTCGATTTCGACCCCGATTCTTTTCGAATCTGGATTGATTCCGAACCAACAAACTAGATGGGTTCCTAGGGGGTTATGTTGACTTTCCATACGATTTTATGGAATTGCAAAACATTGAGTATGCGCGAAGAATTAACATCGCGAAGTCGGTGGGTTGCTGTTGTTGCTCCTTTGTCCCCACGCGCGCGCGCGTGGCCGCACGCGGTGGCGGCACCGACGACGGGTGGCCGCCCACACATCGGGGGTGGCACGGCTAGGGTGGCGACGAGTTTTTGTGTAGGGTTTTCGTTTTTATCGCTGCGGTTCTCTCTCGACTTTAACCGTGTATAAATATGTCGATATAACCGAACCTGGGGGGGTCGGGATATCCGCTGGGGAGTTCGGCTTTGGGCTGCAGGGGAGTTTCGGCTGGGTTAGCTATTGGTGTTGTTCTTCTCTTATACATATATATATATGTATATATATTTATCAATACCTATATATATTTACCAATCCATATATATACATATATATTTTTTTTTTTTTTTTTTCCATATATATACATATATATATATATATCTATATACTTATATATTATATACACGTATACACCCACATATGCCTAATATATATACTTATACATATATAAAATGCTATACACATATACATATATACAATATATATACACTCATATCTATACATACCCTATATATCTATATATATACACACACACATTCACGTACACCCATATATATATTTATATATATACATTCACATATACGCCTATATATAATTTATATTATATATATATATACACACTTACCTATATACAATATATATTTTATATATATACACATACATTCATATATCTATATATATAATCTCTTACGCATATATATATATATATATATATATATATATATATATATATATATATATATATATATATATATATATATATATATATATATATATATTTATATATTTATATATATATATATATATATATTGTATATAGGTATATATATATATATTTATATATATATATATATATATATATATATATATATATATATATATATATATATATATATATATATATATATAAATATATAAATATATATATATATATACGTATAATATTTATATATACACACACAAAAATATATAATAATAACAATAAAATAAGAATAATATGATAATAACAATAATGATAATAATAATAAGAATAATATAATAATAACAACAATGATAATAATAATAATAATAATAATAATAATAATAATAATAATAATAATAATAATAATAATACCCATTTGTATAAATAACCAAATATTTAGAAAATATCGTTAAGTTTACCCAAAAGCTAGAAAATATTTGTACATACCTAAAAGTATGTCTACATAGGCTTGGGCTTGGTTTGGGTCCAATTTGTACTAGTTTGGTACAACCGGGTTCCCTAAAACTAAATATTATAATTAATAAATAAATAATCTTCGATAAGGGTTACGTCGCAACTTGGTCTGGTTTTCCTAGTTAGGATATCACTATGGCTCGGCCTTCTCTACCAGGGCTAATACACTAGTCAAAGCATGCCACTGCAATACCCGTGCCATAATTCCTAGTCACTTTGTACTCCAAATCTCCACCATGGCTAAAATCATCTACCGTAATAATTAACTAAATAATTATTTATAAAAATCTAAAAATCACCATTTCACTTAAATAAATAAATAAATATATATAATATCAGAATTTTGGAAAGAGCGGCTACACACAATGAGGGACACTCCACAAATAGACCTCCTCTATTTGATGGAACCAACTATAACTACTGAAAAATTAGGATAAGCATTTATCTGAAGTCCATAGATTTCGATTTATGGGATTGTGTGATAAATGGTCTCCCTACCTCTTTCGTAGTTATTGAGGAAGTTGCTTCTGAGACCCTTAAGGAGAAACTCACAGAGAATGCCAAGAAGCTTGCTAGTCGAGATGCTAAGGCTATGAACGCTCTCTACTGCTCTCCTGATAGCAATGAATTCAATAAAATCTCCACTTGCAAGTCTTCACATGATATTTGGAAATTGCTAGAAGTCACTTATGAGGGAACATCACAAGTAAAGGAATCTAAGATTAGCATACTCACACAATAGTATGAATCTTTTAAAATGAAACAAGATGAGTCTATTACTTGTACGTTCACTCATTTTTGTGATATCATTAACCCTCTTTCTTCTCTTGGTAAGATATACCCTACTCATGAAAAGATCAGACAAATCTTCAGAGGACTAACCAAAAGATGGAATCCAAAGGCTACCGCCATCATTGAAGGGAACGACTTGACAACGATGAACCTTGAAACCCTTATGGGGAAGCTTATGACCCATGAACTAGACATGAAAGATCAAGAGGAATCTTCCATACAAGAAAAGGAGAAGGAGAAGGCAAAAGAAAAGAAGAAGTCCCTGGCCCTCAAGGTTACAAAATCTCACTCAAAGGATAGCTCCGATGATGACGAATCAGATGATGATGAAGAAATAGCTCTCACCACCAAGCACTTCTGAAAGTTCCGCAAGTTCAACAAAACCAACCGATTCAGACGGGATAATAATGAAGAGCCTGCTTGCTACCAATGCAGGAGAACCGGACACATCAAGAGAGATTTTTTCATGACAAGAAAGGATTCTAGCAAATACGAGAAGTCCAACAAAGGAAGCTCATCCTCCAGAAAATATGCCAACACCAGTATTTGGTGTGAAAGTGATGCTAGTGACTCGAACAATGACAAAGAATGCAAACACAATGCAAATGTTTATCTCATGGAAATCGATGAGGTACTCGATGACTTCTCTTTAAACACCCTTTCTTACGATGATTTGGAAAATGCCATTCTTGAATTACACGAGGAACACAAAGCTGTAAGAAATAAGTACAAGAAATCTCTAAAAGTGGTTGAGGCATGCAAACAAGAAATAGAGAGACTCTCTAACATCATTGTTGATGTAAAAGGAAAAACTCCCGCCTCTGACACTGATGACATTGAGTCCTTGAGACTAAAGCTAGTAGAATCTGAAGACGTCATAAAGAAAAAGGACATTGAAATTCAATCCCTCAGAGATGCTTTTGATTTGGTTGATGATTTTTTAAGATTTACTTGGGTTATTTTTCTTGCAAATAAGAGTGATACTTTTCGTGAATTTGTTACTTTTTGCAAACGTATTCAAAATGAAAAAAGGCTTTACTATAAACAAAATTAGGAGTGATCATGGAGGAGAATTTGACAATGTCGATTTTAAAAGAACGTGTGAGAATTGTGATTTGTATTGTGAGGTGTGTCTTGTGAACCATTTTCTTATCAACAAATTTCTTACCATGCTCAAGAAGATCATTATACTTAATAGAAGTGTCATACTCTCTTTGATTAGCAACAAGTGTTTTGTGTATGGTAAAATCATAAGCATCACCATAACACTCATGTTAAAGCTCCTCACACTAGAGCACCGCATGTTCATGATACTCACTCTTTCTCATCTAAACCTATATCACCTATGATGTGCAACTATTGTGGTCTACTTGGACACACTTCTTATTATTGTCAAATGAGAAAACATGTTGATATAAAAATATTTAAGTGGGTTCCTAAAACTAACAATTAAGGACCCAAACACTCTTGGGTACCAAAGTCTTCATCTTCAACTTTTGTTGTAGGTGAACCCTCCCTCACTTGCTAGAAGCAAGTGGATCCTCGATAGCGGTTGCTCACGGCATATGACTGGTGATGCTTCACTTTTTTTAACGCTATCGATGAAGAAAGAAGGCCATATTTCATTCGGTAACAATCTAAAAGGCCACATCATAGGAAATGGTAATATCGGCTCACCTCCTTATCCGTGTATTAAAAATGTTTATCTTGTTACAAATCTCAAGCATAACCTTCTTAGTATTAGTCATCTTACGGACAATGGTTATGAAATTAAGTTTGTTAAACACAAATGCTTCATCACCGATAGCACCAATGGATCTACGGTGTATGAAGGCATTAGAGAAAATAATATCTATGTCCTTTATCTTATTGAAGGTACTAACAATGACAGGTTCTTAGTTGCAAAGAACGATGAAAGTTGACTATGGCACATGAGACTTGGACATGCCAACATGGATACCATCTTCCGACTTGCCACCAAGAAGCTTGTAAAAGGGCTTCCAAGTATTTCGTTCAAAAAGGACATGGTATGTGAAGAATGAGAAAAGTAAGTTGACCAAGTCATCCTTCAAATCCATCAACTCGGTAAGTACTACTAGACCTCTCCAACTCATTCATATGGATTTATTCGGTCCTAGTAGAGTAGTTAGTCTTGGAGAAAAACTTTATACTTTTGTTCAGGTTGATAATTTTTCAAGATTTACTTGGGTTATTTTTCTTGCAAATAAGAGTGATACTTTTCGTGAATTTGTTACTTTTTGCAAACATGTTCGAAATAAGAAAGGCTTTACTATTAGCAAAATTAGAAGTGATCATGGAGGAGAATTTGACAATGTCGATTTTAAAAGATTTTGTGAAAAGAATAGTTTTGGTCATGATTTTACTTGTCCTCGAACTCCACAACAAAATGGTGTTGTGGAAAGAAAGAATAGAACCCTTGGTGATATGGCTAGGGTCATGTTAAATTATTATAAGCTGCCCTAATATTTTTTGGGCGAAAACCGTTAACACGGTATGTCATGTTATAAATAGGGTCTTGATTAGACCTATTTCTAAAAAGACTCCATATGAGCTTTGGTTTGACAAAATTTCCTCTATTGAATATTTTAAAGTTTTTGGTTGCAAATGTTTTATTTTGAATACCAAAGATAACCTAGGCAAATTTGAAGAAAAAGCCTATGAAGGTATTTTCCTTGGTTATTCAATACATAGTAAATGATTTTGTATTTCTAATAATAGAAGTCTTGTTGTCGAAGAGTTTATTAATGTCTCTTTTGATGAACTTAACTCTTCTACATCCTCCTCATCCGAAGATGTTGACGACATCTCTTTTGGTTTGAAAAACTCTTCTATTGGAGACACTTGTCCCTCTTCTTCTAACAATGAAATAGTGACTACCCCAATCGAAGTTTCTCCATCACTAGAGACACCACTAGAGACTCCTCAAGAGAACCTTCCAAAAGAATGGAAATTTGTCCCACATCATCCCAAGGAGCTTATTATTGGTGATCCTTCTTCATGTGTTAGCACTTGATCCTCCACTCGTGATCTTTGTGCAAATGTGAATTTTATTTCTCAAATAGAGCCTAAAAATGTTAATGATGCCTTTAATGATGAATTTCGGATGATAGCAATACAACAAGAGCTAAATCAATTTGAGCGAAATAAGGTTTGGAAACTTGTCCCTAAACCTCTCAACCACCCCATTATTGGAACAAAGTGGGTGTTTCACAATAAACTTAATGAAGATGGGTTTGTCACTCGTAACAAAGTCCGATTGGTTGCTCAAGGCTATAACCAAGAGGAAGGCATTGACTACGATGAAACATATGCTCCGGTTGCTCGTCTTGAATCCATTCGCATGCTTTGTGCCTTCGCTTGTTTTAATGATTTTAAACTCTTTCAAATGGATGTTAAAAGTGCTTTTCTAAACGGTATTATTAAGGAGGAATTTTATGTTAAGCAACCTCCTGGCTTTGAGGATTTCAAATTTTCTCATCATGTTTTCAAATTACACAAAGCCCTTTATGGCCTCAAACAAGCTCCTCGTGCTTGGTATGAGCGCCTTAGTTCCTTTCTTATTTCTCACAACTTTTCTAAGGATAAAGTTGACACTACACTCTCTATTAAATCTCTTAGCGGTACTCTTTTGTTAGTTCAAATTTATGTTGATGATATCATTTTTGATTCCACTAACAATGCACTATGCATAGAATTTGCTAAAGTAATGCAGGACGAAATTAAAATGAGCATGATGGGAGAACTATCCTTCTTCTTGGGTCTCCAAATCAAACAAGGTCCAAAAGGTACCTTCATCAATCAAACAAAATATACAAAGGATCTTCTCAAACGCTTCAAACTTAGCTCATCCAAATCAATGAGAACTCCTATGGCAACAACAACTAAACTTGATAATGATGAAGATGGTATCTCGGTCGACATTTGTAAGCATCGAGGTATGATCGACAGCTTACATTATTTAACTGCTAGTCGTCCTGATATCATGTTTAGTGTTTGTCTTTGTGCTCGATACCAAGCAAATCCAAAAGAATCTCACTTATGTGCCGTTAAGCACATTTTTTGCTATCTCAAAGGCACCATTAACATGGGACTTTGGTATCCAAAATCTTCATCCTTTGAGCTTATCGGCTACTCGGATTCGGACTTCGCTGGATCAAAATCGACCGAAAATGCACTAGCGACACATGTCAATTCCTTGGCAAATCCTTGGTATCATGATTTAGTAAGAAACAAAACTCCGTTGCTCTTTCCACCACTGAAGCTGAGTATATAGCGGCTGGTTGTTGTGCACAAATTCTTTGGATGTCACAAATACTTGTTGATTATGGTCTCTCTTCTACTTGTACCTCTATCAAATGTGATAACACTAGCTCTATAAATCTTACGAAAAATTCGATTTGTTACTCACGCACGAAGCACATTGAGATTAGACACCATTTTCTCCGGGACCATCAACAAAAGGGGGACATTCATCTTGATTTTATTGATACTACTTATCAATTGGCGGACATCTTCACTAAACCCCTCCCGGAGGATCGATTTGTATTTCTTTGCCAGGAGTTAGGCATTACTAATATTGAATACTAGTTGTTCTTCAAACGGCATACCAACGGAACACCTCGGTATACCGTCGGTTTTCCGATTTGCCTTCAGAATTAGTTTTTGTAACCAACATCGGCAACCGACGGTACTCAACGGCATTCCGTCGGCATACCGTCTGCGGCGTAACAGGTCCAGCAACCACCCTTTCTTGGCCCCATCACATCACTATTAATTTCACCATCAAATCATATCAAATCCCTTCAACTTCTCATTAATTATCCTTTTTTCAAACTCCCTCTCTCCATCACATCACTCCTTTCATCTTCCTCCTCATTTATTATTCATTCATCCTCTCTCCTTTTTCAAAACCTCCCTCATTAATCTCTCTTTTATCTCTCTCTTCAACACACCCTTTCATCTTCCTCTTCAACAAACCCCCTTCTCTCCACCCTTTAAAAACTCACTTCTTCTCCCTCATCCTTCCCCAAATCACTTCCCTCTCTTCAAGCACCTGTTGTCTCTATGGCCCATGCCAAAAGCCCATATTCCTTCTCCTTCTCTTCCAATCCCTTCACGCCGGTGCCCTTACCAAATGGGGCCTATGACCACAAGACCTTCAAATTCGGTCTTGCTGTGGATGCCTTGTTCCAATATTTTGCCGACCATGCTGTTTACAAAGGAAAGACGATCAACTGGAATCTCTTCTCCGGTCAACTCTCATTATTTGAGTCCGCTGGCCTTTTCGCTCTTCTTCGTCGTCAGGTTCCCGCTTATCCGGCAGTTGTGCGCCTCTTCTACTGTAATATTATCCCAGACTTAGCCAATAATGCACTTGAGACTCTCGTCAACGATCGTCATTTTTGCCTAACCGCTCGAGATATTGTCAAGATTCTCGAGATTCCTAATTGTGGGAACGCTCTACCCATCTTAGCCGGTCTGTACCCTACCACTGAAGTCTCTTTCGGTGAGTTTTGTGGCATCATCTGCAAAGGGCCTAACCCTCCAGCTATTTCAGCCCTCTCCAAGCAGTTAGAGCCTTTCTACTACGAGCTGCATCGCATCATTTGCCACACCCTGTATCCCAAGTCTGGCAACTATGATGCTATCATAAATGATGCTCTGGTTTGCATGTATTACCTGTATTCTAAGAAGACTTGGTCCTTTGCTAAGACTCTCTTGAATGCCTTCTCGTCTATCCATTCCGTGGGGAGGCAAGCTCTCAACTATGGCGCGTTTATCACTCTGATTCTTGAGGCCAAAGGTGTGGAACTCACTCTCTTCCAATCGGATGGTGTTGCTCCCTTCCTGGTTGTCTTCCACTTTGCATCTGGACAATCATGTCGTGTGTCCGCTTCTCGGGCCCCTCAACCTACTCCACCTGCTGCAGCGCCCTCTGATCCTCCTTTTCCTGGCCGATTCATGCCTCTAACCCAGTACCACTTCGATCTGTGCATGGCTCAGGTGGAGGGAAAAATGCGGACCGTTACTCACGGCCTTGGCAACCTTATTCAGAGCCGCTTCCATGACCAGGCCTACTTCCTTCAGAGGACTCTTCAGGATCGTAATACGTTTTTGGATCTCAATCTTCAGGATCCCCACTTTCAAGGGTCTCAATTCTCTTCAACTTTGACATTCAATATATGTATGATTTAGCTATATCTTCCGCTCTCGTATATACCCTTTCATGTTTTTCATCATCTTTGATTAAGTGACAAAGGGGGAGAAAACGTATTGAGGGGGAGTAGTTTACCTATGGGGGAGTCACTCCCTTAAAAGATGCTACCTTTCCTTTTGTCAATTATCAAAATGGGGGAGATTGTTGGCACATTTATTTTGATAACATTAACAGCATTTTCGTGGTTTAGTTTTATCTATATTTTTAGCAAATAGATACACCCTCAAGCTTTCCAATGTCTGCTACAAAGATTTCTATTTATCCAAGCCACTCAGCAACACCACATGAAAAGCTTGTAAAAGAAGTCTCCCAAAAACAAGACTGAAGAGAAGACAGCGCATACTCAAAGGCTGCTCTCAAAGATTCCAGTTTTTAGAATCCGTTCAAGGTCTAGGACTTTCTATGTAACACTCAAGATGGATGACAAAACATAAGCCCCTTCTGTTTTTAAATCAAAATCAATATCTTTAGAAACGGAATATTGACGGCATACCGCCATGTACCGACGGTATACCGAATTCTTCATGAGAAAAATCTCTGTGATGAAACTCGGCATATCGGTGATACACCGATATGTACCGACGGTATATTGTTTCTAAGCAAGAGAAAACTCTCTATGACGAAACTCGGCATACCGACGGTACACCGCTATGTAACGACGGTATACCGTTTCTGAGCAAAGAAAAACACTCTGTAACAAAAATCGACATACCGACGGTATACCGTTGTGTACCGATGGTATACCGGTTTTTTTCTTAAAAAACCTTCTGTGAAGAAATACGACATACCGACGGTATACCGTTGCATACCGTCGGTATTTCGATCTCTCTTATTTTGATGTTGAACGGACAGATGTTAGCATTAAATGCTCCAATAGATAGATTTATTACCGTTACCCCTCAGAAATGGTATGTCGACGAAATACCGCTCCATACCGACGGTATTCCGTCAGCCTTTGTTTGGAGCATTAAATGCCTAGTTCTCTTGGTTCTCTATTTAAGGTGGTTGTGTCATCTCTTTAAGGACATCCACTTGAGCCTTAAATTTTTTCAACAACCAAAAGAGCCTCTCCATTACTACTCTACCCAAAGCTTTAATTTGTCATCCAACCGAAGAGTGCTAGAGTATTTCAAGAGTTGTATGTTTCGATCTTCAAATTGGTGTGGAAGATCAAAAGCCCTTTTTCTTTTCTATTGAAGTTGGCGAGCCTTCGTAAGAAAACTCATGTGTAAGAAGTTGGCGAGTTTTTCAGATCCAAACCCGTGTTGAAGCTGACGAGTTCTTCAGATCCAAACTCGTGTGTAACTATTTACTCAAATAGTGGATTAAAGACGAAAAGAGTTCCGGGACTGGAGTGCCCCTTGGGAGGATACCAGGATACATCGAGTGTTTGAATCTCTATCTCTTTTACTCTTCATTAAAATAGTAGTAAATTGTTTGGTAATTATTTTATTACTCTATTCACCCCCCTCTAGGGTTCTACAGTCTGTACTACCATATTATGGGGGAGATCATCTCCAACATCACATTCACTCAACAGGACATGATGCTCAAGAACAACAAGCACAACAGACCCCTATATTACACAGGGTATGTCGGTGCCATCAAGGTGGATCGAATTCAGATCGACCCTGGGTCTTCTCCCAGCATCATCCCCCGAACTCTACTTTAGACGTTGGGGATCCCAATGCATCGCCTGACAGCGTCTTACACTACCATCAGTGGCTTCAACACCAGTAAGAGTGTCACGACCCGTACCCGTTTTTTTTAAAACGGATACAAGACGTGTCCAAGCCAGCCTACGTCGCAGTGTCGGCGGTAGAACGCTGTCACGGCCATAAAGATCAAAATCACAAATAATGCTCATTCACATAATTAATTTAATTTACAATGATCACAAGTTTTACTTTTACAGAAAAATATAAACTTGTACAAATAAATGAATGACTACAACTCAACTATCTAACTAGTCTCTAGGCTTTTGTCTGCAAGTATTCCCGTCACTTCCCAAGCCAAGTGAATCCACGGCTAACCTGAAAATGTTAGTTTTCAGTCAGGAATGGAACGAGCACAATTCACTGAATGCAATTTCAAATAAAGAAAATGACTATAAAACAAATGTTAGACATCAATCATGAGTTTTGAAAATAAACAGTAAATACGGAAAACCAACAGCAATAATTAGACACAAAATACTTTCCCCAACTGTTAGAAGTAACTTTGATATGTGATCGATCTGGGGTACTACACCGCACTGTCTACGAGGTCTACTTGCATGAAAAATAAACACGGTCTACAATGTCTACTTGCAGAAAATAAACACGGGCTACAATGTCTACTTGCAGAAAATAAACACGGGCTACAATGTCTACTTGCAGAAAATAAATACGGGCTACAATGTCTACTGCATGAAAATAAACACGGGCTACAATGTCTACTGCATGAAAATAAACACGGGCTACAATGTCTACTTGCAGAAAAATAAACACGGGCTATGGTCAGATCACATATCTTTGGTATTTCAAGTTCCCGACTCATTATTTTATAATAAAATAAAATTTACATAATTAATGACCAATCAATGAGATATAGTGAAATTCAATATTGAAATGCAGACAGTAAACTGTACTCGCCTGTGGTCCTCTGTTGGTGAAACCGACAGTTTGAACTACTCAATGTGCCACAATAGCCAAAACCCATACAACAGTCCCCAAAAGCTGAAATAAACATTACCATTATTCTTAGAATAGTCAAAATAGCTATGATCGTCTGTCCTTAAGTCCAATTCTGGACACAGGGCAAAACGATAATTTCGGGCAAAAACGATGTCCGCCGTTGGACCCGCTTTGTACCGAAAAGTGTGCCAGAGTCAACGGTCTCTAAAGTCATCAAACTACATGTCTACGGATCCGGTTTTCCGATACGAACCCAACCGTATGTCCAGAGTTGGATTCCGGCGGGCCGCGCACAAAATCGCCCGTTGAGTGGGACCATGTGGCCCGCAAAACAGTAATTTTATCAACTGTCTCATAATCGGACCAAACTTGGCATACAGGACCAGAAAAACGATACGGTCCTGATGGCACAAGTTTTGTCTCAATCTGACGAGCGTGCACAAAGTAATTGAGAAATTTGCAAAGTACACGATTCGGTGAATTTTAACGGATACGTATCAAATTCGTCGCGCACACGCGACCAATTTGAATTCCGTCAAAGCCCACACGACCACGAAACTGTTACGCAGCTTTCGATGCTTTCGGTTCGCGACCACGTCGCCCGGAATGGCGGGACACACGTCGTGTGGATGAGTTTTTGTGATTTTCTACAGTTTTAAAAACAGGTTTTTCATGATTTTTGACGTCGAATAACTTTCTGTAAACTAACAGAAAAATCAATCTATCTGAAGGGTTTCGATCCCCTACATATTGTCTTCTACTGTTTGAAATTGGTTTTCGAAAACCCGGATTATTTAGGTTGGAAAATGCCTCTCAAGTTGGGGTTTTGGTTCGGTTTTAGAGCCCTATTTTGGGCTGTTTTCCCTCGAATTCGTGTCGATTTTTCGTCCAATCGATGGCAGTCACCTACGAACTAAATAAATAAGTTTGAAGAGGGTTAGATTGGGTTTATACCTGTGTGATCGTTTCGAGAAACGACCAACTGTGGAGGAAGAACGGCCACGACGAAGTGGGGTCGAACCACCGTTGGTTCTGTCCTTGGCCATTGCTGCTGTCGGTTTCCAACCTGTCGTCGACCGACGTTCGGCCACCACGGCGGTACGGTGTTGCGCGCGCGTGAGAGCAGCGAATGGCTGCCCAGGACGTCGAGGCTGGCGCGATTTGTGGCTAGGGTTTTTCTTTTTTTTGAACTCTCGATTACATATACGCACAGCCGAAGTCGATTTGCAGGGACTCGGCCGGGTTGGGGTTTGGTTTTTTATGGGCCCGGGTTGGCTGCTGGGTCCATGGCCAAGTTGGGCTCGGCTGCTACTGCTTGGGGAAGCAGCTCGGTTGCTACTGCTTGGGAAAGCAACTCGGTTTGGTTTAAGGGATGGGGTCGGGCTTCCTGACAGCTTGATCAATTTAGAACATACAAATGTGCTTGTATGTGGCCTACCACGTGTTATACAAGCATGACTAAGACTAAGAAAATATGTTATGTTACTAAGAAAATGTGGTGTACTTTAATAACCAAGCAAAATGAATTAATACCAGAATCAGGCTTCCTCCACTAATATAAATTGGGTTGAATCAAATAGTTTGTATATATTAATGACAAAAGCAGGCTTTAGTCAAGGCCAAAAATGAAAACACCTAGCAGATCGAGTAGATTCCTTTTTTAAAGAAAAACAAGGAGGCACGGTTGCAGCTGACTGGCTACCTGGGGGAGAATACAAAGGCCCTTCACACTTCCCTGGCAAGTCAAAAACTAAATACAGCTGGCAAGATTCTAACACTCGACACGTAGAAGAGGGAGTGGGCTTACCCAACTGCACCAACACTTGGGGGCAAAAATCATTAAAGATGTAGTTCACTCATGAATATATTTTCATATATTTATATCCCTATATGCACATGTATAATATTTGTTTGACAATAAAAATAATATAACCAATAATATAATAATATTAACTAACAATCCTAATAAAATAATAATAACAATAATAACAAAATTTAATAAACCAATAATGGTATATATATATCCTTTGTACAGTCTAATAATCCCAAAATGTACAAAGGCCTATTTTATACAAATATTATTGAATATCAACTAATAACAATATTTATAATATTTAATAAAAAATACTTAGAAAATATTCGTTAAATCATTAAGACGGAATATGACACCATCATACCCAAAATACATCAACATGAATGTCATAGGACGTCCCGTATGACTACATGAGCTTGGACTCATTTTGGGTTCAGTTTGTCTGGTTTGGTACAACCAGGTCTCCTAAACGTCAAATAACAATAATAATGAATAATTAAATTATTCATAATGGTCATGTCACAACTTGACCTGGTTTTCTTAGTTAGGACATCACTATGGCTCGGCCTTCCTCTACCATGACTAAACACTAGTCAAAGCACGCCACTGAGCTATCCGTGCCATGATTCCTAGTCACCTTGTACTCCAAATCTCAACTAAGGCTAAAATTATCTACCGTAATAATTAACTATTTAATTATTTATAAAATTCTAAAATCACTATTTAAATCAAATAAATAATAAAAAAATATTTTGAAAATTTTCGAGAAGGGAGGCTACAAATCTACCCACCTTAAAAATAATTTCGTCCTCGAAATTCTAATTCATAACTATTCTTAAATTCAAAAGGAGTTCTACTATTACCTTAATCTCCTTAAATTTAATTCCTCAAAAAATTAGTTTATATCCTTCTCATTGGCCATTTCGGCAACTACAAAAATCTCGAGGACTTTTACCCACCTTTGGTCACACTACTCCCTCAAAGCTATGTTACTAAAATTTTATAACCATCCAACTATTTGCTATAATTGCTACCAATTGATATCTACTGAATACGGCACCTATAAATCTCTCATATCTATCAAATAACCCAAAATCTAACAAACAACATATTTACACAAGTAGCTAAAAATATTGGTAAATTCTAATAAGCATGACCATTTGTCACTCTACAATAGGAAGGTCAGGAAGATAAGGAAAAATAATCGAGAGCGAATATAAAGCTTCCAGAGCGGTAGAGGATATCCAATGATGTAGACAGAAAAAGTTTATAAACCATTGACTTATTTGCTAGATTGGGCTACTCTAGTCCAGTCACTTGCTAGATCAAGAACCTTCGTTTCTTAGAGGGGCTTGAAATCCTACAATACGAAAGTTCTGTCTTCGAAATTCTGAACAGGTTTCATAATAGAACGAAAATTGGAGAAATCAAGATTGTGATCTATCCCGTGGTTATTTAAACACAAACAAGGGATATAAATACAATACAAGATCGTATCGCGACTCTAGGTAGACGGGATAAGGGTTACGAATGAATTCACATTCTATGAGAGGGAGACTACGTAATAGGTATAGGGACCTATCTCAAATAGTCCGATTTTATAGTCAACTATGGTGGTATGCATGGACGGGTTTAACTGGATCTAAATGGGTTCTCCAATTGGACACCAATCATTAGTTGGATGAACCCTGGATTTCAATCTATATGGACTGAACAAGGTCCCAACGATAAACTATTTTTATTAGGTTAGGGTAACCTAGAATAGTTTTCCACCCAGGTAGTTGAGCTTCTTGGGCAGTCAGATTGGTTAAATAGGTTTTCTAAGCCCTAAAGATGTGCCTTCCGTGACTTTTATGTTTAAGTAGCACGAGAAGACACAATTAAATGGCACACTAGTGACATGTGCGTAGTGGGCTTCCAGTCGATCACAACCATATATTGGGTCGGATAAATTGAGTCAGAGTTGAGACTCTAGTGAAAGTCGGAAAGCATACCGGTATTATGGTAAGGGTTATAACTCGTCCTTCCATCCTGAAAATCGTACCATAAAAATAGAGTATAAGGGGACGTGTTTGAGTGGGACATGATATACCTAGATGAAGGTGGACTCGTCTAGATCTTGCATATGAAATTTGTTGGAAGGTAACAGCTGGTCTCATGCTCCGAATATTAATGACACGGCCTTGGACACAAAATGATCTAAAAGAAATGTGGGAGTCCAAGGGCACTAATCATCATCCTAAAGGAAGTTATTCTAATCACTCGGCAATCCTGGTATATTCTAAAATTTTAGAGGGCTTACAGTCTACCCACCTTAAAATAGGACATGGTCTTCGAAATATTGAGGTTAGAGGGTTCCCAAAGTCCGGATACTGTACCTCGACTCTTTGTTAATAGGGAATAAGGCACGGCGTAACAAAATACGGTAGATATAGTCAAGTCAAGGATCGTTCCTCAATAAATGGAGAACGAGTGTGTAAAATGACACATGGTCGATAAAATAGAATGATATGCTTGACCACAATATACATGAGTTATAGTGATCATGCATTGCTGTTGACAACTGGTAGATCATAATATGACAGGGTATTTAAGCTATGGTATTGGCTAAGCTAGTGACTGTGGTGTTCCAACACTAGTTAGGTCTTAATAATAAATTTACATAACTAGAGCAATATTTATTGGAAACCAATCTCGGGATGAGTGTCATGGTAAATGATTACCCTATTGTCCACTCATCTCATGTCTAACTGTGGGCTTCGGTCGAGGAAGGGTTGGTTCAAGGCTTAAGGGTTGCTAGTTAAGGCAAGCTTCCAGCAAATAGTTAGAGACTCAGAATATTTGGTTTCTTGAGAATAGATAGTCTCCTAGGTTGGCGTTCTGACTAAAGGTAAAACCCTAATCATTCTCAAATTCAGATAGCTTGAAAGTCTCAATAGTAGTTTGAGGGTCGATGGGAGAACGAGTAACTCAATCACATGACAGGCCGATGGTAGATACACTTGTGCCTACCATTATCATAGCCATGGGAATACTCTGTATCTCTCTACCATCACGAGCTTCCGTCTTTCCAAATCGGTGAAAGACAAAAACAATAAAGAATTTAAGGAAGATGTTACTGAATACAATGTCGTGATTCAAGGGCGAACATATAATTCAAGAAAAATTATCAATGCAGTCGCAAATAAGATCCTAGATAGCTCTACATCTCAATCCACATAGGATAATTAAATGAAGTACGAACCAAATGCATCATGGTTGATCAGACCATAATACACTAATTCTGAATAGACAATATGTTAGCAGGCATCCCCACTAAACATATGTCTTGAATCAAGCTCGAGAACAGAGTGAGCTTGCAAAACTAGGCTGTAGTAGCAGCATTGGTCAAGATAGTCGAAATACAAGTATGCGAGATTTTTTTGAAAGAATGCCCAAATAGTTCGAGTTTTGCGAGAATCAAACCTTACCCGGTGTTCTTGCTTATACGGTCTTCCTATTATCTTCTTATCCACAAGGACTTGGTCGACTAATGGGTTATGGACATTCTAAATTCCATATTCTAGGTAAACCTAGTAGTGTCAGTCAATTACCTCGTCAATAGATCACAAGGACCACGGAATGCTAGGTCGGGAGACACGCTACCCAATCTCACAGAACTTCCACTTCTATTGGCTTCGGATCTTATAGAACATACAGGGCACTGTCCTATCCTTTATGGTATCCCAAACTTGTAATCATGTTTGAAGTCATTTTACCGCAGATTACGCCACGCCTGTATACTCTGGCTGTGGTAAACCCTTGGTTTCGTAACTCAACATGATACAAAATCGAACACTTCTTAACTCTATCCAATATTAGC
This sequence comes from Iris pallida, assembly GCA_029216955.1. Classification (NCBI taxonomy): domain Eukaryota; kingdom Viridiplantae; phylum Streptophyta; class Magnoliopsida; order Asparagales; family Iridaceae; genus Iris; species Iris pallida. The sequence continues at coordinate 9,240,711 of JANAVB010031216.1, read as the reverse complement.
TCAAGGGTATCTACGATCAAGAGAGGACCACTAGCTATAGTTTTGGCAATATCCCATCACCTATATTTTTCTTAAAAAATTCAACTATAGGGTCGTGTCTTGCCAGTGCGCTGCTGGCTGCAGGAAATCCAGAGTCTTCATAATTTAAATAAATGGCGACAGTGCGCTGCTGCCCTGGCATTATGAGTTAACTAACATTTCTTTAACTACATCTGTAAAATCCATGAGCTCCTAGAGATTCAAGCAAGTCGACTATGTAATAAGGCGTAAATATTTGTCCTATCAGTCGCAATCTATAACTAAAAGATTTAATCATGGAGGAAAGAACTGGAGACAAAAGGATTACAAACATTCTAGTATCTATTCTATGTGTATTCAAACCTTTGAGGAAAACTTTGAATCAAACTAACTTGAGGTTCATCTATGGATAACATAAAATAATAACTCTTAAGGCAAAAATAGGAATTGAATAGGCAATTTGACTAAGATGTGAGGATGATATCTAAGAGGAAAGAGAAGGAATTAATCAATTTATCAGGGTTAGATCATTAATACTAGGAAGCCATGTCTCACCAAGTGAATAATCTATCCACATTGGATCTTTATCGTCATATCAAGAGGTAATAGTGTACCTATAAGGATCTGACACTCTATAAAATTAATAACTCCTTATCTACATTGCATGGCCTAGACTACCCATCGGTAAATTTGTATAAGGGACTCCTAGTCATAGTCATTCTCTTAAATTAAATTAATTCCAGATTCGTGAATGAGCATTTTCTAGTCGTAGGCTCGCAATAGTACAACTAATTTTGAGTACCATCACGAGTTCGCATGATTTGCGAAAACAGACATGCATGGGCCACCACAAAAACTTGTCACGACCCGTACCCATTTTTTTTAAACGGATACAAGACGTGTCCAAGCCAGCCTACGCCGCAGTGTCGGCGGTAGAACGCTGTCACGGCCATGAAGATCAAAATCACAAATAATGCTCATTCACATAATTAATTTAATTTACAATGAACACAAGTTTTACTTTTGCAGAAAAATATAAACTTGTACAAATAAATGAATGACTACAACTCAACTATCTAACTAGTCTCTAGGCTTTTGTCTGCAAGTATTTCCGTCACTTCCCAAGCCAAGTGAATCCACGGCTAACCTGAAAATGTTGGTTTCCAGTCAGGAATAGAACGAGCACAATTCACTGAATGCAATTTCAAATAAAGAAAATGATTATAAAATAAAGGTTAGACATCAATCATGAGTTTTGAAAATAAACAGTAAATACGAAAAACCAATAGCAATAATTAGACACAAAATACTTTCCCCAACTGTTAGAAGTACCTTTGATATGTGATCGGTCTGGGGTACTACACCGCACGGTCTACGAGGTCTACTTGCATGAAAAATAAATACGGTCTACAATGTCTACTTGCAGAAAATAAACACGGGCTACAATATCTACTTGCATAAAATAAACACGGGCTACAATGTCTACTTGCAGAAAATAAACACGGGCTACAATATCAACTGCATGAAATAAAACACGGGCTACAATGTCTACTGTATGAAAATAAACACGGGCTACAATGTCTACTTGCAGAAAAATAAACACGGGCTATGGTCAGATCACATGTCTTTGGTATTTCAAGTTTCCGACTCATTGTTTTATAATAAAATAAAATTCACATAATTAATGACCAATCAATGAGATATAGTGAAATTTAATACTGAAATGCAGACAATAAACTGTACTCGCCTGTGGTCCTCTGCTGGTAAAACCGACAGTTTGAACTACTCAATGTACCACAATGGCCAAAACCCATACAACAGTCCCCGAAAGCTGAAATAAACATTACCATTATTCTTAGAATAGTCAAAATAGCTAGGATCGCCTGTCCTTAAGTCCAATTCTGGACACAGGGTAAAACGGTAATTTCGGACAAAAACGATATCCGCCTTTGGACCCGCTTTGCACCGAAAAGTGTGCCAGAGTCAACGGTCTCTAAAGTCATCAAACTATATGTCTACGGATCTGGTTTTCCGATATGAACCCAACCGTATGTCCAGAGTTTGATTCCGGCGGGCCGCGCACAAAATCGCCCGTTGAGTGGGACCGTGGGGCCCGCAAAACGGTGATTTTATCAACTGTCTCAGAATCGGACCAAACTTGGCATACAGGACCAAAAAATGATACGGTCCTGATGGCACAAGTTTCGTCTCGATCTGACGAGCGAGCATAAAGTAATTGAGAAATTTACAAAGTGCACGATACGGTAAATTTCGACGGATACGCATCAAATTCGTCGCTGTCACGACCCGCACCCTAGAGTTAGGGTACGAGAACGTAACAACGCCCAGCCTACGCCGCAGTGTCGGCGGTAGAACGCTATCCTAGGTCTCAATGCATCTAACAGTATAAGACTAAACAGTTTATACTCCCCGAATGGGGGTGACATAGCAGATACAGTCTCAATCACATCTACGGTAGAGCATGATAAAGATAGATAAAACATAAAATCCAAAATAAATATAGGAGATAGAAGTCTAAGTGTCTAAGATACATAAACCCAGAAATACATCTCAAAACTCAAATACAGTAATCCACAAAGTAAATACAACTCCAGACAAAATGAAATAACTATCTAAACAACCTCCACTGTGTCTCCTCTAGGCTAGCAGGCAATCCCAGGCCATCTGTAAAATTTATCAACAGGTCCAGTCATGACAGGAGCGAGCACATTACATCTCAACAGTTCATAGCAGGTTAGAAAATATAATCATGCAGTAAAGTAAGATACAAGTACTGAAAGAAATGATGTATGTAAACAGAGAGAGAGCTGTATTAGAAATATCTACTATAAATAAAGAGCTACCAGTGACTAGTGATTTAGAGCACAAAGTCGACATGTGAACGGCTTGATTGTATATGGCTATACTAAAGAGGCGTACATGGCTATTCTACTTTGGAATTGTTCACATGGCTATTTATACTCCCCCGTACCCCCAATCAATACACAAGGATCCAACCAGGTTATGTTATATGATGCTATGTAACAGCCCCCGAAGGATGATAGACCCCGAAGGTGATAAGACCCCGAAGGTAATAGACCCCGAAGGTGATACATAGTAGTCCCATAAATGGGATAAGGATTCTAGGAAGACTCTGTGATCATAAGAGTATATGTCACAAGTGATCGAAGAACCAACGAAGCATAGTGATACGCCATGTAAGTGAAACGCACAGAACATAGAGTACCCGATGCTCCCTAAGGATAATATCTCAAGGAGGGATCCATATAGTACTAATCCGTGTGACCAACGTGACAGTACAAGTAAAGTAATCTACTGCAGGAAATAATTCTAAGCAGGATATGAAATGATCAGAGAATGTACTCGTCTAGATAACCTGAACAGCTGATAAGTATAGGGGGTCCAACTGAAGCCACAGAGTCCTATTTAAAGCAACACAGGTTACAAGGTGTCTGGCTCCTAATTAGAACAGCACAAGTCACAACATGTCCAGAAGGGTAATATAAAGTACTACAATGCATTTTACATGAATCTAGGTCAAACTAGGCCAAAGTCAACCCTTGGTCAACTCTGGTCAACTGCACTAGTCAAATTAGGTCAAACTAGGTCATGTCCTAACCCAGTAAGTCTTACTAGGCCTAACCAAGACTATCCTAGCAAGCACACATCAATACAAGGCTATACAGCCAACATACACCCAACTCTATATAGCATGCAATTATTCAATACTCAAATAGGCAAGAATTCACATTGGATATACACTAGGTAATCTATTACTTTGAGCTATATATGTCTACACATATATACACATGCATATATTGGTATTCAACATTAGGTCTATAATCATGGCATTTCAAATGGTTATATAAACTTATATATTACAACACAATATGCTAACATATATATAATATACATACATAGCTAAGTTAACTATATTCATAAATACTTATTTAAGAGGCTATGTGTGTGTATGTGAACATGGCAAAGGGGCAAGTGAGGGTTAAATGGGCATACATAGTATATACATATCAAAGAGTGTCAAAGTGTAAGTGAACAATGTGTCAAGTGTGATAGTGTCAACATAGTGTAAGGGGGTACATGAGGTAATATAGGATTTGTGTTAACATAGAACATTACATCTCATTAACTTGTATATTGCATACATTACATCTATTATTATATTACATTCATGCTTGCATTCATTCATCATTCATTATTCTCTTGCACCACTATATGCACCATACATTACATACTATGGAACCTACATATTCATTACAAGCCATACTTATGCATGCTTACATTAGATAGGATACTTACACCTCATACATCATTTATTTAACCATTTACTCATGCTTGTATTCTCTATTTAATTACATAATGTATATATGTTAACATGGGTTAAAATCAAATAGAACATTATATTACACACAAGGGTGCACAAAATGCATATGCCGAATAGTAACTCCTACTAATAATCAATACTGTACCATCTCAGCATGAATTAAAATTTAGGATTAAAGTATGTTATAGATCTATGTGTTAGGTTTTCGAAACTTTAAACGGATCGCGTTTTCGTTTCCGGAAACTCCTGAAATCGCGAAAACACCGAGAACGCGTTTGTCTTTCGTACAGCTGACACTCAAATAATTCTACAGAAAGTTACAGAAAGAATTAGGCCTATTAATACATGTTTTTGGAAAGCTAACTTCAATACGCTTCTTTTAAAAAAACGGAAGATTAAACCGAGATTTGAGCTAGAAGTTATGACATTTCTAAGTTAGGGCTGAAATTAAAAATGTGGATAAAATCATGACGGATTTAGGTAGTTTGAGACAAAAGAACACAAGTATATAACATAATATATCAAGAACTCACTCTCTACACTAATATGTATATATGAGACACTATAGAACACATCTCCAATACAAAAATATGAGATTAAACATGTAATAATTCATTCATACATAACAACAACACATAGTGTGTCCAAATTTGGGATTTTCCCACATGGACACAACCACAACACAAAGGACACTCCTATGACCTCTAAATGGACACGAAATGGACACAAATGGAGATACAACTATGGGGTCATTCCTATGGGTTCAAAATAGACCTATATGCATGAGGAAATGAAAAGGAGAAGGGATTTAAACCTTCCGGTAGATCGAATCGAAGAAAAGCCTTCCCGGAGCGACACCGACACGTAGAGATTCCAAAAGGACACGAACGAGCTCCGAATCCTCCCAAACTTTGGTAGCTTCCTCCTTGGCTAGAATGGAGAAGGAAAGAAGAAGATTTGGTGGTGAAATGGAATGATTTGGTGGAGAAATTGCTAGGGATTGCTCTCTAGGAATTTGGGGAAGAACAAGAGAGAGAAAAATAGATGGATAATGACAAATGGGAGGCTCAACCCTATCCTTATTGTGGCTGGCCATAAAGGTGGTTTTGTCCTATTAGAAAAAGTCCAAAAGCCCCTTTTCTAGTCTATTTACTAATACATTGGTAAGGGGTTAAGTCGAGGGTAGTTTGGTCAATCCTAAAACACTAATCCATATTAATACTAACCAAAATAATTAGTCTAGTCACTAACTAAAATTAATATCATGTGGACTAAAATTAATATTATGTGGGCCATGCCTAACTAGTGTGTGGGCCCGCTAGAGTCAAAACTACCCCGGGTCCCCGATACAAGTCGGAATGAGTTGAAATTCGAACCCGACTCAAATAACCGCAAAATATTACAATAAATAAATAAATAATTCCAAAATAATTTAAAAATGAAAAATGACAAAAATATCCCTGTTTCTGGAAATTGGAGGTGACAAATCTATCCACCTTAAAAAAATTTTATCCTCGAAATTAAAACAAAGCAATCACAGGAAACACATACAGAAAACAATCTCATTCAAATACTTTTCAAAAAAATCAGTAATAAAAAAAATCTCCTTGAGGCACATCAAATATTTATAAATAAAAACTGATACGTATCCGATACGGACACAAAACCATCACACTTATCAAAGGTCAAAATTAACAATCACCAACGCAATAAATATCAAAATAATTCAAGGAGGTCTAATGCAAAATATCCTTAGGCCAAAAATGATATTAAAACATCCTAATCACATGGTTAGGCTCTAGGTCAAACAGTCTCTAGGGTTTTACTAGCAAAACATCAAAATTACAAGTCAAGATTTTAAATAGTTTTAAAATGATTTAAAAAATTACCAAAATTATATCATGATTTAAATGTCAAATCAATAAATGATTAAAATTTCAAAATTACTCTCATTTTAGAAAATTGGGTGTTACAAGTCTATCCACCTTAGAAAAATTTCATCCTCGAAATTAAAATGTCCATACTCCCTCTAGGTCAAACCCCCACAAATCAAAGTCCCAGATTAAAACAAATCATGTGATCAAAAGGATGACATACAGGGTCATTGCATACGGTGGTAGTGAAAGTCTCATCTAGGTATACTAGTCATGCTAAACCAAGACGGTCATAGGATATCAAACACACAAGAAATCTAGAGTGCTAAACTGGAAAAGATACATAAATAACAAATCATCAAAATTGTAAGACAGTCTACCATCCTATGTGAAAGCTGGTACTCAAAAAAAAATATATATAAAAATAAGAAAGGTAACTTCCAATAATCTAAAAGGGTACAGAAAAATCAATTTCAAAGTTAAAGAATTGAAAGTCACTTGCATTGAAATCCAATCACAATATATATATAGAGAGCGTTAGAGAGGAAAAAGCTGGCATTATGTAATGTTATATGGTTTGTGTGTGTATGGGTGTTTGTAAACAGGTTAATATGGTAAGATAGTAGGCATATGTGTAGACGAAATATACATAAAATTGTATATGAGAAATTGGGTTTCAAAACAACGGCTATTAAGTTACACTAATCATGGCATATTGGTTAAACAATCTACAATACGCAACTTATTTACTCATAACATGCATGGCTAACCTTATACATATATATATAAAGAGGGTGTGTGTGCGTCCTTGTACAGGGTTATAGCCTAGTATTGAAAGGTTAAACCCAGTTTTAGTTCAGCATTTACATGCAAAGTCTGAAAATAAGCTAACATTTAAAACAGTAAAATATTAACATAATGCAGTCTCAGATTTTAGGGTTTTGAAATATCGCAACCCATCTCAATGGTCCTAATACATCCTAACATGATAGAAATAAAACCCTAGCATACTATCCATATATTTATCTATGCACACAGTTCAATATTACATGTTAAATCTGAAATTTAACTAAACATGGAAATCAATGTAAAAATGTTAACATGTAACTAGTTTTCAGGATTTTGGAGAAATTTGAACATTAAAAACCAACTCAATGTTTATCACAACTAACATGTAAGAATATGAAACATAAATTTATATCCCTACTTCCCACAAGGTATATAGCTCAAATATTACATTTAAGAAATAAAACAGCAATTTGAACTAACATTTGGAATCCCGCATCAAGGGTTAACATGCACACAGTCTCAGATTTTACAAATTTAAACACAAAACTCAACCAAAATTTTGAATTGAAACCCCACGTATAACATACATGTGCAGTGATTTAAACATAACTAATAACATAAAATTTATATTTAAATTACGAATTTAAACATGAAAAAGCAGAGAACCAGAAATATTGGAGTTTTGACAATTTAAACATCAACAACATATTAATATGTATTTAGATAGGTGGAAAAATCAAGTGTAGCATGCATACGTGTTAGGCAAAGTGTATGCTATATATATTCATATACATATTCTCATGTCCTAATATAAAAAAAAATTATTTCTACGTTAAGACTAACATTTAGATTCCTACCAAGATTGCAAGCAGGTGATTGACGAAATCAAGACAGTTTTATTATCATTATTATTTAAAACAAGAATAATAGCAAGAAAGAAATAACGATAAAATCGGTTCTGCTTATCTGTTTAAAGAAGGAACCGTTTTGAAATACAGAGTTAAAATATCAAATTCAAGATAAAGTCTAACAAAATTATCGATTCATTGTATTATGAAAAACTCATAGCAAGAAATTACACAAGGTTTATAAAACCAACTAAACTTACTCTTGAGTTAAATAATAGAAAACTAGACAAACAAACAAATAATAATTCTTTTTTTTTGAATGACTGAACAAAAGTAGGGAAAACATGTTCAAAAATATTTAAGGTGCAATCTGATAATCATATACGTCTATCCAAAATCATGGTACTCTAAATCCTCGTCATACTAGTAAGCAAGGCTACGATAATCACAGAGCTATTGACTTATGCACATATCTCTAGAATCATGGTATTTAACATTTTTGCGGTGCCGCTAGCTTGGCTGCAAAAACCTTAAATTTCCACACCCGAGAAATATATCCAGAGTCAGACTATATGTCCTCACCATGCTGGCTAATGTGACTATAGAAGACTAGATTCCATAACATAAATGACCTAGCCCATATAATTTCATCTTGCCAAAAATTAAATTAATCAATAATGAATACTCAAAAATCAAATCAAATTTATTAACGAACATCAAAATTCAAAAATGAACAAAATCCATCAAAATACAAACTCGAATGCAACAGCTATCATCAAAATTCAAAATTCGACAATCATCCATCAAAATTAATAAATACAAACTCAAATTCAACAATAATCCATTAAAATCAAATTTAACAACAAAAAGTAAAAATAAATCAAATCAAGGAAAAAAAAGAGTTTTCAATTCGAAGTTAAATAAGATTCTCCAGGGTCGTCCCGGGAATCTCTCAAGGGTTCCTAACTGTGATTGAGTATCTTCAAAAATATATCCTATTCCTAGTGCAGGCTGTAGTGGTACTCAAGTTCGAATACCACTACACTTTTAGTCTCGACCTGCATGGGCCACCACTAAAAACGTGTCACGACCCGCACCCTAGAGTTAGGGCACGAGAACGTAACAACGCCCAGCCTACGCTGCAATGTCGGCGGTAGAACGCTGTCCTAGGTCTCAATGCATCTAACAGTATAAGACTAAACAGTTTATACTCCCCGAATGGGGGTGACATAGCAGATACAGTCTCAATCACATCTACGGTAGAGCATGATAAAGATAGATAAAATATGAAATCCAAAATAAATATAGGAGATAGAAGTCTAAGTGTCTAAGATACATAAACCCAGAAATACATCTCAAAACTCAAATACAGTAATCCACAAAGTAAATACAACTCCAGACAAAATAAAATAACTATCTAAACAACCTCCACTGTGTCTCCTCTAGGCTAGCAGGCAATCCCAGGCCATCTGTAAAATTTATCAACAGGTCCAGTCATGACAAGAGCGAGCACATTACATCTCAACAGTTCATAGCAGGTTAGAAAATATAATCATGCAGAAAAGTAAGATACATGTACTGAAAGAAATGATGTATGTAAACAGAGAGAGCTGTAATTAAAATATCTACTATAAATAAAGAGCTACCAGTGACTAGTGATTTAGAGCACAAAGTCGACATGTGAACGACTTGATTGTACATGGCTATACTAAAGAGGCGTACATGGCTATTCTATTTTGGAATTGTTCACATGGCTATTTATACTCTCCCGTACCCCCAATCAATACACAAGGATCCAACCAGGTTATGTTATATGATGCTATGTAACAGTCTCCGAAGGGTGGTAGACCCCGAAGGTGATAAGACCCCGAAGGTGATAGACCCCGAAGGTAATAGACCCCGAAGGTAATAGACCCCGAAGGTGATACATAGTAGTCCCATAAATGGGATAAGGATTCTAGGAAGACTCTGTGATCATAAGAGTATATGTCATAAGTGATCGAAGAACCAACGAAGCATAGTGATACGTCATGTAAGTGAAACGCACATAACATAGAGTACCCGATGCTCCCTAAGGATAACATCTCAAGGAGGGATCCATATAGTACCAATCCGTGTGACCAACGTGACAGTACAAGTAAAGTAATCTACTGCAGGAAATAATTCTAAGCAGGATATGAAATGATCAGAGAATGTACTCGCCTCGATAACCTGAACAGCTGATAAGTATAGGGGGTCCAACTGAAGCCACAGAGTCCTATTTAAAGCAACACAGGTTACAAGGTGTCTGGCTCCTAATTAGAACAGCACAAGTCACAACATGTCCAGAAGGGTAATATAAAGTACTACAATGTATTCTACATGAATCTAGGTCAAACTAGGCCAAAGTCAACCCTTGGTCAACTCTGGTCAACTGCACTAGTCAAATTAGGTCAAACTAGGTCATGTCCTAACCCAGTAAGTCTTACTAGGCCTAACCAAGACTATCCTAGCAAGCACACATCAATACAAGGCTATACAAGCCAACATACACCCAACTCTATATAGCATGCAATTATTCAATACTCAAATAGGCAAGAATTCACATTGGATATACACTAGGTAATCTATTACTTTGAGCTATATATGTCTACACATATATACACATGCATATATTGGTATTCAACATTAGGTCTATAATCATGGCATTTCAAATGGTTATATAAACTTATATATTACAACACAATATGCTAACATATATATAATATACATACATAGCTAAGTTAACTATATTCATAAATACTTATTTAAGAGGCTATGTGTGTGTATGTGAACATGGCAAAGGGGCAAGTGAGGGTTAAATAGGCATACATGGTGTATACATATCAAAGAGTGTCAAAGTGTAAGTGAACAATGTGTCAAGTGTGATAGTGTCAACATAGTGTAAGGGGGTACATGAGGTAATATAGGATTTGTGTTAACATAGAATATTACATCTCATTAACTTGTATATTGCATACATTACATCTATTATTACATTACATTCATGCTTGCATTCATTCATCATTCATTATTCTCTTGCACCACTATATGCACCATACATTACATACTATAGAACCTACATATTCATTACAAGCCATACTTATGCATGCTTACATTAGATAGGATACTTATACCTCATACATCATTTATTTAACCATTTACTCATGCTTGTATTCTCTATTTAATTACATAATGTATATATATTAACATGGGTTAAAATCAAATAGAACATTATATTACACACAAGGGTGCACAAAATGCATATGCCGAATAGTAACTCCTACTAATAATCAATACTGTACCATCTCAGTATGAATTAAAATTTAGGATTAAAGTATGTTATAGATCTATGTGTTAGGTTTCCGAAACTTTAAACGGATCGCGTTTTCGTTTCCTGAAACTCCCGAAATCGCGAAAACACCGAGAACGCGTTTGTCTTTCGTACAGCTGACACTCAAATAATTCTCCAGAAAGTTACAGAAAGAATTAGGCCTATTAATACATGTTTTTGGAAAGCTAACTTTAATACGCTTCTTTTAAAAAAATGGGAGATTAAACCGAGCTTTGAGCTAGAAGTTATGACATTTCTAAGTTAGGGCTGAAATTAAAAACGTGGATAAAATCATGACGGATTTAGGTAGTTTGAGACAAAAGAACATAAGTATATAACATAATATATCAAGAACTCACTCTCTACACTAATATGTATATATGAAACACTATAGAACACATCTCCAATACAAAAATATGAGATCAAACATGTAATAATTCATTCATACATAACAACAACACATAGTGTGTCCAAATTTGGGATTTTCCCACATGGACACAACCACAACACAAAGGACACTCCTATGACCTCCAAATGGACACGAAATGGACACAAATGGAGATACAACTATGGGGTCATTCTTATGGGTTCAAAATAGACCTATATGCATGAGGAAATGAAAAGGAGAAGGGATTTATACCTCCCGGTAGATCGAATCGAAGAAAAGCCTTCCCGGAGCGACACCGACACGTAGAGATTCCAAAAGGACATGAACGAGCTCCGAGTCCTTCCAAACTTGGGTAGCTTCCTCCTTGGCTAGAATGGAGAAGGAAAGAAGAAGATTTGGTGGTGAAATGGAATGATTTGGTGGAGAAATTGCTAGGAATTGCTCTCTAGGAATTTGGGGAAGAACAAGAGAGAGAAAAATAGATGGATAATGACAAATGGGAGGCTCAACCCTATCCTTATTGTGGCTGGCCATAAAAGTGGTTTTGTCCTATTAGGAAAAGTCCAAAAGCCCCTTTTCTAGTCTATTTACTAATACATTGGTAAGGGGTTAAGTCGGGGGTAGTTTGGTCAATCCTAAAACACTAATCCATATTAATACTAACCAAAATAATTAGTCTAGTCACTAACTAAAATTAATATCATATGGACTAAAATTAATATTATGTGGGCCATGCCTAACTAGTGTGTGGGTCCGCTAGAGTCAAAACTACCCCGGGTCCCCGATACAAGTCGGAATGAGTTGAAATTCGAACCCGACTCAAATAACCCCAAAATATTACAATAAATAAATAAATAATTCTAAAATAATTTTAAAATGAAAAATGACAAAAATACCCCTGTTTCTGGAAATTGGAGGTGACAGTCGCGCACACGCGACCAATTTGAATTCCGTCAAAGCCCACACGACCACGAAGCCGTTACACAGCTTTCGATGCTTTCGGTTCGCGACCACGTCGCCCGGAATGGTGGAACGCACGTCGTGTGGATGAGTTTTTGTGATTTTCTACAGTTTTAAAAACAGGTTTTTCATGATTTTTGACGTCGAATAACTTTCTGTAAACTAACTGAAAAATCAATCTATCTGAAGGGTTTTGATCCCCTACATGTTGTCTTCTACTGTTTGAAATTGGTTTTCAAAAACCCGGATTATTTAGGTCGGAAAATGCCTCTCAAGTTAGGTTTTGGTTCAGTTTTAGAGCCCTATTTTGGGCTGTTTTCCCTCGACTTCGTATCGAATTTTCGACCAATCGATGGCAGTCACCGACGAACTAAATGAATAAGTTTGAAGAGGGTTAGATTGGGTTTATACCTGTGCGATCGTTTCGAGAAACGACTAACTGTGGAGGAAGAACGGCCACGGCGAAGTGGGGTCGAACCACCGTTGGTTCTGTCCTTGGCCATTGCTGCTGTCGGTTTCCAACCTGTCGTCGGTCGACGTTCGGCCACCACGGTGGCGCGGTGTTGCGCGCGCGCGTGCGAGCAGCGGATGGCCGCCCAGGACGTCGAGGCTGGCACGATTTGTGGCTAGGGTTTCTCTTCTTTTTTTTTGAACTCTCGATTACATATACGCACAGCCGAAGTCGATTTGCAGGGACTCGGCCGGGTTGGGGTTTTGTTTTTTATGGGCCCGGGTTGGCTGCTGGGTCCATGGCCAAGTTGGGCTCGGCTGCTACTGCTTGGGGAAGCAGCTCGGTTGCTACTGCTTGGGAAAGCAACTCGGTTTGGTTTAAGGGATGGGGTCGGGCTTCCTGACAGCTTGATCAATTTAGAACATACAAATGTGCTTGTATGTGGCCTACCACGTGTTATACAAGCATGACTAAGACTAAAAAAATATGTTATGTTACTAAGAAAATGTGGTGTACTTTAATAAGCAAGCAAAATGAATTAATACCAGAATCAGGCTTCCTCCACTAATATAAATTGGGTTGAATCCAATAGTTTGTATATATTAATGACAAAATCAGGCTTTAGTCAAGGCCAAAAATGAAAACACCTAGCAGATCGAGTAGATTCCTTTTTTAAGGAAAAACAAGAAGGCACGGTTGCAGCTGACTGGTTACCTGGGGGAGAATACAAAGGCCCTTCACACTTCCCAGGCAAGTCAAAAATTAAATACAGCTGGCAAGATTCTAACACTCGACACGTAGAAGAGGGAGTGGGCTTACCCAACTGCACCAACACTTGGGGGCAAAAATCATTAAAGATGTAGTTCACTCATGAATATATTTTCATATATTTATATCCCTATATGCACATGTATAATATTTGTTTGACAATAAAAATAATATAACCAATAATATAATAATATTAACTAACAATCCCAATAAAATAATAATAACAATAATAATGAAATTTAATAAACCAATAATGGTATATATATATCCTTTGTACAGTCTAATAATTCCAAAATGTACAAAGGCCTATTTTATACAAATATTATTGAATATCAACTAATAACAATATTTATAATATTTAATAAAAAATACTTAGAAAATATTCGTTAAATCATTAAGACGGAATACGACACCATCATACCCAAAATACATCAACATGAATGTCATAGGACGTCCCGTATGACTACATGGGCTTGGACTCAGTTTGGGTTCAGTTTGTCTGGTTTGGTACAACCAGGTCTCCTAAGCGTCAAATAACAATAATAATGAATAATTAAATTATTCATAATGGTCATGTCACAGCTTGACCTGGTTTTCTTAGTTAGAACATCACTATGGCTCGGCCTTCCTCTACCATGACTAAACACTAGTCAAAGCACGCCACTGAGCTATCCGTGCCATGATTCCTAGTCACCTTGTACTCCAAATCTCAACTAAGGCTAAAATCATCTACCGTAATAATTAACTATTTAATTATTTATAAAATTCTAAAATCACTATTTAAATCAAATAAATAATAAAAAATATTTTGAAAATTTTCGAGAAGGGAGGCTACAAAGAGTGAGCCTCTGGGGAAGATACGCTCGTAGTGTCACATCGGCGATCTCCAAACCGAGGTGACTTGCTATGTTGTGGATGCAAACGTCAACTAAAATATCCTATTGGGACGGCCATGGATACATGAATACATGGTGGTGCTATCCACTCTCCATCAATATATAAAATACGTGTCCACTAGTGGCATCATCCGAACAGAGTTTGCTGATGTTGATCCCTTTAGAGGGATTGAAGCCTTCTTCACCGATGTTGATCTGTACAAATCAATTCATCTCGGAGATGAATCTAATGACGCTGATGACGAGGCAGAAGCTAAGGTCGAAGCTGACTCAGAGGCGGACATGATAATCAACGATCCCCTAAAAGCGTGACTCAAAGGGATGACGCCTCAAATATCGGCCCTTGTGGTAGTCAAACTCCGCGGGAAGGTGCCAGCTTCTCCGGGCAAGACATCCAATGAAGCTCCGTTGAAGATACGCCTCAAAGGCAAGCCCCCTCAAGTGGCGGCTCCTCTCGTAGCCAAGCTATGGGGAAAGGCTCCAGCTCCCGGCACACCAACTGAGGCTCCCCTCAAGGTGAGGCTCAAAGGCAGACCTCTTCAATTGTCGGCACCTATCAGGCCACAAGAGAAGACCTCGGCGTCCTTCTCAGCATAATCCCAGGAGCCAGCACGGGGCAAGCTCCCGAAAAACTCTCCTGAACCTCCCAAGGCTGCTCCAGTTCTCACTGATGAAGAACTTGAAGAGTACATATCGGTTAATGTCGATGCTCCATCCCTCGATGATAAAATCCCTCAAGACAAGATTCCGTATTTTATCAATAAGAGAGTGTCTTTAAATTATTCTAGTCTTCCACATTGGAATACCATCTACAATCTAGATAATGCTCTACAGTCGTTGTAAACACAAATAACGACTGTGAGTCATATAAATCGAGTCATCCTGTACCAAGGAGTCTGTTACATAGTCCCGTCTCGGAACAAGGACGAGAAGCCCATTATCTTTGGCAAAGTCGAACGTCACCAAGACCTCCCACCGACGGAGCCAGAACCCGACACCGGTAGAATGCAAATCTACCTATACAACGATCGAGCCAAGTATCTCATCCAAAAGATAGGTTACAACTTGAAGAGCGGCCAAGGTCTGAACTACGGCAAAGGTCGACGCCTTCTTCTACGACTTCCAGTGCCAAAAGGGAGGCCGTAAGACTACTATCACCGTACCCGATAGGGGGTATGCTACATTACGCCTCCAACAACTCCCGAAGAATCAGAAGTAGAGGATGTCATACATTCTCACTCATCTGAAACTTCAACTTAGGACTCCGACACCAACATCGGCTCAGTCTTCAGAAATGTGTTGTCAGCCAACATAACAACCGTACATCCCATCGACGGCAAATCCTCAGGGAAGTACCACTCTTGACATCTGTCAAAAACATACAGCCTGTCCCCAGAGAGAGGATTAGTGGACTTGACCAAACCAAGTTCACACCCCTTCTTTGACAAATTATATGCTTCTGGAACCCAGCTGTTTCGTTGCATTCTATTCCCAGTAGAAGAACAACCACGTCCACATTACCTCTGAATTGCTTCTCTACACCCCATCAAGTAGGATCCTGCACCGTGTAAGATCATGCTTAAGGCAATGTTTACCACGTCCACATCCCCTCTAAGTAAACATTCCGTACAACAATCCTTGTGTTGTTTCACCATAGAACATCCACGTCCATAATACCTCTGAGTTGTTCTATGAACACCCATAGAGTTCACTCCTACCATATCAATATTACCTCTGGGTAGGAAAACTCTACCATTTTAGCACATATTTACCATGTCCACATTACCTCTAATTAAATATGTTGGCTCTCTCTCTCAACTTATCATCCGTACATAAACCCAAGGTACGCCAAGGGTGATAAGTCCACAAAATTTTAGTTCGTCATAAGAAACGAAAAAAGCAAGAGTTCCTTTATTTCTTTATCCAATAAAGATTACATCAGCATTGGAATGGAACAAAAGCAAAAGCTACAAAGATCAGAGAAAATAAAAAGGAAAATCGACTTCAGCCTCAGCAAAGATCGCAAGTCAGACGATAAATCCCTACAACCATGGTTCGTAGTTACGTTGAGGCATGTACCACTCCCTCAGCCATCTCGCATATGATAGCTCGAACTAGTTGAAGTCCTCTTCAGAGACATGAGTGTCAGAACTCCCGGTACTGCTATCTTCCGACGCTAGTTTCTCCTTAACAATGGCCCCGGCTTTCGGAATTACTTCCTCGTCAATTAATGGCCATCGGTTCGTCCTTAATTTTAACTTTGGGTGTCACCTCCTCCTTAATGTATACCTCTCGTTTGATAAAAGAAAGCGGTGTCTCATCCTTTATAAAGGCCTCTGTCTTCAGCATGGCACCTGCAAATAGGACCAAAGGAAGAAGTCAGCACGTACCAAAGGCACATTAGCAACCTAACGCAACGTTGGGGTCGAAACCCATGCTTACATATCAGATCCTAGCTTCGACGTATCATCAGGACCTAAGTCCATGCACATCAGCTAAAAGGGCTTCGGCACATCATCAAGACAAAAGTCCATGCCCGTCAGCCAAAAAACATTGACATGAGGTAACTCATCTGCAGTCGGGCCACCCCAACATTACTGCAACAAAGACCAAGGCAAGAGAACACCCACCGAACACCTCCGGACAAACGTCGACGTGTGTCCCCAAGACGACGGGGGCGTCCTCCACGTCAACCTCCATGGGCTCTTTGCCTCAGCCCTTTTCTCGACCAGCACCACCGCGGGAGTTTTGGGAGCCATTTCTCGAAAGAGTTAACTGTTCTCAGAGAAGAATCTTCTAGAAGAGCTCTGAAGAAGCAGAAAGCTTTGGCAGAAAGTAGAAGACTCTCTCTCTCTCCTCACATCCGTCTATTTATAGGCTTGGCCTCGCGTGTAAACCGATGAGGTGTGACATCATCAATCAGTCGCTTCGGGTCTCGTGAAACCGACGGCTGCTTATCTTCAAAAGATCATCCTTAATCTTTCCTGAGATCGAGACATTATCTCTACAGAAGAAGTATGTGCCCTAGCAGTATGCGCCTAAGCAACAAGCATCCCCACAGCGATGCGCAGAACGACTATACGCCAAGAAGATCCATGTTCCCTGAGTTGTCACTTCCTATGCTTCTTGTTCAAAGTCTTCCAAAACTTGACAGAAAGTTTTGAAAACTTTAAAGGGGGTCTTGTAGAAGCATGGAATTTTAGGCACATCTACAAGCCAGAATTCCTATGCGCTTAACACTTTGCGGCTAGACTCAAACATGCGCCAGGGAGTTTAAACAAAGTACTTGGTACAGCAAAGGACAACAAAAGTATAAACATCAAAAGAAGGCTTTTATTTCATATAAAAGTCTATTACATGTCTAAATAAATGCTTTACAAAGGAGAACTTCTACAAAAAAATATCCTAAAGCTACATCCAGGCGCAACAACTGCCATGCTCCCCCTGCCAGGCGCATCATCCGTCAGGCGCATCACTCTGATGTCTCATCCAGGTGCATCGTCTCGTCAGAAACAATCAGCCCTTGTCTAGCAGGAGGAGGAGCTCTCCTAGCTCGACAAAGATCGTGGCACGACACCCCGATCTTCGAAAGCAACAGGCACACTCGGTGACCTGCGGATCTTCCATCATAACAAAAATTGGGGCACGACCGCCCCGAGCTTTGGATGCAATAGGCACCTTCAGCCAGCTGTGTCAGGGCACGACCGCCCCGATCTTTGGACGCAACAGGCACCTTCAGCCTGTGTCGGGACACGATGATCCCGATATTTGGATGCAATAGGCACTTTCATAGGGCCAATGGTGAAAAAACCAACTCGGCACACCTTCATCTTCGGAAGGAGTTTATCGTTAACTCGCCAAGGTAGGGGACCGATCGAGTTCGTCTCCATGAAGGGAAGAAAAGTGAAACGAGAAAAAAACTTCTCTTCACGCTGTTACTTATAGGCCAGGGCAAATCAAATCCATGCGCCAAGTCGCAACTTTCCCGAAGTCAGTGCAATGAACTTGTATTTATGGTGATGAATCTGTCTCTTCGAATTCAACCAAGTCAAAACAGCCATCAACGCCTCGAAGAACTCAACAGATAGACCAAAAAGGATATGACACTTGGTTGATATGCCATCAACATCATGCACTCCTCAGGGATGCACCTAAATGGGCCAGAGACCCATGCGCCCGAAGGGACACTAACCGATGCACCCTCTTCAAACTGATCATCATTTAATGACAAAAGCGGCAACGCATTCCAAGAGCCGTCCAATCAGCAGTCCTTTGCAGAAAATAAAGATCCACTGATGTCAGCACTATCATTACACCTTGGGTCGACAACAACTGTCGCATGGCCGATCGATCATTTATATGCGCCTCGTGGCCATGCGTCCAGAAGACTACGTGCGCCCCAGTGGTCATATGCCCCCTTAGCTCTTCTGGTCTCAAGCAACATAAGACTAAGCTCTACATGCGCCTTAAAAGACATACGCCTGGACTTGATCATGACTCCTAAAAATTATGAGACCAAGTCGCCTCCCCTGCGACTGATCCTAGGCTCACCCTGATACGAAGCTCTGTATATACCTCAAAAGCCATGCGTCTAGACTTGTCCATAATGCCTAAAAATTATAAGACTAAGTCGCCTCCATGCGTCCGATCCTAGGCGTACCCCGACAGATCACTCTCCTCTAAAACCGAGATCTTTGAGACACAGGCATACGCCACACCTCCATTGACTCAGTTCTATTCAAAGAATGGGTGCTAACCACCCAAGATCTCAGCAACAACCAAATCTTAGTAACTGCCACGTGTCAGCTCTACCGTAACCCAACGAAGCAGTTCGAGCAGATTCTACTACAACTCGGGGGACATCGTCCATGTGCCCCCGCCAGCATCAGCCACGTGGCATCCCCACGTCCAGGCACATCCGACAAATGTGCGCGTGAGCAGCCAGCCTGCTATATATAAATAGAAGGATCACTCCTTTGTTGGCCCAATGATTGTATCATGTTTTTGAATATGGTTAATCTGTTAAGTTTAGCATTTCATTATCACTAATCTTTATACTATCACTATAGCATTTCTACTTATACTCATACCTTTGGTGATATGTGCTTATTGTTTTACATGTTAGTTATATGAGTTTTTATTATATATATCTTAAATTTAATTGAGTTACCAAAATCAAAAATATGTTTTGATTATGGTTATTCAATTAAGTTTAACATTATGATATCACTAATATTTATGCTATCACTATAGCTCTTATACTTAAACTTAGCATATCCTACTGTGCTTTATCTTAGCATATTTGCTACATATATATTGCTTTGTTCGTCTAACATGTATATGCAAAAAAGTAATTAGCAAGATCAAATATAGACATATGCAATGAAGAAATCATGGTGGGCCAAAGATGATGGTATTCTACAAAGATTTCTCTGAACCACCCGACGATATCTTCGGAGCCACGCATCTGGGGGTTCCGCTGCCCGGTCAGTGGACGGAGGTCGATGAGACAGCGCCCCCCGTCAGGGGTTTAGGAGAGAAGCTCCTGAATGGTATTCAGTTTTCACAAACTGGATATCTTTGGACAGCTGTCGTCAAGGAAGAAGCCAACATCTATCAAGAAAAGAAGCCATGCCATGCCATCATTATTTCAAGACTCTGAAGAAGCCTGCATCTGCTACAGTATTTCTGGAGTCTGTAATGAGTCTTAGGAATAATTGTAAACACAAGAAATGGATGGCAAAATTGAAAGCTAGGGTAGAAATTAGCCCAGGATCATTTTCGGATAAAAATCGACATACCGACGGTATACCGGTCTATACCGACGGTATATCGATTTTTGTTCACAGAAAGTTTCTGTCTACAAAATTGGCATACCGATGGAATACCGATCTATATCGACGGTATACCGATTCAGTAACATTAAAAATCCAATGGTCGGATTTCGAACATTTAATGATCACAATGGCTATATTTCTAGCCGTTGTAATTTCAGACCGGTATTCCGACGGTATACCGGTTCGTACCAACGGTATACCGATCGCTGACTAAAAAGTTACCTTTGAGCTCTTTTCAATGCTTTGGTTATAAATAGTCATGAACCCCTTCATTCAAGGTTGATTCTTTGAGCCTAAAAATTTCTAAACCACCAAAGCCAATCCATAAACAACTATACAAAGCTTTTATTTTCCATCCACAAATTGTGTTAGAGTTATTGAGTTGAAAAGTGAGATCTTCATCTTGTTGTATAAGGAGATCAAAACCTATTATGAAAGGTTGAAGTTGGAGAGTCTTCGGATCCAAACTCTCGGTTGAAGTTGGAGAGTCTTCATATTCAAACTCTCGGTTGAAGTTGGAGAGTCTTCGGATCCAAACTCTCGGTTGAAGTAGGAGAGGCCTTCGGACTAAAGCTCTCGTGTAAGAAGTTGGTGAGCCTTCATATGGAAACTCACGTTATACTATTTGCGATAATAGTGGATTAAATTCGGAGAGAGTTCCGGGACTGGAGTGACCCTTGGGAGGATACCAGGATACATCGGGTGTCGGTATTATTTTGCTTCTTCTCTTGCACTTATATTTTTAAATTGTCCATTAGCTTGTGCTAAGTGCTTGATTAGTTAGCTTGACCCTATTCACCCCCCTCTAGGGTTCCTACATCATTCACCACGCACACAGACATAAAAAGAGATATATAGACAGACAATTATATCTACATACGGAGGCCAGAAGAGACACTTAACGTTCACTTTTCCTCGCAACGCTCCGACATCCAGAGTAACCCATACCTTCAGAGAGTTCGAGATCGTCGTCAGATCGTCAACGGAGTCAATGTATTACCACTCGCTCTATTGACACGTAGCCCAGATAAAAATAAAAGCGTACTCCTAGGACTACAACTAAGTCCTACATTGTACTCTGTTCTATTTGTAATTAAAAATGTCAATCCCAAAGAGTTGTAATGGCAAACAATAAGTTACAACGCTCTCTTGAAGATGCATAATTGGGGTCGGTTTAAATTTGGTAATATCAAATCTCACATAGACTCTTTGTATAAACGTCTTATTCATATTCAAGCTAAGCAGGTAACTGATACAACTCTCTCCGAAGAGCAATTGATTAATGGAGAAATTAATGAGCTGCAGGCTATTGATGAAGCTTACTGGTGTCAGAGGTCCAGATGCAGATGGATAAAGGAAGGCGATGACAACACTAAATACTTCCATACAAAATCCATATTGAGAAGAAGGCACAACGAAATTCGACCCATCATGGGTGACGACGACAGGTGGGTCTATGAGCACGATGCTATTGCAGGCACCCTGTTAATCACTTCGAATCCATTCTTTACATAGACAAGTCCTCGCCTTTGGATCCCACATTCTAAGTCTCGATCGGGCTTGTAACAGAAGAAGAAAACTACTCCATTGGAGCCACCCCTCACAAAGATGAGATTATAGCTACCATTCTTAGCATGGTTGCATTAAAGGCCCCGGGCCTCGACGAATTTCCAGTGATAGTATACCAAAAATATTGGTCTATTTTGGGCGAGGAACTGACCAAAGTGGTCCAGAGTTTCTTCAACGAGTCTTGACTTCCCCTCGATTGAACCACACACACATAGCTTTAATTCCAAAGAAGAGGAACCCTTCTATGCCGGCGGACTACCGGCCTATCGCTTTATGCAATGTAACGTACAAAGTCATCTCCAAAAAAATTTCAAATCGGCTCAAACTATTGCTCAACAAATTGATCTCATCAAATCAGAATGCTTTCGTTCCTGGAAGGAAAATCTCTGATAACATCATCATTGCAAAGGAAATCATTCATCACAAGAAATATCACCCAAGGAAGAAGAACTCGTACGCTTTGAAGGTAGACATGTCCAAGGCCTACGATCGGATCTCTTGGTTTCATTCGACAAGTCCTCCATGGCATGGGCATCCGAAGGAGAGCAAATGAATTAATCATGAAGTGCATTGAATTTCCAACATACTTCGTTCTCGTAAATGGATCACTAGAAGGTTTCTTCATCCCGTCGAGAGGAATTAGTCAAGGATGTCCATTATCCCCTTTCGTCTATGTTCTATGTTCAGAAGTCCTCACTGGTCTTTTCAAAAAGTACGAAAGAGACAACCTATTTCAAGGAGTTCGTCTAAATAGGTATGCGCCTTCCATATATCATCTGCTTTGCCGATGATATTATGATATTTGGATATGCTTTACTTGCCTCTCTGGATGCAGTTCATAATATCCTCCAAATGTGCTCAAGTTGGTCGGGACAAAAAGTTAACTTTGATAAATCAAGTATACATTTCAAAAAAATGGTTCCGCCTACCGAGCGGGAAGCATTAACATCTACACTGCACTTCGCATTCATGAATGAGGACGATAACTATCTGGGCCACCCCTTAATAGCATTGCGTAACAGAGCCACTACATCCGGACTAGTAGACAAATGTACTGCTCGCCTACAAGGCTAGAAATCCAAGTTATTATCGCATGTCGGTCGAACAAATCTCATAAAAGCAACTCTGGGCTCTATTCCAAATTACTACATGTCAATCAACTTGATACCAAATGCAACATGTTCCAAACTGGTTAGACAGTAGAGGAGTTTTTGGTGGGGACACAACCTTGATGACAAGAGGATGCACTTCTTTAAATGGAAAACTTTTATTACCAACTAGAGAAAGGGGTCTTGGCATCAGGAACTTACATTGGGTGAATAAAGCTCTACTAGGGAAACTTCTTTGGAGATTTCTCTCAAATCCTAACCTACTTTGGGTACGGTTGCTTTGAGGACTTTACTTGCATGACCGCTGCTTTTGGAACGCTAAAAGAAGAAGAAGATCATCTCCAACTTGGACTAGCATTCTGGAGCTACGACAATATATGAAGGATGGCATTTGCTATAAAATTAAAGGGGGTGGACGAAGATCATGGATGAACCGTGGATCCCAAACTTACCGGGGTTTCGGATCACTGAGAGCAAGATACCCCCCAATGGTCCTACACTCGTTCACGAACTTAGATGCCCACACCCAAACATGTAGAACATGCCGCTGATTCAAAGCTTATTCTTCCCGTTGAGCCATATCAAGAATTCACATTATGGAGGCGGACGAACCAGATGAACTCATATGGACGAAAGCAAGAAATGGGAAATTCACTCAAAAATCCCTGTATGAGGACTTACGTAGAAGTGAACCGAGCACGTCGCATACGGTAAGGACCCAGCAGTCTGGCGTTGTCTCTGGAAAATGGGAAATGTGGCACCAAGGGTCCGCCTGTTCATTTGGCGGCTTCTTAATAATTCCTCCCTCTGTTCACTACTATAAACAAGCGGTTGCCCAATATTAACAGTAAATGCCCTTTCTGCCTTGCGCATGAGGAAGAAGCAAATCATCTGTTCCTACACTATCAGGTGGCAAGAGCTGCTTGGTTTGTTAGCAGTATCAGACTTCGAATTGATAGCTCCATGAACATACGAAGACTACTGGAAGAATGGTTGAAGGACTTGCAATGTAAAGACATGTTTCAGATGGGAGCAAACCTTCTATGGTCCATGTGGAAGGCTCGTTGCAACTGTATGTTCAATAACAAAGCCCCATCACTGAGAATATTGTGCAGCAGGCAAACAACATGTACAAGGCCTACGAAGAAACCTCAAATCCTCGTTTAAAGCACTTGCATGAAATCCGCTAGTTGAAGCAAACTACTAAGTGGCTACCCCCTCCACCGGGATGTATCAAAATCAACGTTGATGGTGTTGTCTCATCTTCCATCATTGCCGCCACTGCAGTCGCATGAGATGATAAGGGCGGATTCATTGCCACCAAATCGGTTGTCATGGACGATCTGCATACTTTTGAAGACGACCGCGCACTACTAGCTGAGATCATCGCGGTGCACCAATGAGCTATCCTTGCTAGCAGGCTTCAGACAGACAGAACGATCATCGCGAGGGATTCTTTCATTGCCCATAGAATTTTCAATAGGATGACAAGCTCACCCCATAGAGACTCAGAGATCAAGTTTAAATTTTCCAGGAAGAGATTCACGGGTTGAGTATACGGGTGGAATTTGGATTCACTCTTAGGGACGGGAATATGGTGGCTCACTGCTTAGCCTCTCATTCTTTGCATAACCTCTCAAGTTATGAGGAGAACGGACTCCCTGAATGTATCGCTCATGTTTTAGCAACTGAGGCTGTATCCTCTAGTTGAATGCAATAAAATTTAGTTTTCTCTCTCAAAAAAAAGAAGAAAAGATTGAGGTCCTAAAATGCTCTACAAAAGTAATACCCCAAACGAAAATTTGTAAGTGATATCTCGTTAAATAATAGCTTAATTATAGCATAACATAGCCATGAAAAACATTAGAACAAAGATTATTATAGATTGTCTCAAACTAATGATGGAAGAACCACATAATCAATGATCATTTTAAAGTTTTGAACTATTGATAGTTGAAATTACAAGCATGATTTAGAAAATTGAGTTATATGCCAAATCAATTGCTCTGATATTTTTGAAAAATATTTTAAATTAAAATTTATGATAGAAATAGTTTAAATATATTTTAATTATGATTTGTTTTAAATATGTTTATATTTCAATTAAGATTTGTTATAGATATATTTATATTTAATTATGATTTGTTATATACGTACGTGCATGTATAGACTATCATATATTTATACTATTAGTTATGATTTATTTATTTTAATTAAGTGAGGATATACATACGACTTAGACGACTTATTTTGATATATTTTCTAGCCTCTTTATAATAATATAGATAAATATCTTACAATATCATTTTTCTTAGAAAATGAAGTATTTTTAATGATAGCAAAAAAGAATTTTTTTTTTTTTTTATAAAAACCGTCTGAGCCGAATCCGAAGTACCCGGTTCAACTGTTTTATATCCCTTTTTTTTGTTTGAACCTAGTTTAATTGAAAATGGTTTCACTAAATGGTTCTTTTCTTGGTAACAAGTCATCTTTGGTTCACATAATTGGTGCCTTTTTTTGCTAATGGTGCTCCCCTCGATGCTCCTGCACCTGGTGGACAGAAAGACCTTTCTTCAGGCTGTGAAAGGAAACTCATTCATTTCCTGTATTTGGATGCCAAGGAAAAGAATCGAAAAAATGGTTCCAAAGGAAAAAAAAAAGATTTCCACCCACACCAATGGTTTTACTTTCCCTTTCAATTTTCTGTATTTATTATAATTGTTTTCTGTATTTATTACAAAAATTTAGGACTAAACTAAGGTTTCACTTTCATTCTCACGGTCTGCTTGGATTGAGGGTTAAGAGAGTTAAGCGAGGGAAAATTAAATGAAAGAAAATAAAAATCATGCTTGGTTTGAGGGTAGGGATTTAGGAGGGGGGTTATAGAGGGTTAAGTGAGAGTTTGTTTAACCCTATTTTGTCTATATTTTAAACCCTAAAAATCGGAGGGTACAACGAGGGGGATTGAATGATTTTGTTTAAAAAGTCTTAGATACCCTTTATTTGTTCAATAAAATCTCGTAATTTTTTTCTTCTATTTTTTGCTTTCAACATGATGCTCTGTAAAATTTAATTTTATGACATATATAATAAGAGTATTTTGATAACTATTATATTTTTGTTAATCATCCTCTCACTCAAAACCTCCAATCCAACAAGCAAGGTTAAATGTATTGACTGTACTCCCTCTCTCAACTTTTTTTCACTTAATCCCGCTTAAGTCTGCTTATTTTCCCCCCTCGATCTAAGCAAACCCTCAATCTTGTGTATTTATTAAAAAAATTTAGTACTAAACTATACATATTCAAGATATATTCTGGCTATATTCCTTTAACTTTCCAAACGCCGTTTTTTAAAATAAAATTTAAAATTTTCAAAAATAATTTATTTTCTTTTCCTTTCCTTCTCGAAACCAAACAGGCAGTGTCAAACCGTTCGAACATCTAAAGCTCAAACCCGACCAGAGAAGTCTTGGATTTCACATTCCGTACCCAAACCTAACCCGAACTCCGTCCATCCACATTTCAATATCTCCCGGATATGTTTCGGGTATCATACATTGCACTTGGATCCAACCCGAATTCGTTTGGAATTTTCTTTTTCTATTGGGTCGGAAAAATGCATTCGGGTTAACGGGTTATCAGGTACAAGTCTACGGGCCAAGACATGGATAATTTTTCTTTTGGCCCGGCCCACCCAATTTGGTACGGGAACATTCTACTCCGTTCGTAGAATATATAAACTTGATCCCCAAGCAAAGAAAAAGATACGTAGAAAAAAAAAAAGGTTTCCTCTCTCTCTCTCTCAAAACATCTTCGATGACCATGTCGCCGCCTCTGATGGCCGCTCCTCCGCTCGCAGCACCTCTTCTTTGCCCATCCGGTGCGTACGTAACCGCCGATCGAATTTTTTTACTCTTTCTGTAGAACCCGAATGATTTAGTTTTTTGTATTTTCTCGTATTGCTTCGTTGTTATTATTGTGTTAATTTTTTTTATTCATTTCGTGGAATAGCCGAGCGCTGAGGGAAAACAAATGGATAGAGAAATACTGAATTAGTTCCACGTCTTAATTATTATTTTGTTGTAAATTTGTTAAGGGCTTGAAGTATATCTTAATTCCGATAAAGCGGGGATCGTTGATGGGAAAGTTTTTTAAAAGAAAATGGAGGAAAAGAGAGAATTTTGGAATCGAAATTGAGGTAAATTTTATTCATGTCCCTTCGAGAGGCTACAACTCAGCCCGAAGGCTTACAACCAATCTAGTCCGAAGGCCCATATATACAATCCCTTGCCCGAACGTCCCATCCCAGCCCGAGGGCTACTTCCCGCCCGAAGCCTCCATTCCCGCCCTAAGGCTTCATCCGGACCGAAGACCTCACGCAACCGTAGCCGCACCGCACCGCACCGCACCGCACCTGCAACGTATCTGCGCACCTCCCAGGTCGCACCGCACCGCACCACGCACCTGTACTGCACCCAACCACCACCCATCACTTATTCCCCCTAGGGGGGAATTAAATAGCGCCCCCAAGGCTCGAACTCGAGACCTCCTGGGGGGGGGGGGGGGGGAGTGCATCACTCTAACCGCTAGGCTAGAGGTCATTTGCTATATATAACATACAAATGGCGCATAAGACTTCCGCTCCCGCGACTGATGCACCGACGTCTTCCGCTGTTGGCCAAGGGCAGAAAGCTCTTGTGTATATGCTACTTGCTATCTCCAAAGTTTATTTAAGTGGTGAATCTCACAATACTGTGTTACATCTTATTCAAAGTGTAGTGCCTTTATATAGGCAAAGAATTAATGCAGCGGGTAGGAAACAAAAATTCAAGAGCTAATGGCTCCTAAATACATGCTCTACCACTCAACCTTCACAATCACAATCAAGGCAAAAGACCAGGTAACCAACGGAATGGGCAAGCAATAGGATTAAGTCTAATAAATTACCCCATAATCCTGTTGCATGAACTTGACTGGCCTGAGCGCCTTGGTAAGGATCAGCACTTTGTGCTCCTGGGATGTTGGGCGATGTACACCTCCTCCTCGAGGTTACCGTTGAGGAACGCCGTCTTCACGTCCATGTGTCGCACCGCCCACCTCTCATGCGTGGTGAGTACGATCAACAAGCGGATGGACTCGAGGCGAGCAACCAGCGCAAACACTTCCTCGAAGTCCACTTCTTGCCTTTGCACATAGCCTTTCGCCACGAGCCGTGCCTTGTGCTTGAGGACGGTGCCGTGCTCGTCCTCCTTGAGCTTGTAGACCCACTTCAAACCGATCGAACGGTGGTTGGGTGGGAGGTCGACGAGGCACCATGTAAGGTTCTCCACAATGGAGCTCTTCTCGAGCATCGCTTGGCGCCAACATTGGTGTTTTTTCGGCTTCAAAAAAATGGCAGGTTCCTCTCCAACCCCTATATATTTGCCAATAAACCACATGAACTGCACAAGGGACCCTCTGGTGTAATTAAGCTGCTTTTCCTTGAACTTAGTCCACAACACTTCATCCTGACAATCAATGGTACCATTATGACATGTTATAACCACATTCTTAAGATATTGGCCATGTATAAGACTTCCGTATCGAGGACTATCGTGCTCCCTTCCAATTCCATTTGACGGTAGTGGAGGCATCAGTTTCAACTTACTCTCATCCGTGACTCCGAGAATGACCGTGCCCTCGGCGAGGAAGAGGGTCATGTGGCTGCGTTCCAACTCCATATGTGCTCCCTTCCACCTCCATAAGACGGCGAAGAAGTGCAGCATGACACTGCTGCTGTTGCGTTCTTGCGGAAGAGGTTAGGGAAATTGAGCGTGGCATTGTCTCTGCGGAGAGTGAACGTTTCGCGGTCGTAGGCGAGCGCGGCATCCTCGGCGGTGTCGAACGTGCCGAGCCAGAGCCGGGTCTGGTTCCTCGGGAGGCGTATCTCTGCCACCTACTTCCCCCAGTGTCGCAACCTTCACCCCCCGATAGAGCGTCGTTGGACCGGCAGCCGGGACCCTACGCGTCCCGAATATTGCCGTGGTCTTCTTCCTCGGCTACATCTCCAACATCGCCTTCGCCAAGCTGCCGCTGAGGCTTAGCTGGCGCATCAAGCTTGGCCTCAGCACGGTCCCTTTCGTCTTCATCGACGTCGGGGCCCTCTTCATGCCCGAGTTCCCCCGGTGGCTCGTCATGCAGGGCCGCCTTGGCGACGTCGGGAGGATCCTCGAGCGGACCTTCGTCTCCAAAGCAGAGGCTCTACAACGCCTTACCGACATCAGATAATGCGTCGGGATCCCCGAAGACTGCCACGCCAACACTGTAGCCGTCACCAAGAAGAGACACGGGGAAGGCGTGTGGAAGGAGCTGGTCGTCTCCCCTACCCCGGCCGTCCGACTGATCCTCCTCTCCTCCGTCGGGATGCACTTCTTTCAGTACGTCTACGGCATCGACTCCGTCGTCGTCTACAATCGCAGGTGACTTGGAACAGGTAGGCGTGGAACATATCTCATCTTCACATGCTGGAATTGTAAATGGTTCTTCGTTGTTGGCAGATCCTGTAGGGTTATGCTCCAAAGCCTCCTTTCTTTCTGGTACTCCATCATCTCGTTTAATAGTGCCTAATGAAACATTCGTAGAAGCCACAACGTTGTCCCCGGTGTCCAGCTCGTCAACGGAGTGAGCCCCAACACCAGCCCACATTCCAGGCAGACGGTGTCGCCGGCCGAGTGGTCGAATACCACCTCTGTGCTATTTTGGCATTTCGGGCAGTACTTGCTGGGATGGTGTCGAGGTACCACGTATCGTCGTGGTGGTCGTCCTCGTGGCCCAGATGCACCTGAGCGTGCACCTCGTCGAGCACAACGTTGTTGGTCGCACCTACGATGGTCTCGGCGAGCGTGCACTCCTGTACCATCAGCAGTGCGGGCTCATCGTTGTCGGCTTGTGTCAGATGGGCCCGCTCATTGCACTTCGGCTTGCGACAGTCCTCTGTCTAGTGGCTGTAGATGCCACAATTGTGGCACTCTCCCTTCTTGTCACGCATGAGGACGGATGCATCGCCGTTGCCATTATTTGTGTCGTCGCGGTCACGACCTCTCGGCCTGCCGCACCTGTGACCACTGCTTTTGCCGCTGTTGGAGTGGGCCTCGCCCTGCTTCCTCTGCTTCGTGTGAGCGGGCCACTCCTATTCGGTGAGGAGAAGACGGCTACATGTGCTGCCAGAGTCGCCGTCGAGATCATACCGCTCCTCGACGGCTAGAAGCCGACCGATAAGCTCTTCAATGGACAACGTCTTGTGATCCACAAGGGTTACAATGGAGATGGCGACTTGCGTGTACCTTGGTGGAACAACACGAAGAAACTTTTTAACTACCTTCTCTTCAGACAGCTCGTCGCCGAGTAGTTGCATGTCGTTGACGAGCCCCGTGAGTCGCATCGCGAAGTCCTCGACGGACTCGCCGTCCTTGTACTTGATTGTCTCAAAGTCGGCGCGAAGTTTCTGCGCCTTTGCCTCGCGCACACGTTCGACCCCCATCCGTATGGTCTTTACAGTGTCCCATGCTTCCTTGGCAGTGTCTTTTACTGCCAGTGTTCGCAGCATCTTCGACGACACGACTCGGAGTACGACGGACAGGGCAATGCTATCGTCTTTGTGGTCGGCGACCTCAGGACCGATCGCCTCCCACAGGCCTTGTGCCTATATGTTGACTCTTATTAAGAGAGCCCAATCCACGTAGTTGGTCTGTGTCAGCATCGGGTACTTGACTTTATCCCATCTCTCCTTTACTACCTACTCCATGATGCGGTCGTCGCCGCTTCCTCCACTGCCATCGTCGATCCTGGCGCGGGGTAGGGTGGGAGGAGAACTTGATTCCGCTATCATCACTTATTGGCTCTGATACCACTTGTTGGCCCAAAGAATGAAAGAGCAAGCAGACCTCCCTCCGCGGGTATAAGAGCCAACAATTCCTTTACAGAGTGCTTACTCTTTCATTCTTTGGACCAACAAGTGGTATTAGAGCCAACAAGTGCCGATGGCGGAATCAAGTTCTTCTCCTACCCCACCGTGCGCCAGAATCGACGATGGCAGCGGAGGAAGCGGCGAGGCCGCATCATGGAGTGGGTAGTAAAGGAGAGATGGCATAAAGTTAAGTACCCGATGCCGACACGGACCAACTACGCCGATTGGACTTTCTTAATGAGAGTCAACATGTAGGCACAAGGCCTGTGGGAGGCGATCGAACCGGGGGTCGCCGACTATCGCGACGATAGGATGGCCATGCCCGTCATACTTCGAGCCGTGCCGTCGGAGATGCTGCGGACACCGGCGGTGAAAGACACTGCCAAGGAAGCATGGGACACTGTAAAGACCATGCGGATGGGGGTCAAACGCGTGTGCAAGGCCAAGGCACAGAAACTTCGCGCCGACTTTGAGACAATCAAGTTCAAGGACGGCGAGTCCGTCGAGGACTTCACGATGCAACTTACGGGGCTCGTCAATGACCTACAACTACTCGACGATGAGCTGTTCGAAGATAAGGTAGTTAAAAAGTTTCTTCGTGTTGTTCTACCTAGGTACACGCAAGTCGCCATCTCCATTGAGACCCTTGTGGATCTCAAGACGTTGTCCATTGAAGAGCTTACCGGTCGGCTTATAGCCGTCAAGGAGCGGTATGATCTCGACGACGACTCTGGCAGCACATATAGCCGTCTTCTCCTCACCGAAGAGGAGTGGCTCGCTCGTACGAAGCAGAGGAAATAGGGCGAGGCCCACTCCGACGGCGGCAAAAGCAGTGGTCGCGGGCGTGGCAGGCCGAGAGGTTGTGGCTGCGGCGACACGAACAACGGCAACGGCAATGCGTCCTACGGTACGCGTGACAAGAAGAGAAAGTGCCACAATTGTGGCATCTACGGCCACTGGGCAGAGGACTGCCGCAAGTCGAAGCGCGATGAGTGGGCCCATCTACGGTGCGTCACATGGACGTGAAAACGGTGTTCCTCAACGGTAACCTCGAAGAGGAGGTGTACGTCGCCCAACATCCCAGGAGCACAAAGTGTTGATCCTTACCAAGGCGCTCGGGCCTGTTAAGTTCATGCAACAGGATTAGGTGTGATTTGTTAGACTTAATCCTATTGCTTGTCCATTCCGTTGGTTACCTGGTTTTTTGCCCTGATTGTGAAGGTTGAGTGGTAAAGCATGTATTTAGGAGCCATTAACTCCTGACTTTTAGTTTCCTACCTGTTGCATTAATTCTTTGCCTATATAAAGGCACTACACTTTGAATAAGATGTAACACAGCATTGTGAGATTCACCACTTAATAAACTTTGGAGATAGCAAGTAGCATATACACAAGAGCTTCCTGCCCTTTAAGTTCTTTCTAGTTCCATATAATTTTGTCAGTAGCTTTCTTCCTCTGTAGAGTGCTTGCTTTTTCATTCTCTGGGCCAACATCCGTACAGGTGCACCACCTCCACCCTCCCGATCCTCCCCCACCTCTTCTGCGCTGAAGCCCCCCTCGCCCCCAGTCCTCTTCTTCTCCCCTACCTCGCTGGGTTCTGGATCCAGATCCAGATTTGAGGGCGCCAGCATCCGCAGCGTTCGGCTGTCCCCCAGCAAGTTCCGATCATCTCCAATGATGGATGGACGATAGTGATTCGACGACGCGAAAAAGGTGTTAAAGCCTCTGCCTCGTACCCTCGCCTAGGCACGTTCGTCCGTCGGTGCGACTTGCACCTCAGGTGGGTCCGCTCCGGACGGGGAAGGGAGGCGACTCTCGCCTTCTGGCTTCGGCCAATCCTTTCTCGAGTTTCCGGCCCCTCCTCGGACCTTTCAAAATTGGCGCGAGACACCCCAGGTGTTTGACAAAATGTCGGATAGGGTCTCTAATACATTTAAGACCTCGGGAGTGGCTTCTATCACCTGGGCAGACCAATCTAGGTCCGACCTGACGAGGGAAGATATCGAGATGCACACTGTGGCGCCTAGTCTCAAAGAAGAAAGAAATGTCATCTCTATCACTAACAAGGACATTGTCGAAACAAAAGTGTTATGGAAGAACACTATTGTCCTATACGTTATGGGAGCACGACCATACTTCGGTCCGCTAAAGGGATTCATCTTGCAAAAGTCGAGATCTAAAGGGAGCATGGACATATACGATAGGGAGAATGGCTTCTATTTTATCAAGTTTGGGATTTTGGAATATTTAGTAAAAGTGATTCAAAATGGCCCTTGGACTTTCGATGGTAGATTGGTTGTCTTGAGAAGATGGGATCCGGCTACCAACTTTGAACGGGATCGACTGGCTTCGTCCATATCGTATATGTCCATGCTCATTGTAGTGATATAGCTCGCATCTGAGTCATGTGGGACACGAGGATCTGACAGAGAGATGTGAGCTAACGATTTGACCAATTGCTCGCTATTAAATTCACCAACAAAGGGGGCTTCAGATTGTGGTAGGAGCAGTGTACAGGCATAATAATAGAATCAAGCGTCTAGGGTTGTGGAACGACATTACTATGACCAACACACTTATTGAAGTAGATGGTCGTTAGTTGTGGTGGGCGACTTCAATGCTACTTTAGTTGCCTATGAAAAAATAGGAGGCCATCCAGTGCAACAAGCAATTCTATCGAAATTTCAACATCGTCTCTTATCCTCTGGGCTCAGATGTATGGATAAGACTGGACATATATGGACGTGGAACAACATGTCGATAACTAACCGGATTGTCGTTCAGCTTGACCGTGCTCTTTGTAACTGGATATGGTTGGAAGTGTTCCTGTCCTGTAGGGCGGAATGCTTAACACCTGGAGCTAGTGATCACTCCCCTATTGTTATAAGACTGGCAGAAGTGCCGGTTATCAAAGGGAGGCCTTTCAGATTCAACAACGCATGAATTCATATGGAAGTCTATGAGGAGGTAGTTCAGCAAGGTTGGGAGTGGGTTGACTGAAACTGCTCGGTTGAAGATTGTTCAAAAATTGAAAGCTATTAAAGGCCTCCTCAAGACCTGGAATAAAGGCAGACCTCCTACTCCATTCCAAGAACTGGAGGACAAGCTGACTGACATTCAACTGAGGGTTCAGCTAGACCCGCTTAAACCCCGTCCTCATGGAAGAGGAGGTAGTCCTCCAAGATCATTTGCGCAAGGATACTTTCTTAAATGAGGTTCAGGTCAGACAAAGAGCTAAATGTAGCTGGCTTAGAGATGGAGATAGGTGTTCTAAATTCTTTTACGCTACTGTCAAGGCTAGACAGAGTCGGAATACCATACACGGATTGCTTGATCTTGATGGAATTCTCGTTACTGGGGATGATGGTATCCGAAATGAGGCGGTGTGGTATTTTGGGGATCTCTACAACCAAAACTCCTACCTGAACGTCTTTCCACGCATTGATTTCAAGAAGATGGTCTCTCGGCTAGGAAATGTTGTCTTACGGGCAACGGTGTCGATGGAGGATATACATTTTATTGTTATTAATGCAGACCCTATCAAATCGCCAGGACCGGATGGCTTTGGGGCAGACTTCTTCAAGAAACATTGGGAGATGATTAAGATATACGTCCTGGATGCGGTGAGAGAGTTTTCTTATCTCTGGTAAACTGCTTAAGGAGCTTAATCGCACGTTTTTGGTCTTAATTGCTAAAGTCGAGGGTGCGACTTCGCTAGTAGATTTTCGGCCCATAGCGTGCTTTAATTTCTCATACAAGATTATAACCCACCTGGTGTCTGACCGGATGAGGGATGTTATGAAAGAGCTTATCTCCCCTAATCAGACGACCTTCATCAAAGGGTAATCCATCTCGAAAAATTGTCTGCTGGCTCATGAGCTTGTTAGGAATTTCAATTATTTGGGAGTTAACAAAGCGTGTCTAAAGCTGGATCTCAGGAAAGCCTATAATATGGTGAACCAAGATTTCCTTTGCCACATCATGATCTGTATGAGATTTGTCAAATGGTAGGTGGACATGATAAAGGAGTGTGTATGCTCTGCATCATTCTCGATTATGGTTAGGGGCCAGCTGGAGAGCTTTTTCGGAAGCAGCAGGGGCCTGAGATAAGGGGATCCCTTCTCTTCCTATCCTTTTGCAATGGTCATGGAATTCCTTGTCTCTTGGATGATGCGATACTGGATGGACTGGTTATCCCTATATTTCGGAAGGTGAACCCTGTGGTTTCTCATCTTATTTATACTGATGACCTGCTGGTGTTCATAGAGCCGTCTGACAGATCCCTTGACACTCTTAAGTGTTTATTCGATACCATGGAAAAATTGTTGGATTTGTAGCTAAACAAGAATAAGAGCCAAATGTTCCTGAATCGTACTTGTGAGAATAAGGAGGCATGGCTGGCCAAAATGGACATTGTTGAAGGAATGCTTTCTGTGAGATACTTGGGTCTTCCCTTTCAATCAACTATGCTGCTAATGCGGAGTGTGAAAGTCTCCTCAACTATACACAATCGAGACTAGAGGAATGGCAGGCGCATATGCTCTCTTTTGGAGGGATGATTGAACTTATTAAAGTCGTAATTGAAGCAGTTGCCCTTTTTTGGCTACAGGCCATTATGCTGTCCAAGGGTACGATGAAGAAAATTGAAAGCATGTGTGCGGACTTCTTGTGAAAAGGAGGCATACATGCAATTAGTTGGGAGGAGTTGTGTCGGCCTAAGAAGGTGGAATTGGACTGCGATCTTTGGGTCTTCTCTAGGAAACAACTTATCACAAACTGTTCTGGAGATTCATCAATGGAAAGTCTCTTTGGGCTGAATAGATCAAGGGAAGGTACTTTCCGAAAGGGGACTTCTGGTCAGCTAGTAACAACAACTTCTCGGTCACCATTAAAGCCTTGTTGAAGACGAGAAGCAAAGCTAAGGGTAAGTTGACTAGAGTTATAGGCTCAGGGGCCCAAACCAACATTTGGCATGATCCCTAGATTGGGCCCACTAGCCTGATTGAGAGGGAGGGATGACATGTTTATGAGCTGATGGTTTCTACGGAAACGGTTAGCAGACTTATCCAAGAAGGGGAGTGGAAGATCCATGGCCATTTGATTGAGACGGCTTATGCTAAAGATATTCGGACAGTGGAGATTGATAGACAAACGGTGGAGGATTACTAGACCTGGACAAACATGGAGAAAGACACTTTCAAGTTCAAATACAGACTGATCATGAGAAGGTTGATTAGGCGGAGATATTTTGGACCAAAGGGGCTACAGTCAAGATGTCGCTGTGCTTGTACAAATTAATCAAGAATAGGCTTCTTACTAGAGACATGTTGAGCAATTTTGGCATCCCCTGTGAGTACATGAAGTGTTGTTTATGCGGTAAACATCATGAGGTCAGGGATCATCTGTTCTTCGCTTGTGACGTCACTTGGGAGATTTGGTGTGTGTAGAGACGAAAAGTAGGAAAAATCCATGGTCAGCGTAGAGAGCTTGTTGCGGTCTTAAATGATATTAAAGCTCAGAAGGGGAATGGAGCGAGAGGTTATCGTTGTCTTAGAAATATATTTGGGGCGGTGGTATGTCACTTCTGGAGGGAACGCAACCGACGTATCTTTGAGGGCCGATTCCTTAGTACTTTTGTTGTACAAAAAAAAAAGATGCTGACATAGATATCTTAGACCCCAGATGACTCATTTTGTAATCTGGGATAGAGCTAAGTTGTAATTATCGTTGATCAATAAAATTTACCTTCTCCAATATATATATATATATATATATATATATATATATATATATATAAGATTGCAAATGTGTCAGATTTCAATGAATCTACTCCCACCTTATGAAGAAATAAGGGGAGCGATTTATTTTGGGTAGATTTGTAGGTTAATCTTCAACATGGTTGAATCATTCTAGCAACATTGTTTTTTTGTTGTCATACTTTTGGTTAATGAGTAGAAAATGATTAGATGCTAAGATAGAGTTGTGGAGATATACTATAGAATCTAAGATGTTTAAAATTAGTAAGACAAAAAAAACAATATATGGAATATAACTTAAACCAAAACGTAAAAGAAAAGGGGAGTACATATAGATGGACAAGAGATACATTGGAGTGATGTTTTCAGTATTTCGGATCAATCATTCATTATGGTGGAGATATTGAGAATGATATGCATATTATTAAAAGAAGATTGTTGAAATGGAGTTATTTAAGAGTACTTTGTGACCAGAATATACCTTTGAAGTTGTAAGTTAAAAGAATCTTGTTTAACTGAAATGCTACTAACATGTCGCTAAGAATAAGTATGGATTCAGAAATATGCTACGCGTGTTATGTTACTGCTCAAATGAATTGAAAAGAAGAAATATGATTTTCGATTATGTTTTCAAAATGAATCAGATCTCTTGAGTTGTATATGGCATGAAGTGAAAGTAGGTAGAAGTAGAAAAACTACTATTAAAAGCTATATTTTCTTACTAAATTACTTAGTGATATTTTCAACGGGTGTTGCTTTTGTTCATTCAAGTGCATTCCGTAGTGTGCTGACCTCCCACCAGATTATTCGCAGGTATTTGATGTTATGTTGGATGTTTTGTGGCGATTTAGATCTAGCTGATTTTGGTTATGTTTTTTGATTTAGAATAGAATGAAGTATAGTACTTTGGTAGTTGCCTTAGTACCCAGTGGGTTCCTTGGTGCTGTGAGTATTAGCTTGCCCTGTGAGTTGAGCAGTTTGGTTATGCGTGAGGTGCACTATTGTTGAGGCAGAGATTGTTGGTGAAGCTTTAGATATGTTTGGTTTGAGTTCGCCGATGTAAGTGTCCGATGGATTTGGATATCATGTTAGGTGGTATGGACATATGCATCGTATATCAATGGATGCTCCAGTAAGGAGGGACAATAAGATAGTAGTTAAAGTAGTTGCTAGGATTAGAGGTTGACCTAAACAAACATGGATTGAGGTTTTAGAGAATGATATATTTTTTCATGGTCCTACTGAGGGCAGTATCGGATTAGACATACCAAAGGGCCAACAATCTGACTCGCAACCCAGGAGTGATTAGGATCCAACCCGGATTGTGCTATCCCAAGCCGACCGGACCAGGTTTGGTTTTTTTTTTTTCGTAACTTGTTTTTATTAGGGGCCCCTTCTTATTATATTATTGCACTAATTATTCCTGGCATGCTCCTGCAAATGCAAGGAAAGAGAGTTGGTTAAAGAATCGTTGAGGGATCACGACCATTCCATTGACTCTTTCTTAGATCTAAGCTTTCCTCTTTCAAACCCTTGAAATATGAAACATTACGATCTTGATCCGATTCATACACCTTTGTGATTCTACGATCCAATATGATCTTTTCAACTATGCATATAGTTATTGACCGATACTTGGGGTAACTATGGTCTTTAGTAATCCCAAACAATTTTGTTAACATATTAAATTGATTCGTGTAAAACATCCACTAACATTTCACTTTCTCATGTCTTGACAGGCATATCATAGTTAGATTGATTTGTCCGTTGATTTTAACCAAAATGACAAACAATTTACTTGCTGATTTATGTCCTTTTTACAAATGGTTAAGGACGGAGTTGACAACTGTGAGACGAGAGAGTCAGCGAGAGTCGGCACCGATGTTCGACTAGCATGTTCATAAGTGCAATAAGATCCGGTGGAGGAGTGAGAGGTTGGTGGCAGTCAGGTTCATGTTGAGTGAAAGATGGAACATATATATTTATTTAGGTTGCGTTTGGATACTAAGAAAGTGAGGGAAAGGAAAATAAAATTAAACTTGATCTTATGTATTAAATGATATTATGTTTCTATATGAACCACTTCCACTTTCCTCTACTTTCCCCCACTTTCCCCCAAACTAAACATAACCTTAGGGTTTTCTTTGGACTTTATGGGATTTGGGATTGGATTACTAGTGCGGAGGGAAAATTACTAGTGCGGAGGGAATTAGGATTTTTTTTTTCTTGACTTTTTGGGTGTGAGCTTGGTCTGGTTGGAGAGTGGGCAACAAAGTTGGTTTAATGTTGCGGGATAGGATAAATTGGGCTTTGATTGGTTATGTCATAAGTTATTTAAAATTTCAAGTGGAGCAGACGGACTTTCTTGGACTAGTACTGCCCACGACAAAAGTTGATGAGACTTACTTGGACGAGTACCTATGTTGACACATCCATGTTTGTATCCAACACGATTCTTCCTTGACACTTGTCGGATGAGGGCTACTCATGTACAGCTCCAAAGGGACCCAAAACATGGTTGAAAGTAATATGACAGTTGTGGTCATGCAAGACATGAAGGGGACATCACCTCCTTTCAATGGATCCTTCTAATAACTACGTATTAAAACATGCATTATATATAAGTTTCTAAAACTTGTTTTACATATGTGACTTTGTATAACACTCAACTATGATAGGTTGCCATTAGTGACACTGGTATACAAGAAGGCGTAACATGCATCATCATTTGCCATAGTTGGATCATGGTTTTATTATGGGTATATATATGGGATGCATGTAGAATAGGACCATGTCTACTTCTAGACCATTTTTAGAACCATAATTACTTTAGAAAAAACAGTGAGGAAAGAATCCCCACATTTCATTAAAGAAAAATCAACGAAAGCCAACCTCCACAAGCAGAAACAATAGTTACACAACCCAACTGGGTTATGGACAAGAAGGCATTCCAAAATGCACCACCTTTTTACAAGTCCCACTACAGTGTACAAATACAATCACAAGTTTCAATACAATGAACAAATATGATTCAGGTCCAACATACAGAAACAAAAGTCAAACCATAATTACTTTAGAAAAAACAGTGAGGAAAGAATCCCCACATTTCATTAAAGAAAAATCAACGAAAGCCAACCTCCACAAGCAGAAACAACAGTTACACAACCCAACTGGGTTATGGACAAGAAGGCATTCCAAAATGCACCACCTTTTTACAAGTCCCACTACAGTGTACAAATACAATCGCAAGTTTCAATACAATGAACAAATATGATTCAGGTCCAACATACAGAAACAAAAGTCAAACTCTTAAGAGTTCTTTCCAACAAAACCTGCCAAAAGAAGTCGAAAGAAAAGAATAATTCTGCAATGATATAACTGCCAAAAACTCTAGCAGTTTTGGCCACACCTACGAAATAGCTAACTTTCTTCCTCATCTACTCTCAATATTTGTGTCATAATCTGAACCACCTCCTGGTCTATCACTCCTGTCCAGAGTAGAATATTGAGAGAGACCCAATGTGGTATTGTGTGCTTCTGGAAGTTTTATCATTGAACATAACTCTATCACGTTCTAGCCAAATTTACCAAGAGATTGTCGGAGCCATAAGATCCAAGATCTATAGAGGGGTCTAAGAAATGTTTTTAAACTTCAAAAGGTATTACTATAGTTGCCAGAGGAAAAAAAGAGCACTTAGGCATCAAGGTCCTTTGGGGTTAGGCAGAAAGCGCAAGTTTGAGGCGTGCGCTTGAGCATATCAAATCGCATCTATACTAAAATGAATTATGTAAGGCCCTTGACTGAACTGCTTTTTATTGCTCCATTCTAGGCTATGTTGTTTTGAAACGGATGACAGGGTGACATAGACAGGCCACCTATTTGGTGTGTCCTAGTGTACTTTGGAGTGTCCGTGGTGTCCAATATGTGTTCGACACGTCATGCCGAGATCTTGGAGTGTCCATGCTTCCTAGGTTCTAGATCACTTGTTTGCAACAAACATCAAAGCTTCATGTCTCTTGAACCCTAACTGAGGAGGGTAAATGATGCTATTGGGTCCTTGTATAAGTTCACACTTGTTTTAGGGCTGAGAATATTAGCTTACATAATTACTTTATCTTACTCTCTCTTTGGAATGTGTAAGTTATATATCCGTACCTTGTATAGGAGGTTTTGGACCTTGAGGTAGAATATGTTGGGGTGGTTTTATTATTCGATGACATGTTAGTATATTGTGAATTTTATGCAGACATCTCTAATAAAGGAACAACATTAAGCCTTCTTCCCCGATTGTATTAGTGACAACCATATATTTCCAGTTACAAACATCAAGTTCTCCAATTGTATCAGATCCAATTGTTTCCTTAAGATATAGAGATTCCGATTGAAGAAGACCCTTTCGGTTATGTTTTCACTATTTGATGCAGGGATCGGGAAGGACAAGAGGTTCCAACTCCCCAGGTCCAGCCTAGCAGTGCCCTCCACAACCCCAGCACCATCTAGAGTTTCTTATGCACGAAGGGTGCTGGCTAAAGCAGCAATATGCACTGCCACTTTGGTATGTAGAATTTAATTTCATTCATTGATTGGCAACAGATAGCATTATGAACTTAAAAATCAAGGTCACCGTCACACACTAGAGAAGGTCTTATAACACCTTAATACAAATGGCTTGATATATGGAAGCAATAGGATTTTGACAACAGAATTTGACGTGGAATGGCTTGAGATCTGCAAAGTGTTGTTGGAATAGGACTTTCTGTGTGCTGAAATGGTAAATAGGATTCTGTTCAGATATCTGAAAAAAGAAAGAGGCTAAATGGCACTCAATACCTTCAACTTCTCCCGTTTTGCACTTAAATATGTTTAACTTTTCCATTTAGCACTTAAATACCCTGTGTACTTTATTTTATGTTCACCGTGGTACCTGAACTTTCCAAGCAGTTGGCTTTACAATCCTCCATCAATCAACTGTCAAAGTTACCGGTCACGTGCGGAACATGCGACTAATTTAGTAATACCCTATCCCCAAATACAAAAGTAATCCCACCCCTATCTTTCTTTCGACCATTTTACGTATAATCATAACCCTAATCTCAGTCAAGGAGGAATTGGATGAGGCATGGAGATGTAGGAGGAGTCAACAGACACAGAGGAAGTGAAATGAGAATGCCTAAATCAAATAGGGAATCTTGATTTCTAGTCCTCATGGCTCACTTATTTCTCTGAGCAAAAGATCAAAGTGATTCTCCTCATCCATGGGCAAGTTTCTTTTTCCTATGACTATGAATTTCGATGGAATGGTCATATTTAGAAAGTGTTTACCCCGCAGTTGTAAGGAGGTGGATAAGTTGTTGGGATAGGAGGTAAAAGAGGATGACTTAGTGGAGGCATGAAGGTGGAGGATGTGACATAGGCGAGGAAATGATTGGGGCAGTAAAAGGAGAGGTGGTGGTCTAGGACGCAAGTGAGAGTGAAAGAGACGGTGGAGGTGGTGGCACCGTGGTGAAGAGGGATGTTGCATGATGATAGAAAAGGGCCAGGGTAATAATTTCTCTTTAAAAATTCTGTTCACTCCGTTATGGTAGTAAATAAAAAAGTTCATTGTAACCAATTGAACAAAAAAATTGTATGTGGCATTGAAGTGCAGACAAGAAGTTTAATTTTGTGCTAGTTAGCCAATGAAAATTTTGATTGCTTATAATTCCATCTTCAACTTGATTTCATGCATCTGCTTTTGTCATCCTAAATCGTACTTCTATTGACATTTTCAAATTTTATATCCATCTGTGAAGTTACTTCTACGGATGTGCATGTAGTCATATCCATTGCTTTTGGAAATGTGACTTAGATCTTTTGATAATTTATCCAAATATTCATTTGGATAGGATCTCTTTACTTTTAGGATTCTTTTATGAGATTTTAGTAAGAGATTTATTAGGATTCATTATTAGGAAAGTATTAGTTGGGATTCTTGTAAACCAAATTGGATGTGGTTAAGAGATTTGCTTTGATTTTATTAGTATATCCTTATTAGGAATTAACTTTATTTATTTGTTAGGATTAGGATTTGCTTTATTTATTAGAATTAGGATTTCTAGAGGCTATAAATAAGGGGGCCTAAACCTCTTGTAACGACATTGATTTATTTTTAGGAAAGTTGATTTATGAGAGTTTGTTCTCTTGAGCTAGTATTTTCCTAGAGATTTCTAGGGTTTCCACCTACTGCCCGATAGAACGAAATCTATCACCCGCCTTCCGCTATGCCAAAATGCCACTCGGTTCATCTCATGCTAAGAGGGTGTACTTAAATCAAAAGAAGAAAAAGAAAGAAAAGAGAGAGTTGTATGTGGGTGTGTACATTGTAATCTTTTACTGTGTCAAACACGTTGTCTGAGTACATCCAAATCCTGTTACCTATACTTGACAGAGTTTCCATTCTCCAGCAGTGAGTAGTAATAACATATATGTCGAGAATTGTGATTCTCTTGAAATTTGCAATTCATTTTGAAAATGGAGAATTGTTGAGTTCTCTTTATGTAAAGATGCACTTTATTCTAGAATAATCATCTAGAAAAGGTATCAACATGACTACTATTCTCCAGAGCTTGATTGGTTCTGTAAAAGGACCAAATGGTCAATTTTTTCCATCAGTTCTGTCCTGTAGGCATATATGTGGGTATTATGTCCAATGCACAGCATGCGAGCCTCAATTCAGCCAGGACGACAGCCTTTAGGTGCTCAAGATAGATATTATTCAGCTAATGCTTCAAGTGAGAAGGAATGATCAAACTAAAAGATATCTTGGTAGCATAGTCCACTGACCTCATGCGATATTTCAGTCGACGAACCTGAAAATTTTCTGAAATGTAACTGGACAAGGATTTCATTTTGAATTTTAAACCACCTAGTTGGTAAGAAGGTTGAAAGGGAAAGCCTCCAGAATACCGTGTCCATGTGCGGCACACATAAACATGATTTTCCTTGCACACTTGTCGGACATGGTCACACTATGTCTTGGTCTCATTGGTCTAAAAATATGGCTGAATGTGGTATGTAATGGTTAAACTTGTATCAAACATAATCAAGATACTAAAATGTAAAGGTTGTATCAAACATAATCAAGATACTAAAATGTAAAGGTTGTATCAAACATAATCAAGATACTAAAATGTAAAGATCTCTTCTATGATGAATCCTTTATAGTAATTTGGGGAGCCTAGTTGCTATCTTAAACATGTGTAGGTATAGATATCACAAGACTAATATGTATATGAATCTGCGTTTTATATAAGATTTAAGTTTGGGGAACCTAGATGTAAGATCCTTCCAAGTGATTTGCCGTAGGTCATATAGATATCCACACTTTTAAGTCTTTAATGATATTGGAAGGCATTATGTAATTTATGTAAACCCTGTAGTTGTTGGGTCGGAGGAGGTGGAGTTATTTAGGGCCGCTGGCTTTTGTTGATTAGAAGTACAGTTGATGATAAATATGTCATTTTGCGGATGATAGGGCCTTCTTGATGTGCTCTTCTCATTTGTTTCCGATGGACACTTCCTAATACTTATTTCTTTTATGTGTCATACGTATGTTATGTTTAGTCTCTCCCTGGAACATTCAATATCTGATTATTTAGAAGATATAATTTTGTCCTCGAGGACTGTCCTTATTTCTCAAAAAAATTGGCTAGTATTTCTGTCTCTCTATTATTTTGCATTAAGAAATTTATCTAGTACCTATAAAAATCCTTGAGCTTTTCATATTA
The DNA here is from genome assembly GCA_029216955.1 of Iris pallida. Lineage (NCBI taxonomy): Eukaryota > Viridiplantae > Streptophyta > Magnoliopsida > Asparagales > Iridaceae > Iris > Iris pallida. Next base: position 9,196,019 of record JANAVB010031216.1, on the reverse strand, counting down.
AAGAAATGAACTTTGCCGCTGTCCACAAGGTGCTGTGTGGCCGCGTCAGATTCATATAGACTCCAGAAAGGAAAGCATATTTCACCTACTAATTTTGTCATCTGAATATGCTTTCTTGAGGCTTCCATGTGTTGAGACCCTAAAAGTAGCTTTGTTATTGCCCAAACTTGAGAAACTTCACAAATGCATCAGCCATCCTCCTTTCCATTTGAGGAGAGAGTACCTTTGAGTTTCTGTTATTTCTCTAGTTCAATAAAATAGAACAGGATTTGTTCTAATAACAAAGCTATCATCATTGGCCACCAGCAAATGGAGGCATTCAAGGTCTTCTGTTTTGAAGCAGCACAAACATAAGGATTTGGAACTTGGAAATCCGGATTTGGATTGCTAGAGGGGAAAAATGTGTTTGTGCTCTTCAAAACACAAGGCCTTGAATGCCTCCATTTGCGATGGTAGTAGGTTTTGTATGTATACAAGCACAGTTTACAAGCTTGGCTATGGTAGCAGGTTTTGTATGTATCAAGCATAGTTTTATTCCCAAGTAGGTGGTAAGAAGACCACTTTCAAATGTGGTGAGCCTAACCATTATCCATCTTGGCTAGCCAAACAATGAATGTCTATGAAGTGTAAATCCTAACCATTATCCAACTTGGCTATCCAAACAATGGATTTGGGTTTTAACCAAATCCAATGCTAAATTCCTACTTTACCAAAAACTTTTTTAGCATCTGGAAATGCATGATTTGGAATGGAATCCAAATCCAGATTTCCAAGTTCCAAATCCAAATTCACTTCCACTTTCATTGGTGGGATTGTTTACTCAAGGAGTCGATGGAAAAAAGGAGATTATTCGAAAGGTGTACGAGGTGCACGGAGCACGAAATCTTCACCTACCGAACCAAGTGTTTGCTCACTTCCTCACTAACTCTCGCCTTTAGGCCCTGTTTGGTAAATGGGAACTGGGCTTGGATTATAGCTTTCATCATAAAGTGGTCCAAAATCCACTACTTCAAGTGTTTGGTAGCCGATTAAATGTGCGGAATTTTGGGGAGATAAAGAGACATTTAGTTCCTTCCCCTGACCATTCTTCCCTTTTCACTTCCTCTCTCCACATTTGGATGTGGGAGGAACTTTGGAAGAAAGGGCTGTTGAGTTCCCTCTGTCCCTTCCCGCGCTGGAACTGCTACTGCAGTTGTTGGTTTGCCGTCACCCCTTGCTCCATTCGTGCCACATCCATTGTATGCATGTATATGAATATTAGATGTCCATTTTCTCCCATATTTGTATAAATTTCGTGGCTTTTAAACATGTGCGTGGACCGTGTTTAGAGGTTTTATGTATTTTTTTTTTGTAGATTGAGCTTAAATGTCTTGTTTTTTAGTGTAGATCTTGTAGATCTGTACTTACTTTTTCCGGATCTTAAACTTTTTTCTTGTATATCTAGATTTTTTTTTTCCTTATAGATCTAGATTTTTTTTTCCTTGAAGATCTGTAGTTTTCTTTCTATCTTATAGATCTATACCATTATATTATAGATCTATACTTATTTGGTGGGTTTTCAACATAAATAACATTGTTTAATTTTTTTTGTCTTATTTATTTTATATTGAGCATAAATTTGTTCTTCTCTGGATATTTATAGTAGATCTAGTAGATCTATAATTTTTTCTTGTAGATCTATAAATTTTTTGTTTTATATTTGGACTTTTTTGTTTAGATCTTGTAGTGCTATACCATTATATTGTCAAACTATACTTATTTCGTGGGTTTTCAACATAAATAACATTGTTTAATTTTTTTGTCTTATTTATTTTATATCGAGCAAAAATTTGTTCTTCTCTGGTTTTTTCTTGTAGATCTAATTTTTTTAGATTTAAACTTCTTTTTTAGATCTTGTAGATCTATACCATTATATTGTAGATCTATACTCTCTTTTTTTCTTGATCTATAATTTTTTTTCTTAATGATCCAGAGGTTCGGATTTTTTGAAAATATATACTCATTATATAGAACTACAAAAGCTAAAGAAAAAATTATACATCTAAAAGAAAAATATATACATCTACATTAAATAATTATAGATTTACAATAAATAAGTACCGATCTACAATAATAACACAAGACATAACAAATATAATGAGTATTTATGTTCAAAAAATCCGAACCTCTGGGCTCAGAAGAAAAAGTTATAGATCAAGAAAAAAATAAGTATATATCTACGAGGAAAAATATAGTATCTAATTTTTTATATAGATATACTAGATCTACAAGAAATAACCAGAGAAGAACAAATTTTTGCTCGATATAAAATAAGAAAATCTATGAAGTAAGTATAGATCGACAATATAATGTTATAGATCTACAAGATCTAAACAAAAAAGTTTAGATCTAGAAGAAAAAATTATAGATGTACTCGGTCTACAAGAAATATCCAGAGAAGAACAAATTTGTGCTCGATATAAAATAAATAAGACATAAAAAAAATTTAAACTGTTATTTATGTTGAAAATCCACCAAATAAGTATAGACCTATAATATAGTGGTATAGATCTATAAGATTGAAAGAAAAACTACACGTCTTCAAAGAAAAAAAATCTAGATATACAAGGAAAAAAAACCCAGATATACAAGAAAAAAGTTTAAGATCCGGGAAAAAGAAGTATAGATCTACAAGATCTACACTAGAAAACAAGAAATTTCTGCTCGATCTATAAAAGAATTTACATAAAACCTCTAAACACTATTCTCGTATGTTTAAAAGCAACGAAATTTAGACTAGTATGAAAAAAATGGAGATCTAATGTTCATATACATGCATCCAGTGGAGGAGGCGTTTATGGAGCAAGAGGTGACGACAAACTAACGGCTGCAGCAGCAGCTCCAGCACGGGAAGGGGCAGAGGGAACTCAACAGCCCTTTCTCCCGAAGTTCCTCCCACATCCAAGTATGGAGAGAGGAAGTGGAAAGGGGAGAATGATCAGGGGACAGGAACTGAACGCCTCTTTATCTCCCCAAAATCTCACACGTTTAATCGGTTACCAAACACTTGAACTGGTGGATTTTGGGCCACTTCATGGTGAAACACTATGAACTAGTGGATTTTGGCCCACTTCATGGTGAAAGCCATAATCCAAGCCCAACTCCCATTTACGAAACAAGGACTAAAGGCGAGAGTTAGTGAGAAAGTGGACATACACTTGGCTCAGTAGGTGAACATGCCGTGCTCCGTGCACCTCATCTTTCGAATAATCTCTTTTCCCCTCGACTCCTTGAGTAAACATTCCCACCGATGAAATCTTTCATGCTACCACTCTTTTTCATCGATTAAAGGACATGCCACTTTTTTCAACTCGTATGACATTAGTACCTAGTAACACCTATGGCAAATTCACTGTTAATCAATAATGTGTTATTAATTTCAGTATTTTGGTCATTTTCGTACGAAATAGATACCGACCTCTCAATTGACGGCCTCTTTCTGATTATAGCTTCAATGTGAAGGCCTCCTTAATCAATAATATTTTATTATTTCAGCATTTTGGTCATCTTGATACGAAATAGATTCCCACATCTCAATTGACAGCCTCTTTCTGATTATAGCTTCAATGTGAAGGGCTCCTTCATGCTGTTTATTTGGCTGAAGATGCTATACTGTTACCAAGTAGCCATCTACATTGAACTGATTTCACACCTCACCTCCTTAGTTCAAACCTATATTACTACTGTTTTCTTGGCAGTTGCTACTTAAAGACACACTTTTGAATATTTTCTTGTTAAACAACGCTCTTGTTGTTATTTCCGAAATAGATCGTTAGATGGAAATCTCGATCTCTACGAGAACACGACTTGATAAAAGCAACTTTGCAGGTGAAATAATGATCACCGCAATTCTGCTGGATTGATAAAAGCAGCTTAGCAGGCAAAATAAATATCACCGCAATTCTGCTGGATTTATTAAGATCAGTATTGCTGGGGTGATAAAGATCACCGTTGCTCAAAGCAAGATTCGTCCGATCGCGATCTGCTCCTAGTAACCAGCAAGTTCGAAAGAACTTCTGGAACGCTCGCTGTCACCTCTTTTCTCGAACTCGGAGAATCCTAATGGACTCCAATGGCAATGGCGGCACAGCTCTCTTCGTCTCTTAATTTCAGCGTAAGTCCTTAATGAAGGCACGAAGAGAGTATTTATAAAGAAGGACCGAAACCCTAATCCTAATCCTGGTCGTAACTGATTGCGAAAAGATATGAGCGAATAATGGAAAGATTTGAATGAATTAAATTCAAATCCCACAAAAGATGGATCTGATTAATTGATACAATCTTTCCATAACCGCTTAAATCTTCCAATCAGCCACATCATTAACCGCCTGTGCCCCTTAGCCCAATCAGCCTGTCAGCACGCGTAGCTGCGAAGCAGTACAGCCACGCAAATGCAAACGCAAGCGCGCAGTTGCGCCGCAGCCCCGCGGCTCCTGCGCAGCTCCTGTGCGTGCACCTGCGCGGCTCTTGCGCATGCGACTTGCGCAGAAGACGAACGCATCAACTACGCACAAGACGTCATACGCTGATGCTGACGTGCTAAGTGCAAAGTGTGCCAATAAAGCGCTACTTTGCGTCCTTGAGCTTCGGGGCTTAGCTCAATAGGGAAATTATCCCATGAGCATGACAAAAAGTATTAATTCTTCTTTGTTGGGTTAGCCCTCTTTCCACTAGAAAAATACCCCCACATGGCACCCATGTGCCACACCTCATGCGATCTCTCAACACAAGCAAAGCTTTATATAGAGATACAATCCATTTGGCCCAGGCAATGTGGGACTATCTTTCTAGTCTCTAAGGAAAAACACCAACACTTGCTATTTTTGATGGTCACAATTTCCACAAATCTTATTCGAAAAGAGTTTCTTTTTGTCTGGAAATGGAAGTGGTGCTCAAAATATTTTTTTATTGCTTGCCACGTTTGGTAATTTATTGTTGAATGTTTTTTTTTTTTGCCACAGAATGCTAGATGTGCAGCAGAGCAGACACAAACAGTGGACAGGAAATCTTCAACAATCACAATTGCTCCAACTAAAGGTACTATTCCAAGAACTCGAGAACTCGAAGATTGAAAGGCTCGTACTCTTGAATTAGTGAAACGATGACTTGAAGATAATTAACATGAATACTTTTATTTAGCACGCAAATTCTTACAACCGGTCTTGTGGTTTCAGGCAAGGAGAAGTCACCAAAGCTGGACGATGGCGGAACAGGAGGTCCCCCGTTGTTTGGTGGCGGCGGCTGGGGAGGAGGAGGTGGAGGGGGCAATAGCTCGTCCGGTGGTTTCTTCTTTTTCAGCTTTCTCATTGCAATGGGTTATCTGAAGGACCTCGAGGGTGAAGGACAGTATAGCGACAGCAGAAGATACGACTGAATCGCTTCTCCAATGGTTTGCAGCACATTATATTTGATGACATCAATCAATTTGGTTCCTTGTTGGCACATTTTTATAGAGTAGACGCCGATATTATACATTCTTATTTCTGCTTGGGCTTAAGTTCATATATTGGAATTTCCCGGAAACTGAGAAAAGAGAAATAGAAGGTTGAAATGTTGCTTACGAAATGTAGATAGCCAAATCTGACGGAAGCACATGAAGTAGCCACCTCTGTATTCGTCGGTAATGTTCTTGTGATCTTCGTTGTCGTCTCCAAGATGTTTAATATGTTTGGAATGCATTGAAACTGTGACTCGCAGCGTCGACATGTACTTCATTCGTGCAAGGAGGGACTGGTTCAGGAGTTTCAGTGTTTTGGTGGTTACTGTACTGTATGTGATATCTGTACTTGGCTTGTATGTACAAGAACAAGTGACAGAAAACATATATCTATTATATATATCCACACCCCTTCTTATGGTTAGCAGACTACTTTGAGAAAAATATTTTCACCAATTTTAATTGGACGCGGTTATACGTATCCCATGACCTACTAAACACCCCATATAACTTAAAGTTGGAAAATAGATTAATGTTAAAAGATCCATATATACCCACATGACCTTCTTAGCATACCCCACCAGCCTCCCCATAGACCCATGCTCCTTCTTCTTCCTTATTTCATTTTCACCACCTCTAACCCAACCCAAAAATCTTACATTGAAATTGTGAAGAAGGCATCATGGAGGAAGGAAGTCCACGTACGTTCTCTCTCCACCTTCTTTCTCAGTTTGAAGCACTGTATGAGAAGTGTTGAACCAAAAAAAATAAAAAGTCCGTGATGAGCACGATCAATACAGGTAGAACAGATCACTGTCTGTTCGACCTGTATTGGCCGAACATTACATGTTCTGTTCGCTGGTAGTGGTCGAACAGAACATGTATAATTCGAACAATGATTGACGAACATGTCAGTTAGTGTCCGACCTTTATTTGTTGAACAGAAAGAGCTCTGTCCGACTAATGATGGTCGAACATTGTGTTTTTTCATTTCATTTTTTTGTTCAACTTATTAAGTTGTACGTCTTTTTCTTTACAGGAAAATACTCTAAATGACACTGAAATGAACAATGAAATAAGCATTATTAACCATTCCGTGTATGAACAACTTGGTTTCTCAGAAGAATTTCGGACGGATGAGATATTTGATAATCGTGAATCGTTAGTGAGTTGGGCATATACGGTAGGAAGACGTCATAATATGGTCATTTTGGTTAAACGATCGGATAGCGGGGATGGTAGAAGGCGAGCTCGGGTAATTTTGGGTTGTGAGCGCAGTGGTAAATATCGTCCTCCTAGGACAAAAGTTGCTCAAACAAATTTGGCGAACATTGACAAGAAGCCAAGACACGAAAGGCTTATGGACACGAAGAAATGTGAAGTCCGTTTCAATTGAAAGGAGTGCAATTCAATGACCTAGGACAATGGTCATTGACAGTTATATGCGGCTCACATAATCACCCAATGGGACGAAATTTGGTTGGACACTCATATGTCGGTCGACTAACACCTGCTGAAGATCAACTTGTCGAAGACTTGTCGAAGAACAATACAAGGCCAAAAGATATATTGAGCACGTTGAAGGAATCTTTTAGTGAGAATGAGTCGACATTGAAGACAATTTACAATGCTCAGCAAAAGCATAGAGTTGTCGAGCATGGAGGCCTATCTCAAATGCAATACTTGTTGGAAAAGTTGGACTCGGAAAAGTACTACTATCTGGATAGGAGATGTGAGCAAACCGATAAGGTGAAGGATCTTTTTTATGCTCACTTGACTAGTGTGGATTTGTTACGTGCTTTTTCTAATATTTTATTGATGGATTGTACCTACAAGACTAACATGTATAGGATACAACTTTTGAAAGTGGTAGGGGTTACATCCACAAATATTACATTTTCTGTGGCATGTGTTTATATGGAGGTCGAGCGGGAGGACAATTATATATGGGTGCTTAGTACGCTTAAAGGATTAGTGGATCATTCATGTTTACCAAAGGTGATTGTGACTGATCGTGAGATAACACTTATGAATTCTATAAGCGTTACGTTCCCCAGCTCCACACACTTGTTATGTCGGTGGCATATTAACAAGAATATCTTGGCCAACTGTAAGAAGTTATTTCTTACCAAGAAGAAGTGGGATTGTTTTAATAATTCATAAAATTCGTTGGTTATTGCTGAAGATCAACCGAGATTCAATGAGTTACTTAGAAGATTAGAGCAAGATTTCTGTGATTATCCAAAAGCAGTTAATTAGGCTATTAAGAATTGGATAGAGCCATATAGAGAAAGATTTGTTTCGTGTTGGACTATCAATGTGATGCATTTTGAGAACACGACATGTAGCAGGTATGTGTCTTTAAACAATATTTTGCATATATAAATGTTAATTACGATATAATGTACGGTTTTGACTTTATGAATTTCATACCCACAGGGGAGAGAGTGCACACGCAAAATTAAAAAAATAGTTGGACATTAGTCATCAACTTTTGAGATCTTATGGAACATAATACATGATTTGTTGATCACGCAACACAACCAAATTAAGGCCTCATTTGAGATGAGCCTTAATGTGGCACCACATCGTTATAGTTCTCCCATATTCAAGATTATCTGAGGATTGGTGTCTCATCATGCTCTTGGTAGGATTTTCGACGAGATGAAGGGTATAGATAAGACCGGTATAGATCCCCTCCTTTGTGGTTGTGTGTTGAGGAGGACTTGCGGGTTACCTTGTACGCATGAACTTGCAGAGTTGATGTCACGCCCCAAAACCAGAATACTGGAGAGCGGGGGACAGACACAGCCAGCTACGTACATTGAAGTAATTCTCACCTCGCAATACGGTCACGGCTGTCTAGATGCATGAGGGTTTACTACAAGCCATCAGTCTCTTAAGGTCAATAACAAGCCTAGTGTCTCAATCTTAAGCAAGCGAGTAGATATAACAAGATGGTAGATCATCAGACATACAAAGTAAGGCGTCCCATACATTACATATTCAGATGATCATGAAGCTAGTCATACAAAATACGAAGACTAGCAAGAGTTTAAGTCATACATGATCAACCCTAGGATTTATCAAATTATGCTACAACCCGTAGGCAGACAGTAAATAAAGTTGCAAACGAGCTAACACTTGTTCGGCGGCTAAACGCCTCAAAAGAATATTTTTACAAGGGAGTGGAAGAGCAAAATAAAAACCCACTCGTTGCCGGAATTCCTTCTAGTGTTCACCATCTGGCAGAAAAGTTGGGGGATCCTCGGTAGCTGCTCCGAAATCTGGCCATACAAAACCAGCTGGGTCAGACCCCAGAAAGATCAAGTGCCACAAAGGAGGCTTCACTTAAGAACTAAAACCAGCATGTCAGCACATAAATCATAAGTGAAATAACATAAGACATGAGTTAAAGAAAACATGATGATAAACGATAAGATAACAAAAGGACTATTCCGGTAACCAAGTTACAACCCGTAAACCAAACAAGGACCGGGGTTGTAACCCTTCACCTGAACAGAACTTAGCCTCGAACCAATTATCGATAAAGTAAAGCATAAACAAGCATGTCCGGAGATATCCTTGCACTGGATCTAGGCAAGACTAGACAAGATAGGACTCCATCCATCATTCACGGCCAAGCAAAGAGTACGGCTTGATACTTAACTAACTAGGGTTATCACAAGCTTAGTTACTAGCAAGATGCGATGAGGTACGCCTACGGCCACAAGCCCTGCAGACTATCCAGGTTATCCAGACGCAAGGTTCAAGCTTAGAGTTATCATGCCTTGTTAGGTGACTTGGATGCAACACATGAATTGTGCATAGTAATCATTTTATGTAGTGCCCCACATAGCAGTCAGCTGGAAATGTGCCCTACTCGTCGGTAGGCTACAAGTCCATCAAGGAAGGCGCCCAGATAACGGGATTGCTTGTAGCCGGAATACCTCTCTATATGCTCTACTTGATCAATCTAGTCATTAACCTAGTCAGATTCGGTATGAATCCCTGACCGTGGTAACCAGGGATACATGTCCTAGACATGATGCGAGACAAGACTGGTTGCTTATACAAGCATATTCAATACAATCACCCACGGTGTCAAGAATTTACTTAGCATGTCAGGTTAGCCGTCGCAACAGCGTATCAAGGTTATCATGTCGGGTTGCTTATCAAGATTACTTATCAAGGCAAGGGTGCGTCACAACGGACCACCATCAAGAATTATCATGTCAAATTACTTGTCAAGAGTGCACCACGACGGGTCACTAATCATGCAATTCCATCACTAAGCCTTGTTCCGATTAACATTCATAAATAATTATAATGTCAAATCACTGCGCTCAAGTCAGGCTGCGCTCAAGTCAGGCTGCGCTCAGGTCAAGCTGCGCTCAGGTCAGGCTGCGCTCAAGTCAGGCTGCGCTCACGTCAGGCTGCGCTCACGTCAGGCTGCGCTCAGGTCAGGCTGCGCTCAGGTCAGGCTGCGCTCAAGTCAGGCTGCGCTCAAGTCACCTAAAAGGCAGCGTATGAGTCAGACTGCGCTCACGTCACCCAAAAGGCAGCGTATGAGTCAGACTGCGCTCACGTCACCCAAAAGGCAGCGTATGGACTCTATACGACTCCTCTTCAAGGCAGCGTATGTACTCCATACGACTCCTCATCAAGGCTGCGTATGAGGTCCATACGACTCCTCATCAAGGCAGCGTATGAGGTCCATACGACTCCTCATCAAGGCAGCGTATGTACTCCATACGACTCCTCATCAAGGCAGCGTATGAGGTCCATACGACTCCTCATCAAGGCAGCGTATGAGGTCCATACGACTCCTCATCAAGGCAGCGTATGAGTCAGACTGTGCTGTGCTAAAGAGCGTGCGCAGCTCAGTGGCGCAAGCTAAAAAGCTCGTGCACACTGCTCACTGCTCACTGCTCACTACTCACTGTCTTCTCCAAATCAACAAGAACTCCATGGTTTGAACCCAAAGCTTCAAAAGTCCATAACTTGGTCAAAACAAGTCCAAATCCAACTTTTCAAAGGTCAAAATTGGGTAGAATAAAATTTTCTACAACATGGAACCATCAAAACTTGAAAACAAGGAAGTTTGATAGATCAAAACCACCAAAATCTGAAAATAACTAATTTTTAGATCTACAAAAATTAAAGCCTCAAAATGGAAAATGACAAGTTCTAATGTGTCTTAGAAACATGAGAAGAAGCTAATGGAATAATAAAAATGGGCTCTCTTATGGAAGCAAGTTGCACTTGCCTAAGGGGTGTTCTTGGTTGGTGGTGGGTTTAATGGAGAAGGAAGAAGAGTTAATGAGAAAGTGGAGGAGAGAAAAAAGTTAGGTGGGTTATAAAGGGGGATGGTGGTGGGTTTATCATGATGAACCAAAGAATAAACCAAGCCATCCCAAAATAAATCAAGTTAAACCATTACATGCTATGATGAACCTAATCAAGATTAAACTGAAATTAGCTAGCCAGGCAGAAAAATAAAAATACATGTCAGGATCCCGTATACGTATACTGGAAATACATAGAACGAAAAATGGGGGTGACAACTCTACCCACCTTAAAAGAATTTTGTCCTCGGAATTTAATCAAGAGGCTAGAGATGTCGAGCAAGCTATATCAATTGCAGATAATATAGGACTAGCAGTCAATCAAGCAATCATTCATGCAAGCAAGGAACTTAAGCATAAGGCATAAGAAAGACATTATACCTTACGAGTCAAACAGGTCGGGATATCGCGATCGGATATCATCCTCACGCTCCCATGTTGACTCACCCAAAGAGTGATGACCCCAAGCAACACGGACTAACTTGATAGTCTTGTTCTTGAGTATCTTCTCCCTCCGGTCCAATATGGATACGGGTCTCTCCTCATACGAAAGGTTGGTGCCAACAACCAATTCCGAATGATCAAGAACGTGACTCAGATCCGGGATATACTATCGTAATTGGGATACATGGAAGACATCATGCACCTCACGTAACGATGGTGGAAGAGCGAGACGATAGGACACATCACCTACTCGCTCAAGGATATCAAACGGCCCTATATACCTAGGACTGAGATTTTCCCGCACGCCGAATCGAATAACGCCACGGGTAGGCAAGATCCTAAGGAATACGTGGTCGCCGACAGAAAATTCAAGGAGACGTCGATGAGAATCGGCCCAATGACGCTGGCAATCTTGGGCAACTCGAAGATGATCTCTGACTTGTCTGACCACCTCAATAGACTACGTCACCATCTCTGGTCCAAGCATTTGCCTCTCACCGATATCGTCCCAAGCTAAAGGAGATCTGTACTTCCTGCCGTACAAGGCCTCGAAAGGTGCCATCTGGATACTAGCCTGGAAACTGTTGTTATACGAGAACTCTACGAGATACAGGTGATCTTTCTACGAACCACCGAAGTCGAGTGTACATGACCGCAGCATGTCTTCAAGAGTCTGGATCATGCGTTCTGACTGACCATCTGTCTGCGGATGGTAGGCTGAACTGAACTTGAGACGAGTCCCCAAACTCTCTTGAAGACTCCGTCAAAAGTGCGAGGTGAATCTTGAATCTCTGTCGGACACAATACTGACTGGCACTCCATGCAATCTGACTATCTGCCTGAGGTACATCTCTGCAAGTTGATCCGTCGACTGACCGATTCTGAAAGGGAGCTACCTTCGTGAGACGATCAACTATAACCCAGATGGCATCTCTCCCAGCTGGGGATCTAGGTAATCCAGTTACAAAATCCATGGTAATGTGCTTCCATTTCCATTCCGGGATCGGTAAAGGTTGAAGAAGTCCAGCTGGTCTCTGATGTTCGACCTTAACTTGTTGACAAACTAAACAACGAGAGACAAACCGGGCTATCTCTCTCTTCATGCCATTCCACCAAAAATGCTGTCGAATATCACGATACATCTTCGTACCGCCGGGATGAATTGAATACTGAGAACTGTGAGCCTCTGCCATGATCTCCTGTCTGATATCACCACTGGGTACACAAAGACGTCTCCCATGTCGGAGTGTACCGTCCTTATGAACACATAACTCTGGTCTTTGCCCTGCTACACATTCTGCTCTCAGCCGCTGAAGCTTAGAATCCGTGGACTGAGCTAACTTGATCCTCTCAACTATACTGGACTGAACTTGCATACTGGCCATCAATGCCACACTAGAAGGAAGAACAACTTCAATACCCATCTTCTGAAGATCTGCTAACAACTCTGGCTGTGCCGTTAGAAAATAAACTCCGGCTCTCCTGCTCAATACATCTGCTACTACGTTGGCCTTCCCAGGATGATACTGTAAGCTGATGTCATAATCCACAAGTAGCTCTAGCCATCTCCTCTGACGCATATTAAGATCCTTCTGGGTAAACACATACTTCAGACTCTTGTGGTCGGTGAAAATCTCCACCCGATCTCCATACAAATAATGTCTCCAAAGTTTCAATGCAAAAACTACGGCTGCTAACTCCAGGTCATGGGTTGGATAATTCCTCTCATGGTCACGAAGTTGAGGTGACGCATAAGCGACTAACTTACCATGCTGCATGAAGACACATCCTAATCCTTTGCCGGATGCATCGCAATAAACTGAAAATCCTCCCTTCCCGTCGGAAAGAGTGAGAATGGGGGCCGTCATCAATCTCCGCTTCAACTTCTCAAATGAACTCTGACACTCTGCTGTCCAAGCAAACTGTACATCCTTACGGGTCAACTGCGTCAGTGGCACTGAAATCCGAGCAAAGTCTGACACAAAACGTCGGTAATAGCCGGCCAATCCGAGGAAACTCCGAACTTCTGCAACGGTGCTAGGTACTGGCCATGTCTCTATAGCCACTATCTTTTGGGGATCAACTTCCACTTCACCTCTGGTGATGATATGACCCAAGTACGAGATACGATCCAACCAAAACTCGCACTTACTGAACTTCGCGTACAACTGGTGCTCCCTGAGAATCTGAAGAACTACACGAAGATGCTGCTCATGCTCTGCCTCGTTCTCGCTATAGACTAAGATGTCGTCTATGAACACTATCACGAACTGGTCCAAATAGGGCATGAAGATACGATTCATGAGGTCCATGAATACGGCTGACGCATTGGTCGCTCCAAATGGCATAACAAGGAACTCCCAATGTCTATACCTCGATCTGAATGTTGTCTTCGGGATGTCCTGCTCTTTGACTCTGATCTGATGGTACACTGATCGCAAGTCAATCTTCGAGAATACTGCCGCTCCCCTGAGCTGATCAAATAAATCATCTATCCTTGGTAAAGGATATCTGTTCTTAATTGTTACAGAGTTCAAGGTACAATAATCAACACATAATCTTGACGTACCATCCTTCTTCTTTATAAGAAGCATCAGAGCTCCCCAAGGTGATCCGCTAGCACGAATAAATCCCTTGGTTCTAAGTTCTTCAATCATCTTGTACAGGACCTCCAACTCTGATGGTGCCATCCTATAGACTCTCTCTGACACTGGTGCCGTCCCTGGAATCAAGTCGATAGTGAACTCTATCTCTCTCTCTGGGGGCATACCTGGAAGCTCTTCGGGAAATACGTCAGAAAACTCTTCTACAACTCTGGGAAACTGAACTGCTGCTGCTACGGTCATCCGCAATGCTGGGGAAGACGGTTCTACTCTGCCTCGAGAAAATAAAAACTCTGGCTCACCGGGAATACTAAAAATAATCTTACCAATATGACAATCTATTCTAGCATACTGGTCCCTCAACCAATCCATTCCTAGGACCACATCATAATCGGCCATCGGGAACTCTATCAACCTAGCGGGAAACTCTCTACCGCTAACTACGATTCGACACGAGAAAAACACCCTATCTACACCAACAAGTCCGTTACCAGTAAGTATATTGAGCCTTACTGATAATGACTCGGGCTCCAGTCCTATCCGTGTCGCGAATCGTGCAGACATAAATGAATGTGATGCACCTGAATCAAATAATACTGATACAGGAAAAGAGTTGACGAGAATGGTACCTGCCACCACCTCACCTGATGCCAACTCCTCCTCTACGGTCAAAGCCATCACTTGACCGTGCCCTCTGGATACTGGTCCTCTCTGCTGGAAACCTCTCTGGCGATTCTGAACTTGAGCTTGGACCTGGGCATACTGTTGCGGTTGCTTCTGCTGGAATGCCTGAGCCTGAGGCGGCAATGGTCTCGGAGGCTGATACTGCTGCTGCTGCACTGGTGCTGGTCCTCTCACTGAGGGACTAGTCTGGGCCGATGAGGATGAACCGGCCCTCTGTGGGCAGGACCCTATCATATGATCCGGTGCCCCACAAGCCAAAAACAATCTTTGTGCTCGACGACATTCTGACACTACATGCCCTGGCTTCCCACAATGAGTGCAGCCCATTGTGGAAGACTGCCTCCGCTTCTGCTGCTGAGGATACGTCAGAGTCGAATGCTGAACCGACGTAACTGATGCTGCCCTCCTTGGAGCTCCAATGGTCAAGGCCCTAGCTGCCGGGGCTGGGGCTGAAGACTGGATCATCTGACCATGGGACTGCTTCCGCCCTCCAGTTCTGTCCACAATTCTCTGTGAGGTATACTCATGCCTCTTAGCTGCCCGCAAAACAGCATCAAAGGTCTGATGCTCAAACTGCTCCACTGCTAGAATGATCTCTAGGTGGAGTCCCTACTGGAACCGCTGCGCTCGATCAAACTGGGTTGCCACCAAAGTGGGAGCAAACCGACTCAGTCTTGAAAACTCGGCCGCATATCCATCGACCGTCCTGCTCATCTGCCTGAGATTGGTGAACTTCGTCTGTAGGTCGTGCCGAGCCACATCATCGAAGTACTTGATCTGAAACTTGTCACTGAATACCGCCCACGGAACAGGCGTTGCCAATCTAACCGCTATCATCGCCCACCAGGTGTGGGCTAGGTCCAATAACTGTAGACGTACCACAGCTACCTTCTCTCCTTCTGGAGTCTTGGCTGCATCTAAGATAATCTCAATGTCCTGGAGCCACACATCAGCTGCAATAGCGTCTTCACTCCCATCAAAGAAGGGAGGGTTGAGGCGCTTGAAACTGCTAGCCACACTGTTCCCTTGATAACCAACACGGCCCATGGCATCCTGTACTGCCTGGTGCAGGGCATCGCCCCGACGATCTTGAGATGCAAGCAATGTTCTGATGAGACCCACCAAGGTGCCATCGTCAGGCTCTGCAGGCTGGACTGGCTGAACTGGGGGCTCGGGATCCTCGGAATGCATGACTCGGAAGGCCGCTCCAGAGTGCTGGGCTTGGTCTCCAGGTTGCTGTTGGTCCACTGGAGGTGCTCCGTCTTGCTGATCGGTAGGACCAGGATCAATGTCGCTGAAGAAACGACATGGGGAATAATAAGAAAGGACCATGATAGATCGAGGACACAAACATATGATCAGGTCAAGGATTCTGAAAGATCAGAAGGCACGAGTAGAGATCAAG
The DNA here is from genome assembly GCA_029216955.1 of Iris pallida. Classification (NCBI taxonomy): domain Eukaryota; kingdom Viridiplantae; phylum Streptophyta; class Magnoliopsida; order Asparagales; family Iridaceae; genus Iris; species Iris pallida. The sequence continues at coordinate 9,180,059 of JANAVB010031216.1, read as the reverse complement.
GGCGAGTGCTGATTGAGACATCTATCCGGTAAAACTCTCACACATCTTGATTTACAAGACCTGCATGGGCCACCACTTAAACCGTGTCACGCCCCAGAACCAGAATACTGGAGAGCGGGGGACAGACACAGCCAGCTACTTACATTGAAGTAATTCTCACCTCGCAATACGGTCACGGCTGTCTAGATGCATGGGGTTTACTACAAGCCATCAGTCTCTTAAGGTCAATAACAAGCCTAGTGTCTCAATCTTAAGCAAGCGAGTAGATATAACAAGATGGTAGATCATCAGACATACAAAGTAAGGCGTCCCATACATTACATATTCAGATGATCATGAAGCTAGTCATACAAAATACGAAGACTAGCAAGAGTTTAAGTCATACATGATCAACCCTAGGATTTGTCAATCATGCTACAGCCCGTAGGCAGACAGTAAATAAAGTTGCAAACGAGCTAACACTTGCTCGGCGGCTAAACGCCTCAAAAGAATATTTTTACAAGGGAGTGGGAGAGCAAAATAAAAACCCACTCGTTGCCGGGATTCTTTCTAGTGTTCACCATCTGGCAGAAAAGTTGGAGGATCCTCGGTTGCTGCTCCAAAATCTGGCTATACAAAACTAGCTGGGTCAGACCCCAGAAAGAGCAAGTGCCACAAAGGAGGCTTCACTTAAGAACTAAAACCAGCATGCCAGCACATAAATCATAGGTAAAATAACATAAGACATGAGTTAAAGAAAACATGATGATAAACGATAAGATAACAAAAGGACTATTCCGGTAACCAAGTTACAACCCGTAAACCAAATAAGGATCGGGGTTGTAACCCTTTACCTGAACAGAACTTAGCCTCGAACCAATTATCGATAAAGTAAAGCATAAACAAGCATGTCCGGAGATATCCTTGCACTGGATCTAGGCAAGACTAGACAAGATAGGACTCCATCCATCATTCACGGCCAAGCAAAGAGTACGGCTTGATACTTAACTAACTAGGGTTATCACAAGCTTATTTACTAGCAAGATGCAATGAGGTACGCCTACGGCCACAAGCCCTGCAGACTATCCAGGTTATCCAGACGTAAGGTTCAAGCTTAGAGTTATCATGCCTTGTTAGGTGACTTGGATGCAACACATGACAGTGTGCATAGTAATCGTTTCATGTAGTGTCCCATATAGCAGTGAGCTGGAAATGTGCCCTACTCGTCGGTAGGCTACAAGTCCATCAAGGAAGGCGCCCAGATAACGGGATTGCTTGTAGCCGAAATACCTCTCTATATGCTCTACTTGATCAATCTAGTCATTAACCTAGTCAGATTCGGTATGAATCCCTGACCGTGGTAACCAGGGATACATGTCCTAGACATGATGCGAGACAAAACTGGTTGCTTATACAAGCATATTCAATACAATCACCCACGGTGTCAAGAATTTACTTAGCATGTCAGGTTAGCCGTCGCAACAGCGTATCAAGGTTATCATGTCGGGTTGCTTATCAAGATTACTTATCAAGGCAATGGTGCGTCACAACGGACCACCATCAAGAATTATCATGTCAAATTACTTGTCAAGAGTGCACCACGGCGGGTCACTAATCATGCAATTCCATCACTAAGCCTTGTTCCGATTAACATTCATAAATAATTATCATGTCAAATCACTGCGATCAAGTCAGGCTGCGCTCAAGTCAGGCTGCGCTCAGGTCAGGCTGCGCTCAGGTCAGGCTGCGCTCAAGTCAAGCTGCGCTCAAGTCAGGCTGCGCTCAAGTCAGGCTGCGCTCAAGTCAGGCTGCGCTCAAGTCAGGCTGCGCTTAAGTCAGGCTGCGCTCAAGTCAGGCTGTGCTCAAGTCACCCAAAAGGCAGCGTATGAGTCAGACTGCGCTCACGTCACCCAAAAGGCAGCGTATGAGTCAGACTGCGCTCATGTCACCCAAAAGGCAGCGTATGAGTCAAATTGCGCTCACGTCACCCAAAAGGTAGCGTATGGACTCCATACGACTCCTCTTCAAGGCAGCGTATGTACTCCATACGACTCCTCATCAAGGCAGCATATGAGGTCCATACGACTCCTCATCAAGGCATCGTATGAGGTCCATACGACTCCTCATCAAGGCAGCGTATGTACTCCATACGACTCCTCATCAAGGCAGCGTCTGAGGTCCATACGACTCCTCATCAAGGCAACGTATGAGGTCCATACGACTCCTCATCAAGGCAGCGTATGAGTCAGACTGCGCTGTGCTAAAGAGCGCGCGCAGCTCAGTGGCGTAAGCTAAAAAGCTCGCACACACTGCTCACTGCTCACTGTCTTCTCCAAATCAACAAGAACTCCATGGTTTGAACCCAAAGCTTCAAAAGTCCATAACTTGGTCAAAACAAGTCCAAATCCAACTTTTCAAAGGTCAAAATTGGGTAGAATAAAATTCTCTACAATATGGAACCATCAAAACTTGAAAACAAGGAAGTTTGATAGATCAAAACCACCAAAATTCGAAAATAACTAATTTCTAGATCTACAAAAATTAAAGCCTCAAAATGGAAAATGACAAGTTCTAATGTGTCTTAGAAACATGAGAAGAAGCTAATGGAACAATAAAAATGGGCTCTCTTGTGGAAGCAAGTTGCACTTGCCTAAGGGGTGTTCTTGGTTGGTGGTGGGTTTAATGGAGAAGGAAGAAGAGTTAATGAGAAAGTGGAGGAGAGAGAAAAGTTAGGTGGGTTATAAAGGGGGATGGTGGTGGGTTTATCATGATGAACCAAAGAATAAACCAAGCCATCCCAAAATAAACCAAGTTAAAACATTACATGCTATGATGAACCTAATCAAGATTAAACTGAAATTAGCTAGCCAGGCAGAAAAATAAAAATACATGTCAGGATCCCGTATACGTATACTGGAAATACGTAGAACGAAAAACGGGGGTGACAGTTGAAACGGGATGTGTCACAACCCGCACCATATTTAGGGGCACGAGAACGTGGATACATCCAGCCTAGGCCGCAATATCGGTAGTAGAACGCTGTATAGGTCATCTATAACATCTAACATCTAATAATAAGATATATAAACATGTTATCTTCACACGGAGGATAATATAACATCTCTACTATATAATCTCAATCACAAGTCTAAGGAAGATAGAGCACGATATGGAATCAGATAAAAGAAAAAAAACTGAATATAAATAGAGTTATCACACCACACAAAATAGATGTCCAACACAAATAAATACAAGTCCTGAATATAAATAAGTCTCAACTAACAATTGGAATAATCCGATACAAACTAAAATCTATAACTAAGCACACTCAACTGGGCTAGGTCCTTATTTGGCTGCTGTGTACCACCCTCATAAGGCTCATAGAAGGTAGGACAGTCATCTATATTATCTGTAATATTTTCAACAGTATCCAGTCAGGATTGGAACGAGCACATCTCATCTAGAAATTCCAAGTAAATGACAAGGACTATAAAGCAGTTATATTGATGAAATAGTATACAGACAAAAACCTATGAGAACAAGTAATGGAAGAAAACTATCATATAAAAATAGAACAATGTAAAGGTGAACTAAAAATGTAAAACTAATAGACAATGTGTTTTGGAATACCAGTTGGATATGTGACCGGCTTGGGATATTCAATGCTTACACTAAGGAAAAGCTAGCTCAATCATACGTGCATTGTATGCTTAGCTAGTAGCCGTTAATTACACTATTTGTCGATAGTTCTTGATCACATATCTAACTAATATTACCCCTGCCCCGACTGATACGATGGATCCAAAATCATGACACATCACTAGCCAATGTTATCCAATATTAGCCAATGTTATTCAATGTTATCCAATATTAGCCAATGTTATTTAATATTATTCAATGTTATCCAATACCAACGAAAACAGTATTTGATAGCATCGATGATGTAAGGTAACATCTCATGACTGAAGATCCAATGACAATACCAATCCATGTACAATCGTGCCAAGAATCATAGTAGACATCTAATAGAACTAACTAGAACTGAAATACAGTAATCACCAAGTAAATGAAAGAACTATCAGAGAATGTACTCACCTGATACCCTGAATGACTAATATGAATAGATGTTCAAACTGATATCACAGAGTCCTAATTAGAGCAACACATGTTATAAATAGTTCAATTTGAAATGATAGAATTTTACAATACAATCTACATGTTTCTAAGTCAATCTAGGTCAAAGTCAACTCTTGGTCAACTCTAAGTCAACTTTGGTCCACCTTGGGTCAAACTAGGAGTCAAGGTTAAGCTTCTAGGATTTTGGTCAAACTTAGATCAGTGATCAACATCTATGATACTTAGGATATATTAATATATATACATACCACATATATCCTTACCCATATAGTACCACCCTAACACATACATATAGATATCATATATCAAGTATATACATATCCTCACTATGAACTATAACCTATATCTATATACTCTCATAATATATATAGATACTATATAACCAAAAATATATATACCTATTTATATAACCCTTCCACAATCTAACATCATCTGCTCAAACTCAAATACTTAGACACTAACCCACTAACACTAGGATACCATATCAATCTTGGTCATATCGGCATTCCAATACCAATACCTTGGTTGGAATCCAATACCTTACCTTGGGTAAACCTAACCTTACCTTGGTACCTTAATACCATACCTTGGTCATAAGGTAAACTAATCATTTACCTTGAAGGTAAAGGTAATCCATAGTTACCTTAATATACTAACTTCGTATCATAAGATACCAAGATACCCCTCAAATATCTAATTAACTAACTATCTAATGTACTAACATAACATCTTAACTAATATCTAACATATAATCTATAGAGACTAACTTGCTAACATACCAATATCTAGAACTAACATAACCTACTAACATATCAATATTTAACATACTAGATATATAACATCAAACTATCTAACAATATATCAAATATCTAACAAAATACTAACCTCTACTATCTAACTAACACTCATACTAACAAATATTACCTAACAATAATATATATATATATATATATATATATATATATATATATATATATATATATATATATATATATATATATATATATATATATATATATATATATATATATAAAATATATATATATATATATATATATATACTCGACAACATACCTACATTCACTTAATATCCATACTACATAGGCTCATAGGTTACACACAATGCCTATGTCGTATAGTCACTCTTCTACTTAAAATTGAAACTGTACCAATTGGGCATTTACTAAATTTTAGGATTAAAGTATGTCGTAGCCCTTTGTATTAGCTTACCGAAACTTCAAACTGATCGCACTTTCGTGTCCGGAAGCTCCGGGAAACGCAAAAACACCGAAATGCGTTCGTATTTCGTATAGCTGACACTCAAACAGTTATACAAAAAGTTTTAGAATTTATTTGGCCTATTAATATATATATTTGGAAAGTTAACTTCGATACGATTCCTTTAAAAGAAAACAGAAGATTAATTAGAGTTCTAAGCTAAAAGTTGTGATATTTCTAAGTTGCTATGACTACTAAAAACATGGATGAATGTTATGACGAATTTGGGTTGTTTGGACAAAAGAAACACATCTCACTCTCCACACCACTCAAGACACACATCAAACTACACTCCTCTCTCCTCTAACACAAGCACACCACTAACAACATATCCATACACATCTAAATATATGAAATATATCTAACATACCTATTATATATATATACAAAACAGTCCATTATATAAAAAGACACTAAAATGATAAGTTGAAGCTAAAAATATGACATGTAGACTAAACCACTTAGATCTAACCATGGGTATCCAAATGAAACTCATTCTAACTATCCTAACTAACATCAATCCATCCTCTAACATGCCTAAAACTGAAACTAAAACACAATTAAACCTATTAGACATTAAACCAAACACATGAGGTGTCCTAATTTGAGATCTAATAAGTAGGACACAAGACACAATTCTAACTTGCTTTAGAGAGCTCCAAATGGCCTCAAACTTGAATCTAAAGGGGTACATGCATGGGGGTAGATCCTATGGATTCAAAACTAACTAATATGTGTTGGAAAACAATTTGGAGGGTTGGTTTTATCTATTGGGAGTGGAATCCCAACAATATTCTTAAGGACACGGCTCCGATACGAAGATCTTTCCAAAATAGAAACTCCTCCTTGCACTTTGCTCCAAATCTTTGCTAGCATCCTTCCTTGGTAGTATGAGAAGGTTGAATGGAAGTTTTGATGAAGGGATGTAAAGATTTGGAGATCAAATCAAAGAGGGAAGCTCTCTAATTTTGGGAAGAACACTTTGTGAAGAAAAAGAGGCAAGATGGAATAAAATGAAAGGAAGGGAGGCTAACCTACCTATAGTGGCTGCCATCATTGCCCAATTTGGGCCTTGGGGGAAAGCCTAATAAGGCCCCTAGTAATCCCCCTTGGTTAATTTTAAGTTAGGTTCAAGTTTGGGATCAAAAGGGTTAAGTTTAAGCTTCTAACTTAACAAATCTAACAAGTAAGATTAGTCTAAACTTATTAACTTAATTAGTGGGGTTTGTGGGCCATGACTAACTAATCTTGGAGTCCCGTCTAGAGTCTAAGCTACCCGGGTCACTAACACAAGTTGGAACGAGATGAAAATCGAACCCGACTTAACAAATTCCATAAAATCAATATTAAAATATAAAAATTTCCAAAATATTAAAATATAAAAAATGATCAAAATTATACTACATCAATTTAAATATTATTAAAATAATCTAAAATTTACCAATTAATCAAAATTCTAAATAATTCAAAAGTCACAAAATGACCAAAATATCCTTAGCCTAAAAAGTGGTAATTAGCTAATTTAATCACATGGGTTAGGCCTCCAAGGTCATGGTTAGTCTCTAGGCTAAACAGTTCTAAGGTTACACTAGTAAAACATTAAAATCATAATACACTAATTTAAATAGTTTTAAATTAATTAAAATTTACCATAAATTATTATTTTTAATATTAAATGATAAATTTTAACAAAAGTTCAAAATTACCCTCATTTTAGAAAAGTGGTGGTTACAGGATGGTCAGGTTATCCAGTTAGATATGGTTGACAGATTTTGAAGAAGTTGGATTATGAACCCTCCAAAACAGACAGTGTAGCTGATGCAGATGTCCGAAGCCGTTGGGTAGAGACCATGTGTAATATTAATTATATGTTTGATGCGGCTATCGATTCACAAAGGTTGTTGATGCTGAAAAGACTTCAGAAGATATCAGTTCCTTTGACATCTTCGTTGCATAAACTGGTGGTCTACAGACGACCTCGTGGTAGGCCAAGTAAAATGAAAATCCGTATTTCAAATTCGACAAAACGTGAACCTAGCAAATTTGAAATTGTTGAGTCCGCTCACGATAGTTGTTCACCGTTGGAGGAAACTCTAACGGTCAATGGACCCCCTTCGACAAAATCAATGTTCACTTCCATCCAAAGGAAAAAACAAAATATTCGACGTCAGTCATCACGCAATGCCACCGATCTTGCATATATAGGACAAGTTCCATCTCAACCACTACCAAAATAAGTCATATCAGCGACGAAATTAGCGACACCGACCTAAAATGTCGCTAATTTTTTTCGATTTAGCGACTCCAAAAGTATGCGTCACAATACGTCGCTGATAGCGACAAACAGCGACATATTACGACTACCTTTAGTGTAATAAAAACGAACATCGTTGATTTGTCGGAAAATGTTGCCAGTTTTATTAGTTCAGCGACGTTTAGCGTCGCAAACATTTTTACGTCGCCGAATATTAAACGAATATCGACGCTTTGCGACGTATTTACGGACGTCGCTAATTTATGATAAATAGGGTTTCCTCGGTTCAACTTTTCATTTCTCCCTCTCCCCAAATTTTTTGTTCCGTCCCTCTTCCCCGACCTCGACGACAGCCCGACCCCCTTCCTTCGGCGCCGCTCATCCTCCTCCTCCACCGCGAGCCCCTTCTCCTCCCTCCGGCGAGCCCCTTCTCCTCCTCCCCCTCCACCGCGAGCCCCTTCTCCTCCTTCATCGCGAGATCCTCCTCCTCCTCCTCCTCCACCACTGCGAGAAGACTGAAGGTAAACCCTAACCCTAATTGAGGTGTTTTTCGTGTCCAAAATGGACACGGAGACACATTACGACCATGTGTTCACTGATACAGTGTGTTCGTGAGGTTTTGGACACTTTGTGTCCATTTGTTGGACACGTGGACACCCCCAAGCTTGCATATATATGTATTTCACCTCTGTACACTTAATCCTCTCCTCCTCCACCACCGCGAGGAGACTGAAGGTAAATCCTAACCCTAATTGAGGTGTTTTTCGTGTCCAAAATGGACACGGAGACACATTACGACCATGTGTTCACTGATACAGTGTGTTCGTGAGTTTTTGGACACTTTGTGTCCATTTGTTGGACACGTGGACACCCCCAAGCATGCATATATATGTATTTCACCTCTGTACACTTAATCCCCTACATACACTTGTGTATTTTTGTATTAATTTGGATTTGCATATTGGGTTTGGGTTTCGATATATTGTTTGATACATTGTTTCACCTTGCAACATTCTTACACTTATTTTAGACAACAAATATATGAACGAATTAGTCAACATCTATTTGTTGAAGTATGGTACTCCATTCTTCGTAAGTTCTAGCTATATATGTCTCAAGATCCAATACTCAAAAATCCCAAGAAGAAGAAGAAGAAAAGAATAAAATGACATCGCTCAACACCCTATGACAACTCTTTGTAGAATTGTGTTAAAGTGTGAGTTCTACAGTATGAGTTCTACAGTATGGTTCTCTTTGTAGAATAAAATGACATCGCTCAACCCTATCGATCCTCCATACAAGTCTTCCTTCATCTATTTTCTTAAAGTGTGAGTTCTACAGTATGGTTCTCTTTGGTGAATTGTGTCTTATTATAGACACCAAGGGTTTACTATTTTTACAGGTAACATGGCAACATGTGTAAGGGAACATATAGGTGTGTGTTTGTGTTTGAAAGGGAGTGTCACAAGAGTAAGGCATGAGCATGTGTTAGTATTTTGAGCTGTAAGAGTGTTTATTCTATTAAGGTTAGTACCAACTGTATTTTGGCTCCAGCTCCAGCTCCATTTGTATTAATCTACGGTACGACATGGTGATCAGGACATAGTCCCTACAGCCATTCGACTGGCGAGGCTGAAACTATGTAGTCGTAGATAAAGTTGACTGTCCTCCGACCCTCATCCCTCTGCTTTCGAAAATGTACTCAAATTACATGATGGTTCCTTTAGCTTGTTTATGTTACAATTATATTATTTGTGACTATCGATCTTACCAGATGGCACCCATGACCCGAGGAACGGCACGTCGTTTGAGGGAAATAGTGAATGCTGAGGTGGCTCCTCTTACAGTTAAGGAGGAAGTGGCACCGGTTGCTAGTGAGACCGGGAGTTCTATTCATCCAGCACCGGTAGCTAGTGAGACCGGGAGTTCTATTTGTGCAATACTTGCAAGGGACGACATCTCTCCTCACGCCACATATCTCATTTTTTTGAGGTGGTTGTGATCGTATCACTGAGCGTTTGCGTGAGCATCGTGGTTCTCATTAGCTATTAGTACTTATTTGTATTGGACTATTTGTATTGGGTTGTTTTTGTATTAGACTATTTGTATTAGACTACATATATGAATTAGTACTGTGTCAATCTCTGGATTGTATTGGACTACGACATGGTGATCAGGACATAGTCCCTGCAGCCATTCGACTGGCGAGACAGAAACTATGTATCCGTAGATAAAGTCGACTTTCCTCCGACCCTCATCCCTCGGCAATAATGATATGACAACCAACCGGAGAGGATACTCTGAGAGATCCATCTGAGTAGGATGTATACTCTGAGAGATCACCTTTACAATAATTATATCAGTAGTGGGATTGAGTGTTGGAGGAGATATTATCAGAGTATACGTCCTACTCAGATGGGTCTCTCACCGTTAATATTTTTTTCTGACGGCATGGTGGATGTGCTCCCTCAACAGATTCTTGCTCCGAGCCAAAACTTTGCCCCGGAGCTCAAGTAGACATCTTTGGTGTAGAGCTCGAGTGAGAGGTTTCTGACAGCATGGTGGTCTCCTTTGTCAAAGTATCCGTGCTCATCCCACATTGGTTGTGGGACGAGCACGGATACTTTGACAAAGGAGACCACCATGCTGTCAGGAACCTCTCACTCGAGCTCTACACCAAGGATGTCCACTTGAGCTCCGGGACAAAGTTTTGGCTCGGAGCAAGAATCTGTTGACGGAGCACATCCACTATGCTGTCAGAAAAAAATAGTAACGATGAGAGACCCATCTGAGTAGAACGTATACTCTGATAATATCTCCTCCAGCACTCAATCCCACTACTGATATCATTCTTGTAAAGGTGATCTCTCAGAGTATACGTCCTACTCAGATGGATCTCTCAGAGTATCCTTTCCGGTTGGGTTGTGTTCTGAGCCATCCGTTCTCACAGTGTTTTGTATTTTGGATTCTGTATTTTGTATTTTGGTTTCTGTATTTTGTATTTTGGTTTCTGTATTTTGTATTTTGGTTTCTGTATTTTGTATTTTGTATTTTGGATTCTGTATTTTGTATTTTGGTTTCTGTATTTTGGCTCCAGCTCCAGCTTCATTTGCATTAATCTACGGTACGACATGGTGATCAGGACATAGTCCCTGCATCCATTCGACTGGCAAGGCAGAAACTATATAGCCGTAGATAAAGTTGACTGTCCTCCGACCCTTATCCCTCGGCAATGATGATACGACAACCTATCACTATATCTTATATAGTAGTAGATGATGTCTTAGTATTACATTATGTGAGTTCATCTTGATTCTGTTACATTCTTCAGATACTAGATACGATAAGAACATATACTACACCATATGTACAGAACATAGATGATTCACACTAATGTATGCTAGAATAAATTTTGGATTGTGTTCTGAGCCATTCGTTCCCATATTTGCGTGATTGTTGTAGACTTGGTTATAGGGACTGAAACCTGTGTACAGCAAGAAATGGACATTCTGTGATTGTTTGGATCCTATTCTACAGTGAGAAATGGTTATCTTTTTAAACTGCAGGGAGAAATGGATATTCTGTATTTTTTTTTTTTTTTGCAGATTTAGCGACGTTTACCGACGTCCTCCAACCCTCATCCCTCGGCAATGATGATACGACAACCTATCACTATATCTTATATATAGTAGTAGATGATGTCTTAGTATTACATTATGTGAGTTCATCTTGATTCTGTTACATTCTTCAGATACTAGATACGATAAGAACATATACTACACCATATGTACAGAACATAGATGATTCACACTAATGTATGCTAGAATGAATTTTGGGTTGTGTTCTGAGCCATTCGTTCCCATACTTGGCAATTAATCCATTCGACTGGCGAGGTAGAAACTATGTATCCGTAGATAAAGTTGACTGTCCTCTGACCCTCATCCCTCGGCAATATTGATACGACAACCTATCACTATATCTTATATAGTAGTAGATGATGTCTTAGTATTACATTATGTGAGTTTATCTTGATTCTGTTACATTCTTCAGATACTAGATACGATAAGAACATATACTACACCATATGTACAGAACATAGATGATTCATACTAATATATGCTAGAATAAATTTTGGGTTGTGTTCTGAGCCATTCGTTCCCATACTTGGCAATTAAGCCATTCGACTGGCGAGGCAGAAACTATGTAGCCGTAGATAAAGTTGACTGTCCTCCGACCCTCATCCCTCGGCAATGATGATACGACAACCTATCACTATATCTTATATAGTAGTAGATGATGTCTTAGTATTACATTATGTGAGTTCATCTTGATTCTGTTATATCCTTCAGATACTAGATACGATAAGAACATATACTACACCATATGTACAGAACATAGATGATTCACACTAATGTATGCTAGAATGAATTTTGGGTTGTGTTCTGAGCCATTCGTTCCCATACTTGGCAATTAAGCATGTAAAATAGAACTGATTATGTTTAGTTTGTCTTACGATACAGATTTTCACATTCAAATTGAAATGGATCGTTACTTCGTTGATCGTACATGGATGTACTAGCGGATCAACCTCCTGGACCGTAGGTACTTATAAGTATTGACCGTATCGGATTAGTATCGATCTATCGTTTTGGTATGGGCCGTATCGATTGGTATTGGTCTTAGCGAATTGGTATCGTCCTATCCGATATGTATCGGCCGTATAGCTAGGATTCATATTGGCCTTATCGATTTGGTAGCGGTCATATCCAATAGGTATCAGCCGTGTTGGATTATTATATACCATTTCAGATTAGTATCGTCGGAAAGTAGTCGACCAAGCTTCGTATTGGAAAGTGATATTGTTGTAGACTTGATTATAGCTAGGGACTGAAATCTGTGTACATTGAGAAATGGACATTCTGTAAAATCCCTAAAATTTCTACTATTTTTTTATTTTATTTTATTTATTTATTAAATTTAGTACTGATTTAAAAATTTTGTACTATACGTCGCGTAGTCGTACTATACGTCGCGCACGACCTTTTAGTTCGTTTTTTGAATTTGCTCGACGAGTGCGAATATATGCGAGCGTACATATTTTAGAAAAAAATATTTTATTCTATTTTTATAGTTTCAAATAATATAATAATTAGTTTTGCTATCATTTCTAAGCTTGTTATTCTTACATCATTTCTAAAAAATTATTAAATATAAAATAATATTTTTGTATACTAGAAAAGTTTAATTATGAAAAGAATATTTTTGCATACATATATTTCGTAATTATTTGTCTATTTTAAATAAAAATATAATTTTTGAGATTTATTAATATTAATATTTTTATTGTTCAAAAAGATATTTGAAAAGATTTATTATTTTCGAAATTAATTATTATAGTATTTTTGGAAAACATATTTTTGAAATATTTGTGACAATTTAAATTTTGATTTGATTTCATGGATACATTAAAATAGTAAACTATCTATATTTTAAATTGATTTGATTTTGAACTAAAAGTATTTAAATTTGATTTGAATTGGATTTGGATTTTGAAATTGGATTCGATTGATTTTAAATTAAGTACAGAATTATCTACTTTGGGTTTTAAATAGATCCTAATCCTATCATAATGGGAATTCCCATATCCTATAAATAGGCAGGTACTCCTCCATTATTTTTTCACAAGCTATAAATTCTCCACAAATTCCACAACCCAATCATGCCTCGTGTCCGTGTTCCACGTCCCAAATTCTTATTCCAATCTTGTGTACATATACATCGTGTTCCCTTCCATGTCGACAACCCCGACACGACAAAACAATAAATTCCTAGTTCCTAAATCCTAAACCTCTGACCACAGCCTCTGTTCCCGGCCACCTCCTCGGCACCCGAACCATCACCAACAGCCTCAACTCTGACGACCCCTATTTCCCGAACGGCCACACCTTGCCTTTTTCACCACACTCCACCTCCCTGACCACCGTGGCACAACGCGACCAGCCCTGGCCAAACCCCATCCAAACACACACCAGCACCACCACCATACGTATCCACCGCCACCATCGGCCAGAGCCAAAAATCCGCTTCCCCGACCACCTCGCCGTTCCGACACACCAACCCGCCGACATCAACTTTCGGCCAACTCCAAAAATTAAACCCTAGATTTAGACGCACCTCCGGCCTGAACAGCGATCTCCCGCCGCGCCTTGCCGTCGAGCCGTCGACGAAACCCACGACCACTGCCCTTCGCCGTCGCCCGATCTTCCGCCCTAGCCTGCGACCACCGGGAACCATCCGCGCCACCGCAGCGCCATCCTCCGCCTCGTCGCCCTGTCCGCTGTACCCCGTTGTCCTCCGTCCGCCGTCGACGGAACCCAAACCCTCTTCTCCGCCCTACTCCAGATCGGCCGCTCCGCTCCACCCGCGTCCGTCCTCTGGCCCACCGACCGACCTACTCCTCCAACCCGCCGCCTGAGCGCCGCTCCCATCGGCCAAACCCCGACCAGACGCCGCCGTGTCCCCTCCGTGCGCTGGCAGCTGTCGCCGAGCTCGCCTCCACCAAAACCCACCCTCTTCCCGACTTCGACCGACGCCCCCTCTTTCCTCTCTCCTTTGCTTTCTTCCTCCGCCTCCTTTTTCCGACGAGTTTCCTCTCTCTCACCACTCTCTCTCTCTCCTCGTTTCTTTTTCTCTTCCTTCAATCTTAAGTCTTCTTGGAGAAGACTCAGCACCTCTGTTTCGATTCATTTGTTTGTGTGTTTTTTTTGTTTTCAGTTTTTAGTGTTCTTTTACTTATCATTACTATCATCATAGATTATGCTTATTATTATTATTATTATTATTATTATTATTATTATTATTTTGTTAACAATGAGATACTCATGTAAGTATGTTAATATATGTATCTTAAAAAGCTATTTTTACTATTAAATATTTTCTGCAGGATAACCATATACCAATGCATCTTTATTAAAATATATTTTTATATACGATTATGGTTATATTAAATCCATGGGTTTTACAAATACTTTTATAAATATTAAATATTGTTATATCTATAAATTATGTTACGGTATTATTTTAAATATGATTTTGACTTGGAAAGAATAATATTTTTACTACAGCCATTCTCTTCCAAACAAAGGGTGACATTAATATATATATACACCATATTTTTATATCAAAATATAGTTTTAGCCTAAATCTATATTTTAAAAGTATTTACCAAAAATAATTATTTTTCTAGTGAATATAGTTTTCGAATATTTCTAAAAATCCTATATATATTATTATCCTTTTCTTTTGAATTTCCTCCTGTCCATGACAAATTCCATTCTTCCATTTCCTTCGCAAATTGTGTCCTTCCCCTATCGTCCCTAACTAAACTGACCCTTCTGGACCTAATGACACGATCCGTGCCGCCATCAGAGGTCCCCTTGTGCAGTTATTGCACCGAAGTTGCAGATCGTGCCATATTGATCATCGCAGCACACCAGGCGCCCTATCAAGCAAGACACCTTGTCATTAGCTGTTTAATTATTTTAGCTCATATTACATGCATGTTCATTATTTTCTTTATGCAAAATAAACTGTGATACATGGCATAACTGTTAGAACTTACTGTTCTTTTATATTTCCCGCTATGTATTATTTTTCTCACATTAAACCTAGATTTAAGGGACCACCTTGTGTGTTGTATTCATTGGCCTTGACACGTTGTAAACACAAAGTTGTGTGTCGCATGTAGAACACAGAAGTGCGTGATTGGCTGGCCACCAGTACGTACAAGCCGTGCGATAGGAATAACCGCTAATAGAAGTTGCATGCTAGTTTGACTTAGCGGTTATAGTAGTTTGTGTTGTGGATACAACACAGTAGGCATTGGGTGGGGAGGACAATTCCTTAGCGTATGGGCTTCGATGCACTTCCCTTGTGACCCGGACTCTCCGCTGGAGATACGGGGTTGATGACCCAAGATTACTGACGGCCACTGACGATTCTGCGGAACGTCATGCTCTTTCTGATGGGGCCTCTGGTGCCCAAAGGGGGACTACGCCGATCCTATTCAGCCAAGGCCCATACGTAGGAAGGATTGTTCTTAACTACATTTCACTTAGAATGGTAGGCTACCCTATCCGTTAGGTACGAGTACTTTTGGTTTGGGTACTTGTATCTGACCGTGGCTTAGAACAATAACTTGTCGCGGATTAGTTCGTCAAATCTTGCCCTTGTTTGGTTGTAGGTGTGACTTACTACTTCGATGAGAAGGTATTGAACCTTGTTGGGGTCCGGATACCATATTGGATTCATAGCATGGAAAGGTACGTCACCGTGAATTAGTTTACCATCTCCTGTCCTTGTTTGGTTGGGGGGATGGTACGCTCGTTCAGTAGGTGCGTATTGGACCATGTTATAAATTCGATTTACTTATTTATTGAGCAATATTTATTCAGTTTATATGGCATGTTATTATGTGTCTTGTTACGTCCCTCTGAGATCTGGTTATCTCCCCAGGTGTGTGCTATTGTTCTTCGCAGGTGCTTTAGCTCTAGCCGTGTTCATTGCTATTTCTCGAGGATGATTGCACTTGGATCGTCTTCGCTTCGCTCGCCAAAATTTATTATCTTTTCTTATGTATTTTTCCTTTACTTGTTGGTAGTGGATTTGTCTCCGCCCAACATATTGTATCAAGACAAATTCATAGTTGATTATATAATATCTTTTATTCATGTGGATGAGATTAGTTATGGTTGTACTGCATTTTACAGCTTATGTATTTATACGAGGCTTCCATATATCGGAGTATACTTCGTATGAATACAGCTGGCATGTCTACGTTCCTAGTCCTACGTATTTTGGGACTAGAGCGTTACATGTTTTTGTGGTAGCCTACGCAGGTCAAGATAAATTGTTTGGTTACTTTACCGTATCAAACAAGCCTGCGAATAGGATTAGAAGTCTAGGATCTCATCCATATACTTGACCACTTTCTTCGATCTACCGTTTGACTCATCGATTGCATCTTGCTTGATTCCTTCTATCATTATTCTTATCTTCCCTTCGTGCTTACTAGAGATGGACCCTATTAGTTAGTTGTCCCAAACACCCTTAGCTTAATTTTTTATGTTGGGTAGAATACCCCACTACTTGACACACCCTTGACCATTAGGGGAATACAAATGGTATTACCCATACCATAGAGACTAGAGGTATTTAACCCATTTGGTCAACCAAGCCTTGGTCCATAAAACCATAGAATGATGGTATAGGAATAAACAAGACTTAGATCCTTATGACTCTTAGACTATTCATATTTGTTCTTTATTTCAATCTAAATCTCGTGCCTATATTTTTACTATCTAGACTAATGACGCTAATATAGCCTAGTTTTTGCAAGCTCAAATCTTTATCAAGCTTGTTCATGACATATGTTATTGGAAGAATTTCCACTAACATAGCGTCTAATCATAATCGGTGCAGGATGGTCTGATCAACCGAGTGCACTTGGTTCACTTTTGCCTATTATTCTACGTGGATGGGGACATAGTTAAGCTTGTCCTCTAGAGTCCCATCCGCGACTGCCTTGACAACTCTTTTTGAAATTCTTCAATCGCCTTTGAATCACGTATTCGTATTCGATAACGCCTCCTTCGAACTCTATATTGCTTTCGCCTTCACCAATTTTCGAAGGACGAAGGAAATATACTTGAAATTCCTCTAGCCGTCCTATCAATTATGACCCCTCTCACTCGATGTTGCTATAACTTCATCCTAAACTCCTCGTCCTTCTCCTCGACCCTACTATGACCCTCGTTCAATGATCTAGATCACAACTTCTTATGACATGATCTTGTTGAGCCTTATTGATTGTACCCCATTGATACCCCCTTGTCCTCTCACCCCCTACTAATTCTTAATTTCGAGGACGAAATTTTTTTTAAGTTGGGTAGGATGTAAAATCCCTAAAATTTCTACTATTTTTTTATTTTATTTTATTTATTTATTAAATTTAGTTCTGATTTAAAATTTTTGTACTATACGTCGCGTAGTCGTACTATACGTCGTGCACGACCTTTTAGTTCGTTTTTCGAATTTGCTCGACGAGTGCGAATATGTGCGAGCATACATATTTTAGAAAAAAAATATTTTATTCTATTTTTATAGTTTCAAATAATATAATAATTAGTTTTGCTATCATTTCTAAGCTCGTTATTCTTACATCATTTCTAAAAAATTATTAAATATAAAATAATATTTTTGTATACTAGAAAAGTTTAATTATGAAAAGAATATTTTCGCATACATATATTTCGTAATTATTTGTCTATTTTAAATAAAAATATAATTTTCGAGATTTATTAATATTAATATTTTTATTGTTCAAAAAGATATTTGAAAAGATTTATTATTTTCGAAATTAATTATTATAGTATTTTTGGAAAACATATTTTCGAAATATTTGTGACAATTTAAATTTTGATTTGATTCCATGGATACATTTAAATAGTAAACTATCTATATTTTAAATTGATTTGATTTTAAACTAAAAGTATTTAAATTTGATTTGAATTGGATTTGGATTTTGAAATTGGATTCGATTGATTTTAAATTAAGTAGAGAATTATCTACTTTGGGTTTTAAATAGATCCTAATCCTATCCTAATGGAATTCCCACATCCTATAAATAGGCAGGTACTCCTCCATTATTTTTTCACAAGCTATAAATTCTCCACAAATTCCACAACCCAATCATGCCTCGTGTCCGTGTTCCACGTCCCAAATTCTTATTCCAATCTTGTGTACATATACATCGTGTTCCCTTCCGTGTCGACAATCCCGACACGACAAAACAATAAATTCCTAGTTCCTAAATCCTAAACCTCTGACCACAGCCTCTGTTCCCGGCCACCTCTTCGGCACCCGAACCATCACCAACAGCCTCAACTCCGACGACCCCTATTTCCCGAACGGCCACACCCTGCCTTTTTTACCACACTCCGCCTTCCTGACCACCGTGGCACAACGCGACCAGCCCTGGCCAAACCCCATCCAAACACACACCAGCACCACCACCATACGTATCTACCGCCACCATCGGCCAGAGCCAAAAATTCGCTTCCCCGACCACCTCGCCATTCCGACACACCAACCCGCCGACATCAACTTCCGGCCAACTCCAAAAATTAAACCCTAGATTTAGACTCACCTCCGGCCTGAACAGCGATCTCCCGCCGCGCCTTGCCGCCGAGCCGTCGACGAAACCCACGACCACTGCCCTTCGCCGTCGCCCGATCTTCCGCCCTAGCCTGCGACCGCCGGGAACCATCCGTGCCACCGCAGCGCCATCCTCCACCTCGCCGCCCTGTCCGCTGTACCCCATTATCCTCCGTCCGCCATCGACGGAACCCAAACCCTCTTCTGCGCCCTACTCCAGATCGGCCGCTCCGCTTCACCCGCGTCCGCCCTCCGGCCCACCAACCGACCTACTCCTCCAACCCGCCGCCTGAGCGCCGCTCCCATCGGCCAAACCCCGACCAGACGCCGCCGTGTCCCCTCCGTGCACTGGCAGCTGTCGCCGAGCTCGCCTCCACCAAAACCCACCCTCTTTCTGACTTCGACCGACGCCCCCTCTTTCCTCTCTCCATTGCTTTCTTCCTCCGCCTCCTTTTTCCGACGAGTTTCCTCTCTCTCACCACTCTCTCTCTCCTCGTTTCTTTTTCTCTTCCTTCAATCTTAAGTCTTCTTGGAGAAGACTCAGCACCTCTGTTTCGATTCATTTGTTTGTGTGTTCTTTTTGTTTTCAGTTTTTAGTGTTCTTTTACTTATCATTACTATCATCATAGATTATGCTTATTATTATTATTATTATTATTATTATTATTTTTTTTTGTTAACAATGAGATACTCATGTAAGTATGTTAATATATGTATCTTAAAAAGCTATTTTTACTATTAAATATTTTCTGCAGGATAACCATATTCCATTGCATCTTTATTAAAATATATTTTTATATACGATTATGGTTATATTAAATCCATGGGTTTTACAAATACTTTTATAAATATTAAATATTGTTATATCTATAAATTATGTTACGGTATTATTTTATATATGATTTTGACTTGGAAAGAATAATATTTTTACTACAGCCATTCTCTTCCAAACAAAGGGTGACATTAATATATATATACAACATATTTTTATATCAAAATATAGTTTTAGCCTAAATCTATATTTTAAAAGTATTTACCAAAAATAATTATTTTTCTAGTGAATATAGTTTTCGAATATTTCTAAAAATCCTATATATATTATTATCCTTTTCTTTTAAATTTTCTCCTGTCCATGACAAATTCCTTTCTTCCATTTCCTTCGCAAATTGTGTCCTTCCACTATCGTCCCTAACTAAACTGACCCTTCTGGACCTAATGACACGATCCGTGCCGCCATCAGAGGTCCCCTTGTGCAGTTATTGCACCGAAGTTGCAGATCGTGCCACATTGATCATCGCAACACACCAGGCGCCCTATCAGGCAAGACACCTTGCCATTAGCTGTTTAATTATTTTAGCTCATATTACATGCATGTTCATTATTTTCTTTATACAAAATAAACTGTGATACATGGCATAACTGTTAGAACTTACTGTTCTTTTATATTTCCCGCTATGTATTATTTTTCTCACATTAAACCTAGATTTAAGGGACCACCTTGTGTGTTGCATTCATTGGCCTTGACACGTTGTAAACACGAAGTTGTGTGTCGCATGTAGAACACGAAAGTGCGTGATTGGCTGGCCACCAGTACGTACAAGCCGTGCGATAGGAATAACCGCTAATAGAAGTTGCATGCTAGTTTGACTTAGCGGTTATAGTGGTTTGTGTTGTGGATACAACACAGTAGGCATTGGGCGGGGAGGACAATTCCTTAGCGTATGGGCTTCGATGCACTTCCCTTGTGACCCGGACTCTCCGCTGGAGATACGGGGTTGATGACCCAAGATTACTGACGGCCACTGACGATTCTGCGGAACGTCATGCTCTTCCTGATGGGGCCTCTGGTGCCCAAAGGGGGACTACGCCGATCCTATTCAGCCAGGGCCCATGCGTAGAAAGGATTATTCTTAACTACATTTCACTTAGAATGGTAGGCTACCCTATCCGTTAGGTACGAGTACTTTTTGTTTGGGTACTTGTATCTGACCGTGGCTTGGAACAATAACTTGTCGCGGATTAGTTCGTCACATCTTGTCCTTGTTTGGTTGTAGGTGTGACTTACTACTTCGATGAGAAGGTATTGAACCTTGTTGGGGTCCGGATACCATATTGGATTCATAGCATGGAAAGGTATGTCACCGTGAATTAGTTTACCATCTCCTGTCCTTGTTTGGTTGGGGGGATGGTACGCTCGTTCAGTAGGTGCGTATTGGACCATGTTATAAATTCGATTTACTTATTTATTGAGCAATATTTATTCAGTTTATATGGCATGTTATTATGTGTCTTGTTACGTCCCTCTGAGGACCTGGTTATCTCCCCAGGTGTGTGCTATTGTTCTTCGCAGGTGCTTTAGCTCTACCCATGTTCATTGCTATTTCTCGAGGATGATTGCACTTGGATCGTCTTCGCTTCGCTCGCCAAAATTTATTATCTTTTCTTATGTATTTTTCCTTTACTTGTTGGTAGTGGATTTATCTCCGCCCAACATATTGTATCAAGACAAATTCATAGTTGATTATATAATATCTTTTATTCTTGTGGATGAGATTAGTCATGGTTCTACTGTATTTTACAGCATATGTATTTATACGAGGCTTCCATATATTGGAGTATACTTCGTATGAATACAGCTGGCATGTCTACGTTCCTAGTCCTAAGTATTTTGGGACTGGGGCGTTACACATTCTGAGAACTGGACATTGTGTGATTGTTGTAGACTTGGTTATAGGGACTAAAACCTATGTACAGTGAGAAATGGACATTCTGTGATTGTTTGGATCCTATTCTACAGTGAGAAATGGTTAGCTTTTTAAACTGCAGGGAGAAATGGACATTCTGTATTTTATTATTTTTATTTTTTTTACAGATTTAGCGACGTTTATCGACGTCCTCCGATGCTGCTTTGCGTCGGTAAACGTCGGTAGATAAGCGATATTATCAGGGTACCGACGTTTAGCGACGTCGATATATGTCGGAGGACGTCGGTAAACGTCGGTGTACGTCGGTAATAATCCCCAGGAATTCCCAGGACTTACCAACGTTTAGCGACTTTGAACATGTCACTAAATCACCGACGACTCGACGGTAATTCGTTGGTAAATTTGTCGACTCGTAGCGACACGAAATATTACGTCGCAAAGCACCGACGACACGACGGTAAACGTCGACATTATACCGACGTATAAATACGTCGGCAAACGTCGGTAATTGCGACGTTTGGCGACGTTTAGAAGATCACCGACTTACATTTCTGCGACCAGCAAGAAACGTCGGTAATTTCGTCGCTGTATAATTTTAGCGACGAAATTTGTTGTTTTAGCGACATTTTTAGGTGTCGCTAAAACGACTTATTCTGGTAGTGAACATCTTCCGTATGTGTTGAGTATGAAAAATGTACTAGGGGATGGACATTGTGTTTTTCGATGCATAGCCCATGCACTAGGGTTGGAGGAGGAATGCTGGCCAAAAGTTCGTAATGACCTCATCCAAGAGATCACAAACTTGGAAGATTTATACGGAAAATATAACTTGATTAAGCAGTCTCCAAAAAAAGTACTTGAATCTTTGAATTGGTTCGTAGCACCGATTTATGATAGCAAGTATTGGTGGTCATTTCCCGATATGTACTACTTGGCGGCGTCAGCCTACAACATGGCCATCGTCCACATGCACAAGCAAATTAATGTTATGTTTCTACCTATGAGAACAGAAGTACCAACGAACCCTCGGCTTGTATGCATGACATTTGTTGATACAAATCATTTCATCGTGGAAAATTTTATTTTCTAATGTAAGCTTTAGGTTGTATTACTGTAGAAGCATGGAAAATATTAGAATAATGATCCATGCGGCTCTGAGTAAGAAGCTTATGCGGCTCGCACAGGAGCGGCCCTATGCGGTTCAAAGAAGACTCTCAATCGCATGCGGCTCGGGAGCGTATGCGGTTCAGCAAGGCATATGCGGCTCGATGGACGCCATGTGTGATCCTTCCCTACAGCTGGTCGTTTGAGTAGTGGCCTCATTTATTGCTCCAGCACGATTCACTGTGGCGGCCCTGACATAAAGTTTCATAATGGCCTTGCCATAATGACTGACTCTTCGAGAAAAGAAGAAAATCTCTGACCAAATCCGTCAGAAGTCCCAGATTGCCACATGGCAATCAGTCATATGCGGCTCCCTGAGAACCCGTTCCATGCGGTTCGATACAACGCTAGCTCATGCGGCTCCCTGGGAACACATTCCCTGCGGCCCAATACAACGCCAGCTCATGCGGCTCACAAAGATTACGCATATGCGGCTCGATGAAGCATCGTCCTATGCGGCTTACAAAGAGTATCTCTCTACGGTTCAAGGATCGTCAATCCTATGCGGCTCTAACAAGACTCACAATTAAGACACGTGGCATGGGATCAATAAGAGATTTAACCGAATCCCAAGAAATATATTTGACATCATCGTCATAATTACTGAGATCAGGGCATATCATTTATCATCAAGCTAATGGGACACGTGGCGAGCAATCAGACATTGGCATAATCAATCACGAGGATTTAAAGCAGCTAGCATTAATTGCTCATGAGATACGATGCTATTCGCATTAATGGCCGAGATTCACTATAATCAGGATCAAGGGTTCAGATAGAATGAAGGAGCGCCGACATTCCAAACAGATAATCATTAGCAAACCCTAATGATCACCCCCCACTCTTATAAATAGCCAGCATCATTCCCTTGTAAAAAAAGGGGGTCGACAACAAAAGAATAAAAAAAAATAAGAAGAGAGAGACCTACACAGAGAGAGCTCCCCCTCTTTTTCTTGATAATCACAGAGAGAGAGAAGCCAGGAGAGCAATCCGAGGAGAGCAAGAAGAGCATTTCTTCATCAACGTCGAGCAGATCTTCCCCGAGCCAAGGCTGCATACTGATCGTCCAAGGAGTAAGGCAGAGCGGCCGTCGCTTTCCCGAGCCTCTATCGTCACCCCCCAGAATCAAAAATAAACAATCGTACTTAGTCTGCTGTACCTAGGTTTTCGTCCCTAGGCTTTCTTTGTACGAGCGAGTTTGTATTGTGAGTCTAAGTTCAGTCCTCCGATAATTGTTCTGTTCTTTTACAATCAATGGCAAACACGATGGTGACTCTGCTGGGGACTAACTTCTCCACGGCTGAGGAGTTGGTGACGCAATCAGATGCAGCCAAACTTGGCTCCACACAAAAGAAGATGGTCGTCCGCTTCGACCAACAGGCGTTCGAAGAGATGCTCTCTGAAGGCAGCGCTGGCCCGGCCCAGAAGCGCACCCGTACCACGAAGGCTCGCAAAGAATGGAGACCGAAGTCATTTGCTCCTCCTCAAGCCCTCGATGGGATGCCCTCTGTTGCTCAAGACGGCGAGAAAGATTCTCCTGCGGTCCCACTTCAGATCGTAGACAACTCTGCTGTCCCCAAGTCCGGCAGAAGAAAACATTATGATGCTGGACTTGCAGGGACAAAGAGGGACTCTACGCGGACCGAACCGCAGAAGAGTATTAGCCGCAAGGAGAAAGCCCATGCGGCTACATCCGCCAACCGCATGAAGAAAACTCATGCGGCTACTTCTGTCAGCCGCATAACTTATGCGACTACAGTTCCCGACAGCATGGATGAGACTCATGCGGCCAGTAAAGTCAATCGTTTGCAGAAAACCCATGCGGCCACAGATGCCAACCGCATGCGGCCAGCCTGCACGGTCGTGACCCCTAGCCGCATAAGAACTCGTCCGACGACAGGAGACAACCGCATGCAGACAGCCTGCACGGTTTTCGCTCCCAGCCGCATAGCATCTGCTCCATGCTCCTCTCGATCAGTTTTCGACCGTCTCTCGTACGGTCCGAACCCTGATGACTCTCTGGATGATAAGCCAGACTCTGTGATGTTCAACTTGGACTCTTCCTATTATGCACCCATAAGTGCTAGAAAGAAGAAGTCTAGGCAGCACGGGCTCATCAAGCCCAGACAGCTGCCCCAACCTCTGACTATCAGGGCGTCCCGCTGATTATCATACGAGCCTCTGATGGGAAGTTGTACAGAACCGCTCAAGTCCAATCCCCGACGGCGAACGGACAGAGTGGTTCCTCTAACCTACATGAGGCGATCCTCCACAAACGCAAGGAAAGAGAAGGGGCCTCGGCGTGCAAAGAATCCTCACATAGACGTCACTGCACCCAGATCATCGTCAACTGCTGCTGCAACAACGCGGCAGTGACAGAAGATCGTCCGTCCGTCTTCCACAGACTACAGCACCCGAACTCAGAAGATGAGGCACCTCCTGTTGTCTCCTGCAATTTCGCTCAGAAGGTCCCCGCCGAGGGGAGAGGGAAGAAGACAAGTATCTCTAGTCCAAAGATATCAGCCACTACAGCTAAGAAATTGTCGGCTAAATGGTTGTCCTCCACCGGAGTATACCAACACACCCGTTCGAAGACAAAATCTGCTGCAACAGGAGACTCATCGTCCCCGACCCTGGGGGTAGTAGGAGCTAGGGGTGGTACTCCTTCGAACGTCCACAATAATCCAACGTTTCAAGGAGACGAACCCCGAGAAACAACCCTCCCATCGGGTACAACAGATGCTGATGTCCCCGAGGACATCCATGATTCTCGAGATGAAGCAAGCTCCGAAGCTGGGGGTACTGTCCCTTCCGAGTCCGAACCTGAAGAGAACAGCCCCACATATCCAGATGATTTCTCGACGCATGGGTACGACTCGGAGGATACATCCTCCACCACTCCCTCCGTCACTCCTCATGTGAAGACGGTATTCATGACAGACAACAATCAAGGCGGTTCCAGCGATCGCCAGCGCATCGACACTTTGGAGGCCATATTACATGCCTTGGTCAAGTCTGTAGACGAGATCAAAGCGGCACTTCCTACTCTGCAGGGAGTGACACCTGGCCAGACAAGCACGGGTCCCGCAATCAACGTAGATTCAAATTCAGCGGCACCAAACCAGGGTAATAATCCTCCTGAGATAACGGCCCCTACCGCGGCAGATGAGGCCCGAGAAGTAAGAAGAGAGGTTCAGGAGCTCCGAGCAATGTTCCACGCCCGAGAAAACTCTCAAGACCTCAGAATACGGCAACCATATCCTGCTGAATGGAGGGATGTTCCCTTTCCGCCAAGATATAAGCCGTTCAATATCAACCCATATGATGGCAAGACTTCAGTAAGTCAATACATCACTTACTTTGAGGTCACTACCGACCATCTGCCCCATGATGACGCTATCCTCACGCGGTTATTCATTGGGGCATTGGAAGGAGTCGCCTTCGATTGGTACCGCAACCTGCCAGATAATTGCATCCACTCCTTCGCTGGCTTCAAACGCTTGTTCTTGGAGAGGTTCTATGAGGTAGGGCAGGACGTTACGATGTCTACCCTCATGGACGTCATTCAAGGAGAGAAAGAACTGACGAGAAATTACATTGAGCGGTTTCGTCAAACCGCAATGAAGTTACCATCTGGCAACCCGGACTCTTCTTTGATTGAAATTTGCCAAAAGAGACTACTTCCAACAATTAGTCTCTGGATGGGCGAAAGTTAGTTCAAGGACTGGAAGGCTTTTATCATCAGTGCTACAAGTGCTGAAGAACGATTGAAGAAGGCTCGCCAACTGGGGTTGCATATCTCGGAGGGAGAGAACAAGAGCAAGCGTCCCAACACCAGCAACGACAATGGGGGTAGCCCCTCCAACAACCGGGACAACAAAGGCAAGCAGGCTATGGTGACCGATACAGCCCAGAAGCCCGAGCCACAGCCGGCAGACAAACAATGGCCTCAAATCACTTATTCCTTTGAAGACGGTCACGTCATGCCTATCTTGGACATGCTTATACAAGGAGATAGGATTCAGCTTCCTCCACCAAGACGGGAGCCTCGGCCGGCTGATCTGGAGAACCCAAAGTTCTGCCATTACCATTGCTACATCCACCATGCTACACACGACTGCTACCAACTGAAACGGTATATCCAAAACCTCATCGATTCGAACGCCCTGGCCATCGATTTCGAAGAGGTAACCGTGGCAGCCAACATGGTGTCCGTACAATTCGGCAGCTTCCCTCCAACAGAGACTCAGGACGGGGTTATACCCATCCCTCTGGCAACAATGGAGATTGCTAATCTGCCGCCTGCTCGCGATCAAGCCGCTGGTCTAGTATCCCTCACCACATCACGAGGGGAAATTATGTGGGTCCATCCGGACCTAGTCCATGAGGTAACTCAGCCCTCTCCACCTTCTAAAATGAAAAGTGAAAAAGTCAGATCCTGCCGCACTGCCTCGGCGGAAGAAGAGGAAGTCTCGGCCGTCACTACTCGATCTGGAACACAAGCCCAACCGGTGACCGAAAACGCGACTGATGATCATCCGCCCACTACCAATGATGCTCCGGGACCGGCTCAGCCTTCGACGACCGACAAGCCTAGGCCGAAGGAGACTCGCTTCGACAAGTCCCTCCGGAAGGAGACACCTCAGGGGCTGGAGAGGCCCTACAACTTCGACATCTTAGCGCAATTAGCTAATACCCCGGCCAAATTGTCTTTATATGAACTCCTCAGGCTCTCAAAGGATGTCCGCACGGCTTTAAGTGAGGCGCTCCAAAATGCCGACGCATACTTGGCTCAGGTCAACCTCACGGGAGATAACCAACCTGCAGAGCTCCAAGATAGTACGTGTACGGGAGCAATGCCCAATATCGTCTTCTCTCCGTAAGATATGCTCATCAAAACTAACCTGCATGATCGCCCGCTATACTACACTGGATACATCGGCGACGTAATGGTGGACCGAATGCACATTGATCCTGGGTCCTCTATAAGCATCATTCCGAAGGGTCTGCTACATCATCTTCGTATTCTGATG
Source organism: Iris pallida (assembly GCA_029216955.1). NCBI lineage: Eukaryota > Viridiplantae > Streptophyta > Magnoliopsida > Asparagales > Iridaceae > Iris > Iris pallida. The sequence continues at coordinate 9,152,295 of JANAVB010031216.1, read as the reverse complement.
CATCGCCTGACACCTACAAGCACCGCCATTAGCGGTTTCAATTCGGGCAGGAGCTACCCAATAGGGAAGATCTGTTTGAAGTGTCAGATCGGCGATCTCCAATCAGAAGTCACCTGTTATGTCATAGATGCCGACACTTCTTACAATATCCTTCTGGGGCGGCCTTGGATACACGATTACATGATCGTGCCTTCCACGCTACACCAGTGCTTCAAATATGTCGATAAGCACGGCTTCGTGAGGACAGAGTTTGCCGATATCGATCCCTTCAAGGGGGTCGAATCTTATTACTCAGACTCCTGTCTGTACGAAAAATCAAAGAAGCATCTGGTCGAAGAAGATGTGCAAGCTCACAACAAGACGGCTACAGGATCAGAAGAACCTCTAACGATCCACCTTCAGGCTCGCAAACCGGGCAATTCCGCATCCCTTACGGCCACTCTGCGTAAGGACGCAATCAGTCTCTCCGCACAAGAAGAACAAATGAGAATCCGGCTGCCAAGGTCCGGCCAAGCGCCGAGACCCATAACAGGGCCACTTACCATCAGACTACCGAGAGTCGGTCAGCTCCAAACGGAGAAGCCCAATCCCTCCGACAGACCGTTCACAATACGCCTTCCCAAGAAGGTTCTTCACCCCGATGCGAGGTCTGACACTTCTAGCGAACCAGCCGCCCCTCGCCTCACATCAAGTACCAAACTGGGGGTTGCTAGTTTACCAACAACTCCACGATCTGCTCCGCCAGTTGAGCCTCTGAAGATCAAGCTGACTAGGTCGTCCTCTCAGTCTTCATTTATACAGGGGGTGGCCGAAGAAGAACCAGAATTGGCCAAGTATGTGGCTGCCCACTCTGATACCCCTTCCGCAGATGATGTAATCCCTCTAGAAAAGATACCTTACTTCATCAATAAAGGGTTATCTTTGAACTACACCGAGCTCAATAAGCTATGTACAATGTATGCTATGGAACACGGTATAGGCACTCACCTACATACACAGGTGACAAACGTGTACACCGCCATCCGACTTACTCCAGTAGAAGACACTTACCGAATAGTCGAGGGAGGGGACCACCCGATCATCTTCGGCCGGACGAACAACCTACATCCCCTCGCTATGGAAGAAGTCGACTTCGGGTCAGATGCTGGAAGACTGCCTCTGTATCTCCATAGCCCTCAATCCAAATATCTCATGCAAAAACAGGGGTATGATCTAGAGACAATGCCAGGACTGAACTACGGCACTGGACGACGATTACCTTTGAAGATGCCAGCCCCGGCGAGCAAACCACGGAACTACTATAACAAAACCCGATGCGGTTTAGGGTATGTAACGCCTACTACGACCCCTGAAAGCTCAGATGAAGAATGCGACTGGCAGTCACATTCAACCGGATCACCGACTTTCGACTCAGATACCAGCATCGGAGATGTGTTCAAACAAGTCATGTTAGTCAACATGGCGTTCGCTGACGCTTACGAGGAAGACGAAGACATCCCCGAAATCCTTAAGCTAGAGCCGTGGGCCCAGCAATTAGACGCACAATGGGAAAAGCGGTTCGAACTGAGAGAACCTCCTACTGAAGATGAGGTCATACAAGTGGATCTCGGCAGCGAATCTTCTCCAAAACCGCTCTTTATCAGTAAAAGCCTGACAAACGAAGAACGAGAATCGCTGCTGAAACTTGTCAGAGAATATATCGACGTGTTCGCGTGGAGCTATGAAGACATGCCGGGGTTAAATCCTGACATCGCTCTCCACAAACTCAATATACGGCCAGATGCAAAGCCAGTCAAGCAGCAACAATGACGCTTTTGCCTAGGCGTCATGGACGCGATCGAAACTGAAGTCAACAAGTTAATAGCCAGCGGCTTCATTCGTAAAGAGCAACATCCTGATTGGGTCGCCAATATAGTACCCGTCCTCAAGAAGAATGGGAAGATTCGAATCTGCATCGACTTCCGCAACCTGAACGAGGCATGCCCCAAAGATGAATTTCCCCTTCCTATCACAGACATCATGATCGACAATACATGCGGCTTTGAACGTATGTCATTCATGGATGGATTCTCGGGGTACAATCAAATCAAGATGTCTCCCGACGACGAAAAGCACACTTCATTCCAAACCCCGATTGGCACATACTGCTACACAGTCATGCCATTCGGTCTAAAGAATGCTGGCGCTACATATCAGCGAGCCATGAGTATCATTTTCAGAGAACAATTGCGCAAGACAGTGGAATGCTATGTCGGCGATATCGCCGTCAAGAGTCGCCGTAAGGAGGATCATCTGCAAGACCCGAGAACGGTGTTCAACTTAATGCGAGCCCACAATCTGAAGATGAACCCTACAAAATCGTTCTTGGGCGTATCCAGCGAGAAGTTCTTGGGCTTCATCATCACTGCACGGGGTATCCATGTAGACCCGAGAAAACGAGGGCAATCATGGAGATGGGTCCCCGAGAAATCTCCGTGAACTTAGAGGCCTCCAAGGGAGGCTAGCTTATATCAGGAGGTTCATTTCCAACCTCTCCGGACGATGCCGACCGTTCATCCACCTCATGAAGAAGGGAGTCTCATTCGTATGGGACGAGGAATGCCAGCGCGCTTTCGATGACATCAAAGAATATTTATCAAATCCTCCAGTCCTGGTGGCCCCGGTCCCTGGAAAACCATTCCTGCTCTATGTACGAGCAATAGAACACTCCCTCGGTGCCCTGCTGGCACAAAACAACGACGCAGGCCACGAGCAGGCCATTTACTATCTCAGCCGAATGATGGTCGGGCCCGAACATCGATACACCGCTGTGGAGAAAGAATGCCTCGCCCTGGTATTCGCCATTCAAAAGACGCGGCACTATGTCACGGGGCAAACCATACATGTGATCTCACGAATCAACCCTCTCAGAGTCCTCATGACTAAACCAGGGGCCCTCAGCTCTCGCCTCGCCACATGGACAATATTGCTGTCCCCCTATCATATGATCTTCGTCCCGCAAAAGGCTGTTAAGGGTCAAGCCCTAGCAGACTTTTTGGCAGCCCATCCAGGATCGGAGTCATCCAGAATCTATGAAGAGATCCCAGACGAGATCGTCGATTCGAATACAGCCACCCACGATAACATATGGCGAATGTTCTTCGATGGCGCCTCAAGGACCGGACCCAAGGGAAACATCGTCGTCGGGGTCGGAGTGGTATTAATTTCTCCTACTGGGCTAGTGATCAATCGCGCCTACTCCCTCACGGAACCCTGCTCCAACAATGTGGCCGAATATAACGCTCTGGTCATTGGCCTCCAACTTGCAAAAGAGCTGGGGGTAGAATACCTTGAAGCATACGGCGACTCCTAACTAATCGTCAATCAGATCAGGGGCTCATACGAGGTTCGCCATGAAGACATGATCCCCTACCATCAAATTGCGATCAATATTATCTTATCATTCGAGGGATTCTTCATCGAGCACGTCCCCAGACTCCAAAATATCGAAGTCGATGCCCTAGCAGGCCTTGCCGCTTCCTTAGCAGTGCCGAACCAAGCTCATCATTCGGTTGACGTAATAGGCCACGAACTGGTCTGTCCCAAGAACAACGTTCAAGCCATGGCAAGTTATTCCGCCCAGACGGTCGACGACACACCGGACTGGAGACAGCCGTTCATCGACTTCGTTGTATACGACATCCTTCCAGAGAATCCAAAGGAAGCTACCTCTATCAGACGGCGTTCTCTCAGATTCTTCTACGATACAGAGACGAAAATGTTGTATCGCCGCTCCTACGACGGATTATTGCTCCGGTGCTTGTCGAACGCGGAAGCTACAGAAGCTGTACGAGAAGCTCACGACGGTGTCTGTGGGGCCCATCAACCCGGCCCTAAGCTACAGGACTGCCTTCGCCGGATGGGCTACTACTGGCCCACGATGGTGGCAGATGCGATAGATTATGCCAGAAAATACAAGGCCTGCCAAGTCCACGCAGACTTCATTCACCGACCATCCAAATTTCTACATCCGACAGTGGCGTCCTGGCCATTCGAAGCATGGGAAATGGATATCATTGGTCCAATCACCCCACCTTCCTCCCGATGACATCGCTTCATACTTGCGATTACTGATTATTTCTCCAAATGGGTGGAAGCTGTCCCACTCGCAGAAGTTAAAACTTCAAACGTGATCAGCTTCCTTAAGCATCACGTTATCTACCGCTTTAGACTACCACGAAGAATCATCCATAATAATGGTCCACAGTTTATAAGCCACGCATTCTACCGATTCTGCGATAAGCACCGCATTCAGAATGTCGCTTCGACACCATACAACCCGGCAGCAAACGGGTTGGCAGAGGCATTCAACAAAACAATCATCAAGCTCCTCAAGAAGTTCGTCTCCTCCAACAAACGCGACTGGAACGAGAAGCTCGGCGAGTGCTTATGGGCTTATCGCACCACAGTTCGAACAGCCACCGGGAATACACCATTCTCTCTGGTGTACGGGAGCGAGGCAGTCCTCCCTTTGGAGACTCAGATCCCCTCACTCCGCGTCGCCCTCACTTATCAATTGACGATGGATGATAACTACCGACGACGACTACAAGAGTTGGAGGCTTTAGATGAAAAGCGCCTCCTAGCTCAGCAAAGGATCGAGCTATACCAAGCACGCATCTCAGGAGCCTTCATCAAGAAAGTTAAAATCAGAACATTCCAAGTGGGCGATCTTGTTCTGGCAGTCCGGAGGCCGATGGTCATGACTCACAAGACCACCGGTAAGTTCCAGCCAAAATGGGAAGGTCCATTTGTCATCGAGACCGTGTTCTCCAACGGCGCCTATCGCCTCGCTAAGCAGAACGGAGATTTGCTCATGTTGCCCGTCAACGGCAAGTTCCTGAAGAAATACTATGTTTAAACATCATTCTCCAGATTATCGAGTCATGTACTCCTTTAGTATCACTGAACTCTCATCCATCATTCTCCAGATTATCGAGTCATGTACTCCTTTAGTACCACTGAACTCTCATCCATCATTCTCCAGATTATCGAGTCATGTACTCCTTTAGTACCACTGAACTCTCATCCATCATTCTCCAGATTATAGAGTCATGTACCCCTTTAGTACCACCGAACTCTCATCCACCCTATTTCAGATTATCGAGCCATGCACCCGCTGGTGCCGCTGAACTCTCACTCCCTCAATAGTCCAAATTACCAAGTTATGTAACAGCTGGTGCCTCTGAACTTACATTCCGGTCACTCTTTCAGATAGTAAGTCAAGTATAATTATACCTCTGAACTTTCTTCCTGGCAGAGATCCTCCCTCAGGATTCGCTACCCGCACTCCCAGTGCACAAAAAGGGTAGTCGATCCACCAATTTCCGAAACGACCATGTCCTCATTACCTCTGAGTCGTCTTCACTTCCACCAAAAACAAACCGCCCTCTCGCATAGAACTTCCACGTTCTCCTACCTCTGAGTCGTTCTATGTACCCAATCTTTATTGAGCCCACTCCTGCCATGTCCTCATTACCTCTGAGTGGGAAGGCTCCGTCGAAGAAATCGTCATATTTGCCATGTCCACATTACCTCTGAGCAAGTATGTCGGTCCTCTTTTAACCTATTATCTGTACCCACAACCGGAGTACGACAAGGATAATAGGTCCACAAATGTCCCCTGTTGACCACAAATGTCCTCTGTTGACCACAAATGTCCTCTGTTGACCACAAATGTCCTCTGTTGACCACAAATAGCTTCCGTAAAGTCTCTCCTGCCATGTTCTCATTACCGCTGAGCAGGAAGATTTCACGATAAAACCTTCATGTTTGCCATGTCATCATAACCTCTGAGCAAATGTGATCGGTTCCCTTTCACCCCATTATCCGCATCCTGAACTAGGGTACGCCAAGGGTAATAGGTCCACAAATATTCATTCGCTAAGCTTCTTAGCATAAATCCACCATCTTACCATGCCCCGGGAGCCCAGCTGCTCTACGGCATTCCTTCCTCCAGTACCGAGAACATCCATGACCACTTTGCCGTGGCTGTCCCGGACATCTAAACTGTTATCCGTACCTAAAACCTAGGTACGCCTAGGATAACAGGTCCACAAATAAATCCCCCAGCAAGTCCAAATTCTATAAACACCGCAAGTGCAAGAAAGAAAAGATGAGTTGAAACATGCTCATTTATTCAAAAATCAAAGGGCTACATCAGCAGGGATCACACCTCCTTGCAAAAATTAAAAAGAAAGAAAAAAAAAAGAGAAAGAGAGAAGGTAAAGAAAAGCCCCAAGAGGCTAAAAGACTCCTATTTATAGGCAAAAGAGACCCACGAAACGAACAGACGTCTCGGAGTACGCCTCGGATTACGCGCCGCCCCCAAAGAATAAAGGCAAAACGCTCCGGTCAAGACAAAATCGACTCTTGGGATCCTCCCCCAAAAGGCGGCGTTAAATCAAATCAAAGGCACTTAATGAAGATTTGTACACGTGTTCAGGACACGTGGCAACAAGTTTATGCGGCCAGATGAATTTATGCGGCTAAGGCACTTATGCGGCTAGGAAGCTCAGGCAGACAAAAAAATCCTATGTGGCATGAACGGGGCCATGCTTCTTGTTCAAAGTATTCCAATTTTTACAAATTGAAAACTTTGAAGAGGGTCCTGTAGAAGCATGGAAAATATTAGAATAATGATCCATGCGGCTCTGAGTAAGAAGCTTATGCGGCTCGCACAGGAGTGGCCCTATGCGGTTCAAAGAAGACTCTCAATCGCATGCGGCTCGGGAGCGTATGCGGTTCAGCAAGGCATATGCGGCTCGATGGACGCCATGTGTGATCCTTCCCTACAGCTGGTCGTTTGAGTAGTGGCCTCATTTATTGCTCCAGTACGATTCACTGTGGCGACCCTGACATAAAGTTTCATAATGGCCTTGCCATAATGACTGACTCCTCGGAAAAAGAAGAAAATCTCTGACCAAATCCGTCAGAAGTCCCAGATTGCCACGTGGCAATCAGTCATATGCGGCTCCCTGAGAACCCGTTCCATGCGGTTCGATACAACGCTAGCTCATGCGGCTCCCTAGGAACACATTCCCTGCGGCCTAATACAACACCAGCTCATGCGGCTCACAAAGATTACGCATATGCGGCTCGATGAAGCATCGTCCTATACGGCTTACAAAGAGTATCTCTCTGCGGTTCGAGGATCGTCAATCCTATGCGGCTCTGACAAGACTCACAATTAAGACACGTGGCATGGGATCAATAAGAGATTTAACCGAATCTCAACAAATATATTTGACATCATCGTCATAATTACTGAGATCAGGGCATATCATTTATCATCAAGCTAATGGGACACGTGATGAGCAATCAGACATTGGCATAATCAATCACGAGGATTTAAAGCAGCTAGCATTAATTGCTCATGAGATACGATGCTATCCGCATTAATGGCCGAGATTCACTATAATCAGGATCAAGGGTTCAGATAGAATGAAGGAGCGCCGACATTCCAAATAGATAATCATTAGCAAACCCTAATGATCACCCCCCACTCTTATAAATAGCCAGCATCATTCCCATGTAAAAAAAAAGGTCGGCAACAAAAGAATAAAAAAATAAGAAGAGAGAGATCTACACAGAGAGAGCTCCCCCTCTTTTTCTTGATAATCACAGAGAGAGAGAAGCCAGAAGAGCAATCCGAGGAGAGCAAGAAGAGCATTTCTTCATCAACGTCGAGCAGATCTTCCCCGAGCCAAGGCTGCATACTGATCGTCCAAGGAGTAAGGCAGAGCGGCCGTCGCTTTCCCGAGCCTCTATCGTCACCCCCCAGAATCAAAAATAAACAATCGTACTTAGTCTGCTGTACCTAGGTTTTCGTCCCTAGGCTTTCTTTGTACGAGCGAGTTTGTATTGTGAGTCTAAGTTCAGTCCTCCGATAATTGTTCTGTTCTTTTACAATCAATGGCAAAGAATTACGAACATCAATTATATTAATATGTTATTATTTGTATGCAGGTAAATTTGGCCGAAGATGTACCGCTACCACCCATTATCGACAGATGGTCTATTTTGCATCTTCCATGTGCTGCTGGTTGGGGCAAAATTTATAAACAACGGATTGAAAAGTATCGTAAAACTGTTCCCTCCAGAAGCTCATTTGTTGATGGTGATCCGATTAGTTTGGATGATTAGTATTATCCTATTGTAATTTAAAATATGACTTGTGAAAGACTCGTTTGTTAATTATGAAATTGTATTATGAAATTCTATTGGTATTATCCATAAGCTTATTGTATAACGAAAATGATTGTATATGCAAAGTGAATGTAATTCGGCATATTCTATAAGATTGGCTTGAAAATGTACTGTCCGACCACTACTGGTTGACCAAAAGTCTATTGTTCGATCATTACAGGTCGAACAGCCCAAAACAAGTTCGATCAAGAAAAGTCGAACATATATTTGACTGTTCGACCTGTAATGGTCAGACAGTAGACCATTGTTCGACTAGTACAGGTCGAACAGTACATTTTCAAGCATTAATCACAATTTTTGTCAGAATTTTTAAATGACTTTGCATGTCACAATTTCAAAGTCACGATTCCCTACAAAGAAATAACAAAGTCACAATTCACCACGACAAAGTCACAAATTCATTACATGAAAATTTCAAAATACATCACATTTCGAAGATTCACTACATCACATTGCAAAATACAAAGTCACGAAGTCTACGATCTAGAACGCCTTCGACTCCTGCTAGTAGATGCCCGATTCGAAGATTTGGGTGGTTTTTCGGGCTCGATCTTCAAAGCACGATATGCGCCGACTAAAGCTGGAACTAAGATCGATGTGTCTGGTCCCTCTCCATTCTATACCCATTGCCAGTAGACCGGCTCTAAATATCCTAAAGCATTCCCGATCATTTCCCATGGTTGTGGCCCTGTATGAATAGATGTAGTACCTACAGCGGTAGAGACGTTTTCCAGATTCTGGATGATAGGATGTAAAAATGTCCTATACCAATCCATATAATGGTCTGAACACTCCCATACGTGGTTTCTAGCTCTCCCACGGACATCGGTGGACAATACGTGGCTACTCCAGAATCGGAAGTAGCCTCCCAAAACATCCCACGTCAGGTTGTACTTCTAGCCCTATTTCCCCGACGGACAATGCTTGGAATCAAAAGAAAATCAGGTATCTTCTGGAGTAGGACAAATTATCGAAGCACACGGTCAGGATGATACGACTCTACATAGTCAAAGGCACGTATGCATCCATGGTAGAAAGTTATGTCGTCCCAAGGATAAGAGTCCCTCATCCCATTATAAGGTGTCCAATTGACCTACATCATAAAATAAAGAAATTAGCAATATGTAGAACACATAAATAAATGGCATAAATTGATGTAATAACACACACACTGTGTACTTGAAGATTGTCCAATACCTCCCTTATGGCCAAGACCCGGTCGGTAGTTCCTACAGAATGGGATCTATTGGCCCACCTTGTAGCAAGTGGATCGCCCACCTTATAATTGACACTATGGGTTGGCCTTGTGAAGGAAAAATGCTCGTATATCCAGGCCTAAAGAAAAAGAAGAAGCATATATCGGGCATATAAGAACATAAGATAAATATCGAAAATATAAGAACATAAAAAACGTGCATATAAGAAAGAGAGATAGCTACCTCCAGTAATGTCAGTTATGCACATATTTGTCGTACCCCACTCCAAGATGCTAATCCAAGTTGTTGATACAAGTATGCTAGAGCAGCTGCTCCCCAAGCATACTCATGGACGCGGTTGACCGTCTCCAGAAGACTGAGAATTTTTGTGTCAACACGTGTGCCACTTTTGTCTGCAAAAATTATGCATCCAAGCACGAACCATAAGTATGCATGGGCTACACATCTTCTTTTCCTCTCATCCGGACTAGTGACATCTCCACTAAATCGAGCACTCCAACCGGACCGAGCTACCTCTTTGGCCCTGAAGGGCATCGACTGCCTCCCTTTCTGTCACCCCCCAATAACCTACTAATCATTTTCTTAGGGGGTTCTGGTCCCCTTCCCGACACTGGTGCAACTACCGGTAATCCACTAATCGGGAGTCCTGTAAGACAAAATACGTCATCCAACATAATTGTCATCTCACCGAATGGCATATGGAATGAGTTGGTCTCCGGTTGCCAACGCTCAACAAACGCACAAATAAAATTTTTGTTTGATGTCTTATATGAAATCCACCTCAAGTCCAAAATTTTGGACGATGAATCAACAATTTAAAATTAGTACTACCTCAACCAAACTTCCATGCTTCCATCTTGGTCGTGTGGCACCAACACCTCAACACATTCCTCTCAATCCCATTCCAAATTTGGAACGCCACATAAGTCTTGGAACTTGGGATAAGTCGGGGATCTTTAGGTCTACTGGGACAAGGGCCCGTCAATACATCATCGTCCTCACCCTCTTCTTCAATCTGTTCTTCTTCTAGGCATTCTTCATATTCTTCCTCATCATGTTGCTCGCGCATTTGAATCAGAGCATCTGTTACTGCTTCTTGACGACTGGTACATGCATCTGTCTTTTCTTTCTCAACTTGCATGTTCAAAACATGCTCGTGTTCTTCCTCATCACGTTGCTCGTTCATTTGAATTGGAGCATCTGTTACTGCTTCTTGACGAATGGTACGTGCAGTTGCCTCTTCTCCTCAACTTACATGTTCAAAACATGCTCGGGGTCTTCCTCATCAAGTTGCTCGCTAATTTGAATCAGAGCATCTGTTACTGCTTCTTAACGACTGGTACGTGCAGCTGCCAACTCTTCTAACCGACGCCTCCTATAAGAAGCTGTAGGTTGTCTCCTCCTCGTATATGTCGTTCCTGCTAGGTTGATTCAAAATATCAATAATTAAAAAATTTATACTTTAAAATGAACTGTTCGACCAATCTGTGTCGAAAATATCCCTACTGTTCAACCAACACAGGTCGAACATATCTCTCTAACGTTCGACCAAAACAGGTTGAACAGGTGATCTTCCGCTCGACCCATTTTGGTCGAACGTGCACATCAATGTTTGATTATCGTGGATCGAACACCAGTACGTGCGCTCGATAAACCAGGCATGAACAAAACCGTAAATACACCCAATTTTTTTAAAAAAATTTATTTCGTTTTAACAAGAATTTAACGGATTCGAAACCCTAATAGTGATCCTCAACGAAAATAATACTCATTTTGCAGTAATTATGATATTTGATTTGAAATACTCACCAAATTGATCGACTCTGGATTGGTCTTGGGATTGTCTCTCCATTGCAGTGGTCGAACAATCCAGCTCATCGGCAATGGTATGGCGAACGAAGAAGAGAGGGGACCGGAGAAGACGTTGGGACCGGTTGAAGAGAGGAGAGTAGAGAGGTTAGGAATGATGTGTGGGTGTGCTTAGGAATGATAGATATGTTTTAGGTTAGAATAGAAAATAATATTTTGGTCATTTGGTGGGGTGTACTTAGCATTTATGTTAATTTTATTCATTTAAAATGTGGTGTACTCAGCACTTGGGGTGTGCTTCCCATTTTAATTTTGTGAACCTTGGGCGAGCAACTGGATGCAATCCTTGTCCCCTGATGCATCAAGTGTGGCTTTTGTAATGAAAGATAAAGATATTTGAAACCTTGCAATCTAGCTTCAAGTGTAGTATATAATGTTGGTTCATTCCTAACAACTAGATCTGACCTGTCAATTGAGTTGGACCGGTCCAGCCTGACACGGGATCGGTCCAAAAATGGCTCATGTGCCAGTTCGATTAATCTTGGCCCGGACTGGTCCTACTCAGTATATCGGGACGTATTGGGTTTTATATCTCGGCTCATAAGAAAGGTCATTCCTTTTATGTCCCGACCGGAAATATAGATCAGAGAGTTGGCTTGATCCGAGACTCGTCTCTCTGAGATGGCTCGATCCGAGGCCTTCTAGACCGGTCTGAAGCTGAAAGTTGGCTAATTAATCACAAGTAATTTTTTTTATCGGCCAATAAATATTTTTCTATTTGTCAATTAGTTACTTAGATAATGTGAAAAATTATTTTTTTCAAGTTTAAAACCAATTAATCACCTAGATTATTCGGTGGAAAATAAAAATTTCAAGTTATTGCAAAAAATAGTTTATTTTTATATTGACTAATTTTATTTTATTTGGTCCAGGTTTGATTTGTCACGACCCGCACCCACTGTTAGGGTACGAGAACGTAACAACGCCCAGCCTACGCCGCAGTGTCGGCGGTAGAACGCTGTCCTAGGTCACATCATCTAACAATATAATGCTAAGCAGATACAGTCTCAATCACATTTAAGGTAGAGCATGATAAGGTTAGATAAAATATAAAATCCAAAGAGATACGGGAGATAGAAGTCTAAGTGTCTAAGATACAAAAACCCAGAAATACATCTCAAAACTCAAATACAGTAATCCACAAAGTAAATACAACTCCAGACAAATGAAATAACTATCTAAACAACCTCTAAGGTGTCTCCTCTAGGCTAGCAGACAACCTCCAAGCTATCTGTAAAATTTATCAACAGGTCCAGTCAGGACAGGAACGAGCACATCTCATCTAGAAAACCCAAGTAAATGACAGAGAACTATAAAGCAGTTATAGGCAGTTGTATTGATGAAAATGGCAGTTTATATTCAGGTGATGGTAAGAAAGACAGATAAGGTGCAAGAAAAGTAAATAACTAAACAAGAGAAGAATCATAGCAATGAAGTCTGTAAAAATAGAACTAGCTGAACCAGGGTAATATAATATGAAGTCCAGACAACAATGTAGACCAGTGTAACTCCAATGTAAGTCCAGTACAAGATGAATCTAATACAAGATGAATCTAGTAAGGGACGATTCCAGTTATAGTGATCAATGATTCCAGGGTGAGTCCAGCCTATATTCTAACAGTGTGTTTTAAAATACCGAGATCGACATGTAAACGGCTGTGGGTAATCCGGTACACCTCTTACTAATCAGACGAGAGATGGCTACCATTCCAGTAGATTCCAGTAGGGGTGATTCTAGTAATGGGGTATGTCTACATGTCTTACTCTAGTATTTCCCCTCCCAGCAAGTGAATCCAGAATTCCGACACAATGATTCAAGATGAGTCCAGCCAAAATATAATGATACCAGTAAATGATTCCAGTAAATGATTCCAGTAAATGATTCCAGCAGGTGATTCCAGTAATAGAAGCCGAAAATGATGATACCAATAATAGAGGCCAGAAAATAAATATGTGTCGTATACATGAATCCAGTAATATCCACACGTATTGTAACAGAGAATCACATACAACTAACTAGAACTGAAATACAGTAATTGACAAATAAATGAGAGAACTATCAGAGAATATACTCGCCTGATAACCTGAACAGCTGATAAGTATAGGGGGTCCAACTGAAGCCACAGAGTCCTATTTAAAGCAATACAGGTTACAAGGTGTCTGGCTCTTAATTAGAACAGCACAAGTCATAACATGTCCAGAAGGGTAATATAAAGCACTACAATGCATTCTACATGAATCTAGGTCAAACTAGGCCAAAGTCAATCCTTGGTCAACTCTGGTCAACTGCACTAGTCAAACTAGGTCAAACTAGGTCATGTCCTAACCCAGTAAGTCTTACTAGGCCTAACCAAGACTATCCTAGCAAGCACACATCAATACAAGGCTATACAAGCCAACATACACCCAACTCTATATAGCATGCAATTATTCAATACTCAAATAGGCAAGAATTCATATTGGATATACACTAGGTAATCTATTACTTTAAGCTATATATGTCTACACATATATACACATGCATATATTGGTATTCAATATTAGGTCTATAATCATGGCATTTCAAATGGTTATATAAACTTATATATTACAACACAATATGCTAACATATATATAATATACATACAAAGCTAAGTTAACTATATTCATAAATACTTATTTAAGAGGCTATGTGTGTGTATGTGAACATGGCAAAGGGGCAAGTGAGGGTTAAATGGGCATACATAGTGTATACATATCAAAGAGTGTCAAAGTATAAGTGAACAATGTGTCAAGTGTGATAGTGTCAACATAGTGTAAGGGGGTACATGAGGTAATATAGGATTTGTGTTAACATAGAACATTACATCTCATTAACTTGTATATTGCATACATTACATCTATTATTAAATTACATTCATGCTTGCATTCATTCATCATTCATTATTCTCTTGCTCCACTATATGCACCATACATTATATACTATGGAACCTACATATTCATTACAAGCCATACTTATACATGCTTACATTAGATAGGATACTTACACCTCATACATCATTTATTTAACCATTTACTTATGCTTGTATTCTCTATTTAATTATATAATGTATATACATTAACATGGGTTAAAATCAAATAGAACATTATATTACACACAAGGGTGCACAAAATGCATATGCCGAATAGTAACTCCTACTAATAATTAATACTGTACCATCTCAGCATGAATTAAAATTTAGGATTAAAGTATGTTATAGATCAATGTGTTAGCTTTCCGAAACTTTAAACGGATCGCGTTTTCATTTTCGGAAACTCCCGGAATCGCAAAAACACCAAGAACGCGTTTGTCTTTCGTACAGCTGACACTCAAATAATTCTCCAGAAAGTTGCAGAAAGAATTAGGCCTATTAATATATATTTTTGGAAAGCTAACTTCAATACGCTTCTTTTAAAAAAAATGGAGATTAAACCTAGCTTTGAGCTAGAAGTTATGACATTTCTAAGTTAGGGCTGAAATTAAAAACGTGAATAAAAATCATGACGGATTTAGGTAGTTTGAGACAAAAGAACACAAGTATATAACATAATATATCAAGAACTCACTCTCTACACTAATATGTATATATGAGACACTATAGAACACATCTCCAATACAAAAATATGAGATTAACATGTAATAATTCATTCATACATAACAACAACACATAGTGTGTCCAAATTTGGGATTTCCCACATGGACACAACCACAACACAAAGGACACTCCTATGACCTCCAAATGGACACGAAATAGACACAAATGGAGATACAACTATGGGGTCATTCCTATGGGTTCAAAATAGACCTATATGCATGAGGAAATGAAAAGGAGAAGGGATTTATACCTCCCGGTAGATCGAATCGAAGAAAAGCCTTTCCGGAGCGACACCGACACGTAGAGATTCCAAAAGGACACGAACGAGCTCCGAATCCTCCCAAACTTGGGTAGCTTCCTCCTTGGCTAGAATGGAGAAGGAAAGAAGAAGATTTGGTGGAGAAATGGAATGATTTGGTGGAGAAATTGCCAGGGATTGCTCTCTAGGAATTTGGGGAAGAACAAGAGAGAGAGTGTGGATGAGAATAATGAAATGAACTTGAGCCTATCCTCTCCCAAAGTGGCTGGCCATATGGGGCTATTTGTCCTATTATGGTAAGGTCCAAAATGCCCCTACTAACCTATTCTGTGAGTATTAGGAAAGGGCTAATTGGTTGGGGCTAAATTAGTCATTCTAAAGTCTCTAATCACACTAACCTTATCCATAATAATTAGTCTAACCTCTAACTAAAATATTTCTATCATGTGGACTAAAATTAATATCATGCGGGCCATGCCTAACTAGTGTGTGGGTCCCACTAGAGTCAAACTACCCCCGGGTCCCCGTTTCAAGTCGGATTGAGTTAAAATTCGAACCCGACTCAAATAACCCCAAAACAATATCATAAATAATAAAATAATATCAAAATAATTCAAAGAGGTCAAATGAAAAAATATTCTTAGGCCAAAAATGACATTAAAATATCATAATCACATGGTTAGGCTCTAGGTCAAACAGTCTCTAGGGTTTCATTAGCAAAACGTCAAAACCACAAGTCATTGATTTAAATAATTTTAAAATAATTTAAAATTACCAAAAATCATATCATGAATTAAATATTATTATTAAAATAATTATAAACACGCAATTTCAAAATTACCCTTATTTGGAAAACTGGGTGCTACAACTCTACCCACCTTAGAAAAATTTCGTCCTCGAAATTAAAATGTCCATACTCCCTCTAGGTCAAACCCCCACAATCAAAGTCCCAGATTAAAACAAATCATGTGATCAAAAGGACGACATACAGGGTCATGGCATACGGTGGTAGTGAAAGTCTCATCTAGGTATACTAGTCATGCTAACCGAAACGGTCATAGGGTATCAAAACATACAAGCAATTTAGGGTGCTAAACTAGAGAAGTTACAGAAACAACAAACCATCAAAACTGTAAGGCGGTCTACCATCCTATATGAAACTGGTACTTATCAAAACAAAATAAAGGCAACTACCAATTATCTGAAAAAGGGTACAGAAAATCAAATTCAAAAATTAAGGAATTGAAAATCACTTGCATTGAAATTCAAATCACAATATACATATACAGAGAGAGCGTTAGAGAGGAAAAACTAGCATTATGTAATGTTATGTGGTTTGTGTGTGTATGGGTGTATGTGAAATATACATAATTGTATATGAGCTATCCTGTTACACTACTCATGGCATATGGGTTAACAACCTACAATACACAACCTATTTAATCATAACATGCATGGCTAACCATAAACATCTATAAGAGGTAGAGATTTAGTTATGTATATACATATATTATAACATGTATGCCTAAGCTCTATATATATCTATACAAGTATGTGATCATAACATAGAGAGGAAATGTTAGGTTACATGACAGCGTATACTAAGTTAGGGGGTGTGTGTGTCCTTGTACAGGGTTATAGCTTAGTATTGAAAGGTTAAACCCAGTTTTAGTTCAGCATTTACATACAAAATCTGAAAATAAGCTAACATTTAAACCAGTATAATATTAACATAATGCAGTCTCAGATTTTACAAATTTAACATAACTTAACCAATTTCTCTAAAAATTGAAACTCTGCAGATATCATACATGTGCAGTTATGTAGACAAAACTAATAACATGAAATTTATATTTAAATTACGAATTTAAACTGGAAAAGCAGAAAACTAGAAATATTGGGATTTTGAAAATTTTATCATTAACAGCATATTAATATGTATTTAGATAGGTGGAAAATCAAGTGTAGCATGCATACGTATCAGGCAAGTGTCCACTATGCAAATATACTCATATATTCTCATGTCCCAAAAAAAATTAATTCTACGTTAAGACCAACATTTAGATTCCTACCAAGATCGCAAAATAGGTGATTGACGAAATCAAGGCAGTTTTATTATTATTCAATACTAGAATAATAGCAAGAAGGAAATAACGATAAAAGCTGTTTGCTTATTTGCCTAAAAGAAGGAACCATTTTGAAACCAGAGCTAAATATCAAATCCAAGATAAAGTCTAGCAAAATCATCGATTTATTGTATTAAGAAGAAACTCATAGCAAGAAGTTACACAAGCTACTCCTAAGTTAAATAATTAGAAGCAAAACAAAGCAAAACAAATAATAATTCTTTTTGAAGGACTGCATCAAAGTAGAGAAAACATGCTTGAAAATATTTAAGGTACAATCTGATAATCATATGCGTCTATCCAAAATCATGGTACTCTAAATCTCCGTCATACTAGTAAGCAAGGCTACGATAATCACAGAGTCCTTGACTTATGCACATACCTCTAGAATCGTGGTATTTAACATTTTCGCGGTACCGCTAGCTTGGCTGCAAAAATCTTAAATTTCCACACCCGAGAAATATATCCAGAGTCAGACTATATGTCCTCACCATGCTGGCTAATGTGACTATAGAAGACTAGATTCCATAACATAGATGACCTAGCCCATATAATTTTATCTTGTCAAAAAAAATTAAATTAAATCAACAATGAATACCCATAAATCAAATCAAATTTATCAACGAACTTCAAAATTCAAAATGAACAAAAATCCATCAAAGTACAACTCGGATACAACAGCTATCATCAAGATTCAAAATTCGACAATCATTCATCAAAATCAATAAATATAACTCAAATTCAACCATAATCCATCAAAAATTAAATTTTAACAACAGTAAGTAAAAATAAATCAAATCAAGGGAAAAAAAGAGTTCTCAAATCGAAGTTAAAATAAGATTCTCAAAGGTCGTTCCAGAAATCTCTCAAGGGTTCCTAACTGTGATTGAGTACCTTCAAGATATATCCTATTCCTACTGCAGGCTGTAGTGGTACTCAAGTTCGAATACCACTACATAAACTCGACCTGCATGGGCCACCACTAAAAATGTGTCACGACCCGCACCCACTGTTAGGGTACGAGAACGTAACAACGCCCAGCCTACGCCGCAGTGTCGACGGTAGAACGCTGTCCTAGGTCACATCATCTAACAATATAATGCTAAGCAGATACAGTCTCAATAACATTTAAGGTAGAGCATGATAAGTTAGATAAAACATAAAATCCAAAGAGGTACGGGAGATAGAAGTCTAAGTGTCTAAAATACAAAAACCCAAAAATATATCTCAAAACTCAAATACAGTAATCCACAAAGTAAATACAACTCCAGACAAATGAAATAACTATCTAAACAACCTCTAAGGTGTCTCCTCTAGGCTAGCAGGCAACCTCCAAGCTATCTGTAAAATTTATCAACAGGTCCAGTCAGGACAGGAACGAGCACATCTCATCTAGAAAACCCAAGTAAATGACAGAGAACTATAAAGCAATTATAGGCAGTTGTATTGATGAAAATGGCAGTTTATATTCAGGTGATGGTAAGAAAGACAGATAAGGTGCAAGAAAAGTAAATAACTAAACAAGAGAAGAATCATAGCAATGAAGTCTGTAAAAATAGAACTAGCTGAACCAGGGTAATATGATATGAAGTCCAGACAACAATGTAGACCAGTGTAACTCCACTGTAAGTCCAGTACAAGATGAATCTAATACAAGATGAATCCAGTAAGGGACGATTCCAGTTATAGTGATCAATGATTCCAGGGTGAGTCCAGCCTATATTCTAACAGTATGTTTTAAAATACCGAGATCGACATGTAAACGGCTGTAGGTAATCCGGCATACCTCTCACTGATCAGGCGAGAGATGGCTATCATTCCAGTAGATTCCAGTAGGGGTGATTCCATTAATGGGGTATGTCTATATGTCTTACTCTAGTATTTTCCCTCCCAGCAAATGAATCAAGAATTCCGACACAATGATTCAAGATGAGTCCAGCCAAAATATAATGATACCAGTAAATGATTCCAGTAAATGATTCCAGCGGGTGATTCCAGTAATAGAAGCCGAAAATGATGATACCAGTAATAGAGGCCAGAAAATAAATATGTGTCGTATGCATGAATCCAGTAATATCCACACGTGTTGTAACAGAGAATCGCATACAACTAACTAGAACTGAAATACAGTAATTGACAAATAAATGAGAGAACTATCAAAGAATGTACTCGCCTGATAACCTGAACAGCTGATAAGTATAGGGGGTCCAACTGAAGCCACAGAGTCCTATTTAAAGCAACACAGGTTACAAGGTGTCTGGCTCCTAATTAGAACAGCACAAGTCATAACATGTCCAGAAGGGTAATATAAAGCACTATAATGCATTCTACATGAATCTAGGTCAAACTAGGCCAAAGTCAACCCTTGGTCAACTCTGGTCAACTGCACTAGTCAAACTAGATCAAACTAGATCATGTCCTAACCAGTAAGTCTTACTAGGCCTAACCAAGACTATCCTAGCAAGCACACATCAATACAAGGCTATACAAGCCAACATACATCCAACTCTATATAGCATGCAATTATTCAATACTCAAATAGGCAAGAATTCACATTGGATATACACTAGGTAATCTATTACTTTAAGCTATATATGTCTACACATATATACACATGCATATATTGGTATTCAACATTTGGTCTATAATCATGGCATTTCAAATGGTTATATAAACTTATATATTACAACACAATATGCTAACATATATATAATATACATACATAGCTAAGTTAACTATATTCATAAATACTTATTTAAGAGGCTATGTGTGTGTATGTGAACATGGCAAAGGGGCAAGTGAGGGATAAATGGGCATACATAGTGTATACATATCAAAGAGTGTCAAAGTGTAAGTGAATAATGTGTCAAGTGTGATAGTGTCAACATAGTGTAAGGGGGTACATGAGGTAATATAGGATTTGTGTTAACATAGAACATTACATCTCATTAACTTGTATATTGCATACATTACATCTATTATTACATTACATTCATGCTTGCATTCATTCATCATTCATTATTCTCTTGCACCACTATATGCACCATACATTATATACTATAGAACCTACATATTTATTACAAGCCATACTTATACATGCTTACATTAGATAGGATACTTACACCTCATACATGCTTGCATTCATTCGTCATCTATCTTCTGACGCAACTTCAGGAATTCCTTCACTTGAGGTAGCATCGTTATCTCGTCTTCGAAGAGCCACTTGTGGTACTTCTCGACGATGAAGATTTTGGACCTATTCTTATCATCTTCATATAGCTTACCCAAAGAATTCCAAATCTCTTTGGCCTTCACCTTCTTGGAATATGACTCTGCCAGAGAGTCTTCCATATAGTTGAGAATCAATAGTTTACAGATGCTGTTTTCTCTCTTCCATTTGCTCTGCTTGATCAGTGCAGCAGCAATAGCATCTGCAGTTTCTCCTTCTGGAATCGTCGGTTCATCCTCAATCAACACATGGTCTACGTCCATGAGTTAAAGATTAAGGGTGTCCTTCCACTTCCAGATTTGAAAATGTTCTCTGTCGAATATCTCCAACTTGTTAAAGCTGGTATCGATGATAGAAGCATGTGAGTTTTCCATCTTCTAATCTTGCTTTGAGATTGTTATTCCTGAGGCGTAATTTTCGATGAAAACAGAGAAACAAAAAAGTTGTCTCAATAGTAACAACGTTTCGTAGCGACACTTTAAAGAAGTTGCACCACAGAGATCCTTGGAGGATTCTGGGTAACAAAAATCTAAAGAGATTTCGTTACAACAACAAACGAAAGTAGAGCTTCTTTTAGGAAGGTACAAATCGAGTTGCTAGCAGCAGCGACGAAAGCCCACAAGAAGTATATGATTAGATTATAGAAGAAGAGAAGGAAAGAAGAAATAAAAATGCTGCTTTGCTGGGGTGTTAAGATCACCATTGCTCAAAGCAATATTCGCCTATATACGATCCGTTTCCAGGAACCAGCAAGTTCTAGAGAAATTCTTGAACGCTCATCAGTCAATATTTGAGACTTGAACGGACTTCCTGGACTTTACGACTCCCTTAACTCTCTTCTTTTGTGCATCTTTCAAAGGAGGCCAAGAGGCTCTATTTATAGAGTGGAGTGAGACTTCACCTCCTCTCCTATCCGATGTGGGACTAAAATACCAATACTCAAAAAATAGAGTTTGATATTTTAGATCATCCCACAATCAGCATAGAAGTGTGCCAATCCACGTCTACCCCCGTGCATGCACGAGACATCCAGGAATCCGTATCCGAGTCCGAGTCCGCACAACAAAAATCGACTTACATCTTTGTTAGAATTAATCATTTTTTCTTCTAGGAAAATACTCCCATATGACACACACTTGTGCCCCACCACACCTCATGTGCACACCTCAACACAAGCAATGCATTATATTGAGATACTCACCATTTGGTGTAGCTGATGTGGGACTATCTTTCCTAGTCCAAAGGCAAAAACACCAACACTAGTTATTACATTATCAAAGTTAGAATTCAAAGTTACATTATCAAAGTTAGAATTCAAAACACAAATTAGATTTGTTGTTTTTAAAATATACACATTTATAACAAAATATGCAAAGAATTAAGAGTATTTATATAATTGTATAATTCTTATTCAGTTTTCGATTTGGAGCGAAATCGAAATCCAAAATCAAAATCGAAACTGAGTAAGAATTTTTAGTATTTTCAAAATCGAAACTGAACTGGCTT
Organism: Iris pallida; assembly: GCA_029216955.1. Lineage (NCBI taxonomy): Eukaryota > Viridiplantae > Streptophyta > Magnoliopsida > Asparagales > Iridaceae > Iris > Iris pallida. Next base: position 9,130,228 of record JANAVB010031216.1, on the reverse strand, counting down.
TTTTTAAAATTGAAACGAATTTCTCTGTTCGATTTTCGGTACAAAATTGAAATACTCACCCTTACTAACAACTTGATTTTGGGAACATGTAACATGCTATAAGAACAAAGGGAAGGTTTCGGGTTCATATCATAGTTTATTTGACTTGGACTGGACATAAACCGGATCACCAGTTGAACTGATGGATCAAAGTCAAGACTCAAAGTGCATATATAGTTAAATATTATTCTATTACCACATTTCGAACTGGCCTACAATGGTAGGCGAAGGTCATAGACTAATGAGAAACTTAAAATTTAGGGCTTCTAAAATTGGAAAATGTCGAAAATGACAAAAAGAACAAAAAAGACAATTAAGAAATATAAAAAACATATTCACACAAAATAGGTATTTTACTACAATCGTGCTACTTTATTAACGCTTTTAGTACTTCTGTGCACGTGCACGACAGTCTGGCCGGCGACAGGCCGACCGGATGCGGAGCAAAGGAGGGGATGGGGAGGGGGAAGTCCGCTGTGCGGTGGGCGTGGTCGCGGCGCAAACGAATGCAGAGGAGAGAGAAGGAAGGAGGAAGGATAGGGGCGGAGCCATCGCACGCCACCGCGTATCTGGCACGCGCAAAAGCGCATTTTTTTTATTTTACTAACCTAACATAACTCCGGTCTGGTTTCTAAGACCCACAAGGTCTAGGGGTGAGCATTATTCAGCTTTGGACCAAAAACCGAACAGAACCGAACCGAATAAGAGATTCGGTTCGGTTTTAAAAAAAAATTTGTTCGATTTCGATTTTGAAAATATTAAATTTTCTTATTCGATTTCGGTTTCGGTTTCGGTTTTGGGTTTTGATTTCGGTCCAAAACCGAAAATCGAATAAAAAGTTTAGTTTATATATATATATATATATATATATATATATATATATATATATATATATATCTATATATATATATATATATATATATATTATATATATATATATATATTAACAAAAAAAAAACACAAATAAACCCAAAATCGAATAAACCGAAAATCGAACCGATTTAATTCGGTTCGGTTCGGTTATTGACCAATTCGGTTCGGTTTCGGTTTTGCTTATTCGGTTTCGGTCCAATTCGGTTTTCGGTTATTCGATTCGGTTGGAACCGAATAAACCGAATGCTCACCCCTAACAAGGTCAACTGTGTTTTGTGGAACACGGCCAGACAAGCTAGTTTTAGCCGGGTCAATGGAAAAACGGCCCAATGTTAGACCAGACCGGACAGCTAGCCAACGATTCACTGGAGTTTCAGTCCGACTGCCAACTTGGTTCAGACTTGACTATGATTCAAATAATTCATTTCCAGCTCAACACACAAAC
>JANAVB010031216.1:9068871-9123871 GCA_029216955.1 Iris pallida | reverse complement strand
ATCAAATCGTCGCCTTGCGACGGGCTAAGACTTGGGCATGCTAAGGCAAATCGGACGTATAACTCAATGAAGTACGAAGTGCTCGAATGGCTAAATCAGGAGAGTGGCCGTGCAATAAAGTTATGAAATTGAGCCGTATCAGCTCGACGAAACGACGAAGGCATATCGACACAAGGTGGGAGGATTGACTTCTTTTTACTTCTTCATTCGATAAGTCAAATATATCATTGTATGCTAAAGTTAACCTATTGACGCCACGGGCGTGGTCCGATCGGAGATAAATTATAGTGTGAGTCAAACACTAAGTTAGAACAATTAAAATAATACGTGCATCATATGCACGAGTCGCTATGGAACATTGGATATCGTAAAGGCGAGCGCCTCGGTGCGCAAGCCGTAAGAACATGGGATAACTGTACTCGGCGAGTGCCTTAGTGCACGAACCATACCGTGCCTTCGCGCACGAGTTAGACGGCTAGAACATTGAAAGACAATAGGCGAGCGCCCTAGCGCGCAAGCCCCGAACATTGAATGCTAAGTTATAGAACATGGAGATACGGTCGAAACGTGCCTACGTGCACAGGATAATAAAAGATGGCTTCATTGCGAAAGAATACAGTTGTGGCATGAATGTGACGGAAATGTCGGATATGACATGGTGCCTCGAAAGGTGTTCAAGACCTTCAGGTCGTTCGGTTGACGAGCAATGAGTTGAGGCACGATGCCATTGAATCATTGAAACGAAGTATGAAATGTAAGAACACAGAAAGCTAACGAAAGAGATGCGAGATGATAAGTCTGAGTCTCAGACTCAAGACTATGTTTGGTTGTTTGAAGTTAATTGCTTGAATGATAAGGGCGTTGCATGGTCGAATGGAATGAACGAGAGATAAAATGTGATATCGCCCGTGCACGGGTGTTTCTCCCAAACGGTTAAATGTCGGAGCGCCCCGGAACCGCTTTGGCCTAGGAGGGAATCGAATAATCTTTGTAGGCGCACATCCTTAAACAAGATGCGAAAAGCCACAAATGATGGTATGCAGCGGGAACGTTCGGTTGTTGGGATGTGACCCAACCCGTGAAACGCCGGACAGCCCGACCAAATATTGAGAAAAGAAAGGAACTCCTTTATTCCATTCCGGCACGGATACGCCAACGGCCCTCATATAGTTAAGGAACGATGGGTGGAAAGTGTAGGCGCGTATGCGTCCCGCATAGAGATCCTACTTAGAGATGCACATATAACATGATAGGGAAGGAATGCGGCGTATTCACCTTGCGTCGGTGCGAGGGCGAGTGCATCAACTTGATAAGAAGTCGCGCCACGAATCAAACACGAGATTGCTTGTTTGCTTGCCTATTCAATTCGATAACATGCTGCTATGATAACATGCTTTACGCTTTCAAAGTTGTCATGAAATTGACCCTAAGGAGAACATAGCAAGATCATAAGCTAAGTTGCATGATTCAACATAAATATTAAAGATGTTGGTTTGGAAAGAAGATTCTTTGCTTCAGTACCTGCGAGGATGATGATTCGGGTGATTCCGGGTCAGGACGTGACAAATTAAATATCGAATCAAAAGATAACCATTTGAGAACTTGTCATCTTGCCTTGCACGAGCGCAACTCCAGGCTCGTGCGGCATCACGCCCCCTGCGAGGATGATGATTCGGATGATTCCGGGTCGGGGCGTGACACAATTCTAAAAGTTGCCCACCACCACTTGATATCACTCTTGAGTCTACTCGATGCCGCACTGGATGTTCCATACAATAAGTCTAATACAAATCGTGTAATTTTGTCGCATGTATTTTGGAAATTACACGATGTTTGCTAAGAAAGTCTCGAGGAGTATATTACATTGAATGCAACGAGCCGTAAAAATGTTAGTTGCTGCAAGCGCAACAAATTGTGAAATACGATTTGGGATGTTGTTGTTGCAATATAACATGTTGAAAGAGAAATAAAATGATTCACGAAGTGCAACGAGTTAATGGTGAATATGCGTTAAAATGAAAGTGAGAAGTGATAAGCCAATACCGAATGTGTAAAACGGATTTGGACATTGACTTGGAAAGTCGGGAATAAATCATTGCACGATGTGCAACGCATGTTGGAAGAAAAATCATTGTACGTGGTGCAACGCATATCAAATTAATCGTTGCATGAAGTGCAAAGGAAATTGGAAATAAATCGTTGTACAAAGTGAAATGAAAGTGTCGGAAATAAATCGTAAGCACGATGTGCAACGCGTATCGAAAGTAAAATTTGTTGCACGGGGTGCGACGCATATCAAATAAAGTGTTACACGAGATGCAACGTAAGGAAAGAATTGAAATCGTAAATCGATAGAACGAATCATTCGGTTGCACACCAAAACTTATGTTGGCAAACGAGAACATTAACCGAGTTGCGTCGGATTTGGTAGAATCAAAGTTACGGTTGTGATCAAGCACGATCACTGCAGAAATCGTGAGTCGGATGAGATCGTTGGTTTATACTAAGTATAGTGCGAGGGTAATGGCTTGAATTCCGAGTGGTATATGCCATACCACGTAGGCGATGAATGACTCGATTTCGAGTGGTATATGGTGTATCATTTGTACGATGATTTGCATCGATGCGTGTGAGAATTGCGGAAGGCTTGTCCGCAACGGACGGGAGAGTACCGAGACTCGATTAAAAATTTGTATGATGGTATGTTGGTGCAAGTGTTCTTCGAAAATCGGTTGGGACGATAAGGCGAGACTCGTATCAATGAACGATACGTCGGACGAAAGTTATAAGTTGGTCGGACGACCGAGACTAGCGAAACGATTATGCCTTGACGCAATAATCGGATCGACGGAAAAGGAAAACTTTAACTTATAAATGAGTCGCACGACTTGCGATGTCGGTAGAAATGTTGGGCAAGACGAATCGAATCGCATGACTTGCGATTTTGATAGGAAATATTGGGCGATGCAAATTGCAATCGAATTGCACGATGTGCGACTTCGGTGAAGAGTTGGTTAACGTGAGTAATCGTGCCTAAGAAATAGTTGGTTATGTTACGGCAAAACTCATTTGAGTACGACTGAAAAACACGCGAAGCTTAGAGGGCGTGATCGTATAACTCGAGGGTTCGATGTTGGATAATCGGTAACTCAGTTACGCGATCAAAGTATAGCGGGATACGGCGAATCGGAAAAACAAGTTGATGAATATGGAAAGCTCGTGGCGAACTTGGATGTATGCAATACGAGTTAAGTTGATGTCGAAACGGATTCAAAGTTGACCCTTACATTATCGAAATGGATACGGCGTATCGAGATCGATACGTAAGGAAACGTAAGCGATGTGAGAATATAAAATAGAGTGTGCCTCGTGCTATGGAATTTTGTAAGTAATGATACGAGAATGAACGAACTTGGTTGATCATAAATTTTATGATTGATCAAAGACGAGACTATAAGTCATCGACGATTGTTCGATGCGTATAGCATCTCGTGTGTTGACCCGCGAATAAGATAGACTCAAACTCAATATGAGTAGATGTTTCGTAAATTGCGAAATCATCGACGGTAGTACATGACTTGACTCAGAGGATAGTTGTGCATCAGTTGCGCCGATAGAAATGGTTTTATCCGAAGAATTGGGTAGTCGCATAGAATCGTCGGAACGTGATTTGGCTCCGAAATAAGATATAGCATGGTTCGTAGTAAACATTCCTTCGGTGATGATCCACAGTTATCGAGCGTAGCTTCGAGGCAGCTGACCCTAGAAGACTTGACCGCCAAATCAAATTGAATACTGCAGACCGTAAGATAACCCATGCGATATCGTATATGAGATTGCACCGATAACAAATATAATACGGTACATGTTGACGATAAGTCTAGGCGATCGAGAATTGTTGGAACAGCTTTCGATTGAGAAAGATATAGTTAGATTTGAGTATTCGTCGGATGAATGCTTGAATGGTTATGTTGGTCGACGATCGAACTTGAAATTCACCAACGAACTTGGTGATTCGGATAGGCGAGTGCGAGAATCGTGCTATGCACGAGAGAGAAATGATAAGGGAATGACTTACGAGTCATGTCGTTAGATTTAAATTCACTTTGCAATTTAGCTTGCGTGAATCAAACTTATGTTCGATGTTGCGAGACGGATAAGTCGGGAATTTGGCTCGTGAACTTCCTACTCGATAGGAATCGAACGTAAGGCATATTGTAAAGACATTCGTGTCAAGGCGATCGTTGTCTTGAGCACCGTCGCCTTGATGTAAACTTTTGTGTCGGATAGATTGTGGCCTTTGTGCAATGTCAATTTTAAAGTTGCGTCGGAAGAAGTTAAGCACGGGGACTATGTAAGTAACCTAACGGGCGTGGTCCCGAATGTTGATAAAAGAAATCGTATCGAGATAAATTGCATAGGAAGACTTCGAAAATAGTTGGCTGGCGATTTCGAACGCAAGGCGTTACGAAGAATCGTTGCGATCGGATGCGCGACGGCTTGACGCGACGCATAGAGTTGGTAGTCCATATAGAACATACGAAATGAGAAAGGCGATTTTGAATCGCGTAGCGTTATGCAATAAAATTGCGAGAACAAGTACTATGGATAAGTCCGGTCGTGAGTACGAGATGGCAAGCATAGGATTGAAATTTACCTGTAAACTTTGTTCCAATTTGCTACCACTGGAATTGGTCAAAATACATATATCTTCGGGATGCCTTGAATATAGGTATGAGTCCAATTGAGTTGTATACAAAATTCAAATCGAGCTGCATGAAGGACTTTGAAATGTTAATGGAAAGCTTGCGGGATAGTATGAAATCGAACAACATTGGTGGGACGAGATCGTGAAACGATCTGTAAAACACTTAGTCGGAGTGTTGGTTTTGGTTCGAGGACGAACCTTGTTTTGAGTGGTATATTCTGTAATGCCCCGCTCCGCACGGCACATTACGCTGAAGCATTGACTCAACGAGTCATGTGGACCGAATAAAATGTATCGATACAAATTGATACGAAGAGTTACGTCGACCCGAGTAATGTACCGAAATAAGTCGATGCGAAGAGTTGCCTTGCCCCGAAAGAATGTATCGAGTTGAATCTATGCGAAGCGACGTGTTGCCCCGAAGGATGAGTGCGTTGAATCGGCTCGAAGATTCTAAGAAATCGAATCGACCAAGATGCAAGTCCGAATCGATGCAAGTATTGATTTTAGTTGGTTTCGTGTGCAGGTTATACTTTGACGGGAAAATATTAGAGGTCGATCTTTTGCAATATTTAGTAAGGGGTCCGTAAAATCAAATCGTCGCCTTGCGATGGACTAAGACTTGGATACGCTAAGGCAAATCGGACGTATAACTCAATGAAGCACGAAGTGCTCGAATGGCTAAGTCAGGAGAGTGGCCGTGCAACAAAGTTATAGGGAATCGAGCCGTATCGGCTCGGCAAAACGACGAAGGCATATCGACACATGGGGGGAGGATTATCTTCTTTTATTTCTTCATTCGATAAGTCAAATATATTATTGTATGCTAAAGTTAACCTATCGACGCCACGGGCGTGGTCCGATCGGAGATAAATCATAGTGTGAGTCAAACACTAAGTTAGAACAATTAAAATAATACATGCATCATATGTACGAGTCACTATGGAATATTGGATATCGCAAAGGCGAGCACCTCGGTGCGCAAGCCGTAAGAACATGGGATAACTGTACTCGGCGAGTGCCTTAGTGCATGAACCATACCGTGCCTTCGCGCACGAGTTAGACGGCTAGAACATTGAAAGACAATAGGCAAGCGCCCTAGCGCGCAAGCTCCGAACATTGAATACTAAGTTATAGAACATGGAGATACGGTCGAAACGTGCCTACGTGCACGAGATAATAAAAGATGGCTTCGTTGCGAGAGAATACAGTTGTGGCATGAATGTGGCGGAACTGTCGGATATGACATGGTGCCTCGAAAGGTGTTCAAGACCTTCGGGTCGTTCGGTTGACGAGCATTGAGTTGAGGCATGATGCCATTGAATCATTGAAACGAAGTATGAAATGTAAGAACACAGAAAGCTAGCGAAAGAGATGCGAGATGATAAGTCTGAGTCTCGGACTCAAGACTATGGTTGGTTGTTTGAAGTTAATTGCTTGAATGATAAGGGCGTTGCATGGTCGAATGGAATGGACGAGAGATAAAATGTGATCTCGCCCGTGCACGGGTGTTTCCCCCAAATGGTTAAATACCGGAGCGCCCCGGAACCGCTTTGGCCTAGGAGGGAATCGAATAATCTTTGTAGGCGCACATCCTTAAACAAGATGCGAAAAGCCGCAAATAATGGTATGCAGCGGAAACGTTTCGGTTGTTGGGATGTGACCCAACCCGTGAAACGTCGGGCAGCCCGACCAAATATTGAGAAAAGAAAGGAACTCCTTTAGTCCATTCCGGCGTGGATACGCCAACGACCCTCATATAGTTAAGGAACGATTGGTGGAAAGTGTAGGCGCGTATGCGTCCCGCATAGAGATCCTGCTTAGAGATGCACATATAACATGACAGGGAAGGAATGCGGCGTATTCACCTTGCGTCGGTGCAAGGGCGAGTGCGACGACTTGGTAAGAAGTCGCGCCACGAATCAAACACGAAATTGCTTGTTTGCTTGCCTATTCATTTCGATAACATGCTGGCTATGATAACATGATTTACGCTTTCAAAGTTGCCATGAAATTGACCCTAAGGAGAACATAGCAAGATCATAAGCTAAGTTGCATGATTCAACGTAAATATTAAAGATGTTGGTTTGGAAAGAAGATTCTTTGCTTCAGTACCTGCGAGGACGATGATTCAGGTGATTCCGGATCGGGGCGTGACAAATTAAATATCGAATCAAAAGATAAACATTTGAGAACTTGTCATCTTGCCTTGCACGAGCGCAACTCCAGGCTCGTGCGGCATCACGCCCCCTACGACGATGATGATTCGGGTGATTCCGGATCGGGGCGTGACAGATCCGAACCCATATATATGTATATATATGTATATATATATATATATATATATATATATATATATATATATATTTAACAAAGAAAATTTTATTGAAATAAAGGAAAGCTCATAAAGAGCATTACATGCGGGTGCAGGACCGAGCAACACAAAACGGGTCCTGCTAGACAAGATAAAAAATGTAAAAGGTTCAGGGACGAGATTCCGAAAATTCAAAACTAAAATTTGAAATTTCGAAACGACAAAAGCTAAAATTTTAAAAAAAAACAAAAATCTAAATATCGAAATTAGAAAGACTGTGATACCAAAATTTCGAAACCAAGTTTCGAAATAAGGAAATGCGAGGAGTGGGGTATGCAGGGGGGTGAGGGTGCTCAGCCCTGATTGATTGTTTTTTTGTTTTTTTTTGTTTTTTTTTGAAAATCAAAGAGCAAGGGGGCGGGCCTAAGCGCACGAGACGCGCGAGACCCGAGGGCGGCAAACCCGAAGGGACAGCGCGCTGCACGAAGGGGGGGCGTGCTGCACGAGGTGCCTCGGGCCCCCCGTCGGCACGTCAAACGATGCTTCGATGAGGAGGCAATGCCTGAGGGCGCCGGCGAGCCCGGGGGCGGGAGCTCCGGCAGGCGGAGAGGGGGGCGGGGGCTCCGACGGGAGGCCATCCCGACGACGAGCGAACTGCCGGAGTGGGCCGGGCGAGGCGACGAGGAAGGGGATGAGGACGCAGCGTCCGGAGCCGGGAGGGCTCCGGCAGGCGAAGCCGGACCAGCGCGGCGCGAGCAGAGGCGGTACGACGGGAGGCAGGGGCCGGTCCCGACGGCGGGGGAGCGCGCATCCCCAGACGCAGCACTGCCCGAGGACGACATGGCGCGCGGCACGAGCGGTAGGGTGCGTGGCTCGAGACCGACGGCTCTCAGCCCGAGGGGGTAGAGCGCGCGCGCCAAGCCGGGGGAGTGTTGAGCCCAGAGTCAGGGGACTCCGACGGAGGGAACCAGGAGGAGACGGGGGGCGGTGCTCCGGCGGCTGGCCAGGAGGTTGCTAGGGAGCGCCGGGGGAGGCGTAGGTTGCTAGGGAGCGCCGGGGGAGGCGGAGGTCGAGGAAGGGGAGGGGGAAGGGGGGAGGGTGGTGGGGGCTTACGGCCGTCGGGGAGAAGCGCGGTCGGCCAGCGACAGGAGGATCTACCTCCGGCGGGGGGGATCCTCATGCAGGAGTCGGAGAGACCTCTGGGACCACCGGCGGAGGGGGGCTTGGGGGGGACCGAGGTCGCCACGGGAGGGAAACTGAACAGAGCTGGCTGCTTCACTGCCCCGACGGCCCACGAGCGGTGGGTTGTCACGACCCGCACCCTAGAGTAAGGGCACGAGACGTGGGTACGTCCAGCCTATGCCGCAGTGTCGACGGTAGAATGCTGTCCTAGGTCACAACATCTAACAGTATATATATCTAAACAGTTTATACTCCCCGAATGGGGGTGACATAGTAATAGAAACTCAATCACAACTAAGGAAGATATTGCACGATATGAATAGAACTCAAGGAAATGAAATAGATAAAACAGTAGTCTAAGATAATCCCAGCAGTACAAGTCTCAGATAAAAGAATATATACAAACTGATCTCCAAATAGAGTCTAACTAAAACATGATCCAACTACATAGATAAAAGCCTAACTATCTAGTCTAGGCAGTCGGGGGAAGGTCCTCAGCTACTGCTGGATCCTCCTGAGGGTCCAGCTCACAGGTGTCATCAAGGGCTGCCCCGTAATAGGTGTCCAGGCAAGCCTCCTCCTCGTCCTCTGTAATATTTCAACAGGTCCAGTCAGGACAGGAGCGAGCACAGTACATCTCAACAATTCATAGCAGGTTAGAAAATATAAACATGCAGTAAAGTAAGATACAAGTACTGAAAGAAATACGGTATGTAAACAGGAAGAGAACTATAATGTAAATATCTACTATACATAGAGAACTAGCAGTGACTAGTGAGTCAGAGTACAATCATGAACATGTAAATGGCCTGGGATGATTCTGATGCTACACTACGGAATGATTCTGATACTACACTACTGGTGTATTATTCACATGTCCATTTATACTCCCCCGTACCCCCAATCAATACACAAGGATCCAGCCAGGTTATGTTATATGATGCTATGTAACAGACCCCGAAGGTGATAGACCCCGAAGGTGATGAACTCCGAAGGTGATAGACCCCGAAGGTGATACATAGTAGTCCCATAAATGGGATAAGGATTCTAGGAAGACTCTACGATCATAAGAGTATATGTCGTAAGTGATCAAAGAACCAATGAAGCATATGATACGTCATGTAAGTGAAACGCACAGAACATGTAGTACCGGATGCTCCCTAAGGATAACATCTCGAGAAGGGATCCATATAGTACCAATCCGTGTGACCAACGTGACAGTACAAGTAAAGTAATCTACTGCAGGAATTAATTCTAAACAGGATATGAAATGATCAGAGAATGTACTCGCCTGTAACTGAGTGTCCGGTATGAAACGTACTATCCAAGGAGTGGTGTCTGGCTCCTGTGGGTGCCGTCGCCGAAAGAAGAGCGCGGGCGCCAGGGAACGTCATGGGGGGAGCCGAGACCGGAGGAGGGGGGAGGCTTGTGCGTGGCCTGCCACGGAGGCTGGTGGAAAGGAGGGGGCACCGCCGGACCCGGCGGAGGACGGTGGGCGAAGTACATCCTGGGAAGCCGGAGGGGGCCAGAGCAAGGCAGGAGCTGGCCACTGCAGGGAGAGAAAGCCTTGCGCCGCCTGCGGAGGGGCTGGGGGCTCGGCTGAGGGAGCGACGGGGGGTGGGTGGGCCGCTGGGGAGGTAGGGGGCAAGCTAGGAGGCTCCTGGGTCGACTCCGGCGGAGGGCCAATGTGAGAGGGGGGCCGGAGGAGGAGCAAAGCTTGAGGGAGGAGGGGGGGGTCTGACTGCGCTTCGGCCGCCGACGCCGAGACCGCCAGCGACGGCGCCAAGGAGGAGGGGAGGGGGGTTGAGGTAGGGAAAGTTGGCGGCCATCGGGAACGCTCCGGCGAAGGGGGCTCCCAACAGGAGGGGGAGGGACGGCCAAGCGGGGGACGGCCAGCTGGCAAATGGCGCAGGGCCGCCATGGTGGAGCGGGCTCGTGGGCGGAGCCGGCCAGGCCGGCCACCCGACAACGAGGACGGGGGTGGGGAGCAAGGGTGCTCCGGCCGGGGCTCGAGAACGAGCTCTCCGCTCCATGTATATATATATATATATATATATATATATATATATATATATATATATATATATATATATATATATATATTGAAATATATATATATATATACACACACACACACACACACACCACACACATATATATATATATATATATATATATATATATATATATATATATATATATATATATATATATATATATATATAAGGGGTAAGCGTCGGTATAATCGGTCGGTATTTGGTCGATTTTTCGATATTTTTTAAAATCGGTATTTGAAAAATCAATACCAATATCATACCATTTAGAGTCGGTTTTTTAGTTTCGGTTAAATCGGTATTCGGTCGATTTTTGTTCGGTATCGGTATTTACCAATTAATATCTGATCAATTAACACACTTAATATTGTAGAACCTCTTAACCTATAATTTTTTTAACTTTTTTGGAAGCATTAATTTTAAAGCCAAGCCTCTACCAACCAAACAATTAATTAAAATTATTAGAACAATATGTAAAAAGTCGCAAACACCTAAAAATGAGCTTAAAATATCAAATGCGGTCACTAAGTTTAATCTTTAGTATAAGTTTAAGTAACCAAAATTCACTTCAAAATTCTATGAGAACACAAAAACATAAGCTCAAAAGATCAAAAACTCAATTCTTAGCATTCTTAACATAAATTCAAGTCCACTAAAATCCATTCCAAGTTCTAGGAAACCAACCAAAACAAAGATAAAAATAAAAATGAATAGTATAAAATTAATCATGAACAACACTAAAAAATGTGTGTGTGTGTATATATATGTGTACAATATATATATATATATATATATATATGTGTGTGTGTGTGTGTGTGTGTGTGTGTGTGTGTGTGTGTGTGTGTGTGAATCTGTTCGGTTCGATATTTTCGATATGGTATTACACTCAAACCATTACAATTACTATTATACCGTAATTTAGTCGGTTCGGCAATTCGGTATCGGTACATAATTTTGGTTCGGTTTTTCGGAATATTTTTAATCGGTATTCGATCAATTTTTCAGTATCGGTCGGTATTTACTCACCCCTAATATATATATATATATATATATATATATATATATATATATATATATATATATATATTGTGGATAAAAGATACGTCCGCGGAGCCCCATCCCTCCCCCCTCCCCCGCACCATCGGATCGAGCGGGGCCCACGCGATGCCACGTGATCCAATAGCCAAGAGGCACGGGACTTCGACATGGCTCCGAAAATGGGGCTCCCGATCCGTACCCCCATATATATATATATATATATATATATATATATATATTCACTCTAATCCGTAATTTAATATTAATATTAAAGTTAATATTAATGTTAATATTAATATTAATGTTAATATTAACATTAAATACTAAAATTAACATTAAACTTAACATTAAAATTAATATTAACATTAACATTAACATTAATATTAACATTAACATTAAATTAATATAAAAAATTAAAAAAATTAATATTAACATTAATATTAATATTAACATTAATATTAACATTAATATTAACATTAATATTACGAATTAGAGTGAGGGGATTTTTTAGGGGGTTTTCTTAAGGGGCTTTTGATCCGCTCCTATATATATAAAATATATATATATATATATATATATATATATATATATATATATATATCACTACAAAAATACAGATATTTAGCGACGTACCTATCCCTCGCTAAATATAACATTTTTTTCGCTATTTCCAATTACCGATGGATTACCGACGGGAACGGTACGTTGTTAGAATTATTGTCGCTAAGACAAATCCGTTGGTAATCCGTCGCTACAACGACAACTTGCTGACGAATTTGGTGACACATACCAGCGACGGATTAACAATGTAATTTTTTTCGTTAAAAAACTTTACGACAGCTTTGTGATAGATTAACAACAGAAGTTTGTGAGCCCAATATTATAATTTTTTCAGACAGTTACCGACGAAAATTTTTGTCGGTAAGATGTCTGATACGGTTTTGGTATAAGGCAGCACTTTAACGACGGATATTTTCGTCGATAGTTTGTCGGTGTAGTTCAGATTTTTTTGCAGATTTTCGTATCTAGGTGTCGCTAGTACGTCGGTAACATGCAGATTTTTGCAGACATCCGTAGGTATTCCATCGCTGAGGTTGTTATTATTGCCAAAAGAATTGATTCCTGCGACGGTCAAACATGTCATTATATATATATATATATATATATATATATATATATAATAGAATGAAACACAAATATATATAACACTGAATGAAATAGACTATTATTAAATAAACTGGAACACATATATGTAACATTAAATGAAATAGATGCAAATAACTATTTTCTCAAACTATGGAGTAACGACAAACTTCTCCAATATAGTACATATACAAAAATCTCTCAACTGATACATAAACTCTATAAAGTCGTACAAACTTATCTAATACAACAAAAAATTATACAAAAATCTCATAAACATTAAAGCTGGTGGAGGAGGTGGCGGAGGCACAGGCGGCTGTCCGTACGCATATAACTGTACCATCACCAAATTGATGACCCGATGTAGGTCATGGGCAGGAAAACCGCCTGGAAGAGTCGCCGGCGTGACAAGAGGCGTCATGGTCGAAGTAGGAGCCGGTGCAGTAGGCGTTGTTGTTGAAGGAGGAGCCGGTGCAGGAGGCATTGTGGTCGAAGGAGGAGCCGTTGTCGGGGGTGCTGAGGTCGAAGCAGGAGCCGGTAAAGTGGTAGCAGGAATCAGACCTGTTGTGTCTAGAACGTGGGTCACCTGCATCATCTGACCCTATAGGGCCCCCAATATCTGTGTAATATGCTCCAAACTGTAGGTTCTGGTAGTAATGCCGGTCTGTGTACCTACAGGTGGAGGTGGAGGTGGAGGTGATGGAGATAGAAGAGGAGCTCTGGAGTAAACCAACGTCTGGGATGCCAACGATCTGGAACCGTACACGCTACCGCCTTTTGCTCTATCGACAGCTTGTATCCACAAGTCGTTCTTCGCAGCCGACGTCGATGGCTGACTAGTTCTAGCTCCCGCCTCGACAACCCCCAGCAGCATTCCCTCCCTCACCGACTGACTCTCTAAAGTCTCTTACGTCTCCTATATTCATGGTATGATCTGGGCCAAACCGGACCGGCCCGCAGCCAACCCAACCCGGCCTAACCGGGCTTGGTTCGGGCCCAGCCCGGACCGAATCAAGTAGCGGGCCGGGCCTGGCCCCGATCGGTTTGCAAGGAGCAGACCCAGACCGGCCCAGTGACCCGGTCTGGGTAGGGCTGGGCCTGTTCGGGCAGGTTCGTGGGCGAGCCGGGTTCGGGCTGGTCCGATTTTTGTTGATTTTTTTTCCAATTATTTTTTTTTGAATTTTGACATTTTCTTTTAACTTTTATATTCTTTTTAGTTATAAGTTTATTTCTTACTTAATTTTTTTAAGTTTTGAAGTTTTAAAGTTTTTTTAAAAGTAATCTTTTAGAAGTTTTTTTAATGTTTTAAAGTTTTAAGTTTAAAGTTTTTAAGTTTTAAGTTTTTAAGTTTTAAGTTTTAAAGTTTTAAGTTTTAAAGTTAATTTATCTTTTTAAGTTTTCTTTTCATTTAATTTAATTTATCTTTATTTATTTATTTTTATTTAATTTATCTTTATTTAATTTATTTATTTTTAAGTTAACTTCATATTTAATTTTTTTATTTTAATTTAATTTATCTTTTTAAGTTTTATTTTAATTTAAAGTTTTTAACTTTTTTACTTTAATTTTGTTTTATTTTTTCCTCCTCTTTTATCCGGGCTTGGGACCGGCAACACAAGCTTTGCTTGTCATAGGAAAGAGTTAAAAAAAATTTGTTTTAAGTATAGGATTTTTTGTTATTTTTTGATTATTATGTTTTTATATTTTAAGTTTTAAAGTTTTCGTTTTTAAAAGTTTGTAAGTTTTTTAGTTTCTTTTTAAAGTTTTACTTTTAGGCCTCATTTGGTTCGCAAAATCTCCAGGTTGGGAAAGGAAAGTGATTACTTTTCTATGTTTGGGTGTCCAAGAAATTGAGGAGGAAAGGAAAGTGATTCCCAATGGAAAGAAAATTAGGGGGGAAAGTGATTCCATCCATCCAAGCAAGGAATCACTTTCCCACATTGAAGTATTCACTTTCCTTTACAAATTCCGTGGCATTGCCAAACATCGGAAAGGAAAATCAATGGGAATTAAAGTTTCCCAAAGGAAAGGAAATGACAAGGAATTGATTTCTTTTCCTTTCCATTCCGCGAACCAAACGAGGCCTTAAAGTTATATGTTAAGTTTGGAGTTTTAAAGTTTTTTTTTTAAAGTTTAAAGTCTTAAACCTTTTAAGTTTTAAAGTTTTGTTAAAAGTTTAAAGTTTTAAAGTTATATGTTAAGTTTGGAGTTTTAAAGTTTAAAGTTTAAAGTTTTTTTTGGAAGTTTGAAAGTTTGAGGGTCATACCTTAGACTTGAGTCATTCTTCTTGCTCCTCCTTCTCGGTTGTAGAAGCTTCACTCAATCCAAGCGATCCGAGGTCCAACTCATTGATGTCATAAGCTTCATCTCTCTTATTTTGTGTTCTTTTTCTGCTAAAATCCAATCTTGAACACAAACATAAGCTTCCAAGATATCCAGCTTCAACCGGCTCCTCTTTAGGCTCAACATCCTTGATCATGCACTAAAACAAGACTCCGATGCTACCGTAGACACTGGGACCATTAGTAGATCACGTGCAATTATAGAGAGTACAGGAAATCTTTTGTCGTTTTTTTTCCACCATTCTAAAATGGTGAAGTGATTTGAAGATTCATCTTCTTCTTCATAATAACTTAAATACAAAGACAACTCTTGAGTGGGTTGGAAAGATTGTCTCTGTTTCTTCATCTTTAATAAACGACTGGCGTGGTCCACTATGCCAGAGCTACTACTTGTACTAACTTGAGTGGGTCGGGTCGGCACAACATTATCTTCATAAAGTATTACTAATCTTTCTAAAACTACCATTACTTCCAATTTTAATTCCATAAGATTAAGTTCCATGTTATCTGCATAGCCATCTAACAAAACTTCTACACCCTCTAATTTAATGGTAGGATCAAAAATGGAAGACAAACAATATGAAAGAGGTACATCATCCCAATATTTAGCAAATTTAGCTTCCATTCTCTTAACAACATAGTCAAAATTTGGAACATTTCTATATTTAGAAAACAAGTAAGACATGTTACAAAGTTCTCGTAAAGCTAAACAAGAAGTAGGATAATAAACACCAGAAAGAGTGCATGTAGCCTTGTAAAAAGTTTCCAAAAATTCACATATAGAAGTAGCAACCAAGCCAAGAAGCTTAGAATTCACATATAGAAGTAGCAACCAAGCCAGTCTTATGACGGGCAGCTGAATAGGAAAACGTACCCATCGAAGAAGATGCAGCGCCTCTAAAACTTATCTGAGTTTGGGTCACCGAAATTGAGCTTGGGCCGTAGCAAATATCATAGTGTCTTGAGAGTGTGCTCGTGCCACCTCCCCTCTTCCATTTGTATATACGGGAACATTTCTTGCATTGAGCCCCGTACGGAACTGGTTCACCTTTTTGATCTAAAACAAGTAAACCATCAGGTTTAGTTTTATTTAGAAGAATAAAAAATTCTCAAACTTTTGCTTTTTTGCTCTCTTTACAACATTTGGTACATTGCTACCAATTTCAGGAGGATAACCAACTAAATCGTCAGGAATAAGATTTTCCTCAAAAAATGTATTATAAATTTCAAAAGCATCATTAGCTTGGTTTGAACCTTGTCCGGCCATTTTAAAAAGACAAATAAAAATAGAGAAAGGATTATAAAGATGGAGGATGCCCAAAAATATAATAAAAATTATTTTTTTGTAAAAAACTAGAGAGATGGAGGAAAGAAAACTATTTCGTAAATGTAAATTAAAAAAATAAAAAATTAGAAAGAGGAAGTCATAGATCGCCGAAATTTAGAGCACAACTTTCTTGAAACCTTGTTGTGATTTTGATTTTTTTAGATGGATTGAATTATTTGTGTTTGAAATATAGGTTTTATGGCAAATTTATAGGATTTTTTGGAAGCCAAATGACCCCTATACCCTCAAAATAGAGTTGTTGTAGATGGTTTTTGATCATTTTGGTCAAAATAATAAAAAAAAATCCTATAACGGTCATAAAATGGGGGTATTTTGGTAAAGGGGCCCAATGATTTAAAGAAAAACCAAAAAAAAAATTAAAATCAAAATCCGGTTCAGCCGGACGGACCGGGTCGGGGTTGAGCTCGGGCGGGCCTGACCGGGCCGGGCTGAATCGGGCCTACCGTTGGTCTTCCAAAAATAAAAAATTTTAAAACCGTTCCGGTCTGGGCCAGGCTTGGGCTCGGGCGGGTGAACCCAGCCCGGACCGGAATATGATATGGGCGGGCTCGGGCAGGGCTTGGATCGGGCTTCGGTGGGCCGGGCCGGCTGCGGGCTCGGCCTGGCTCGTGCTGGTCCAGCCTAGAACCGGCCCATGTTACACCCTGAGCTATGCTTAGCCGACTCCAGGCTCTGTAGGCGGAGGAAGAACATGGAGAAGGGTGTAGTAGTTTACCATGTGATGAATGAGGAGAAGTAAGTGAGGTTGTGCATTTGAAGGGAAAAGAGGCGAGAATCTAAATTTTTTGAATGAAAACTTGAATAAAAACATAAAGATGAATGGGCGGGTGGAGAGGAGGGGGAGTTTTAGGTAGTCTATAGAAGAAGAGGAAGAAGATTGGATGGAGAAGAGGGAGAAGAGGAAGAGAATGAGAAACATTGTTAGTAGAGTAGAGGGGGAAGTGAAGGGAAAAGAAAACTCCAACAAAATATAAAGAGGGAAATGAAAACTTGAATGAAAACATAAAGAGGGAAATAAAAAAGAGGGAAATGTGGTTGAAAATATAAAGAGGGAAATGAACAAATAAGAGAAAAATAAAAACCTGAATGAGGGGAATCAAAAAAAAAATAAGGAAACTATTTTTTTACATTTTCTTGAAATCCGAATTTGAGAGGGAAAACAAATTTTGGGAGAAAATTTGTTAGGAGGGTAAACTATTTTTTTTAAATAAAAATTACAACCATTTGCAAGTCAAAAAATGCATGCCCTAAATGAGCCTCTAATTACAATGTGCAAATATGTATGCTATAAATGAGTCTTCATTTACAACACGCACAAATGCATGCTGTAAATAAACCTTCAATTACAACGCACAAAAATGGATGCCATAAATGAGTCTTCATTTACAATACACAAAAATGCATGATGTATTTCTATTACAACATGCAAAAATGTATGCCACAAATGAGTCTGTAATTACAACTCAAAAAAATGCACATCGTAAATGAGTCTTCAATTACAACACACACAAATGTATGTCGTAAATGAGTCTTCAATTATAATGCACAAAAAAGCATGTCGTAAATGAGTCTTCAATTATGGCGTGCATGTCAAATACGTCGTAAAAAGACAAAAAATTATAATTTTATAGCGCACATATTTGCACGCTGTAAAAGAGTGTCATTTACAGCACACAACAACTGCACACCGTAAGTGCTATATTTTCTTGTAGTGATAAAAACTTCTACGTATTTGGTTCGAGTCTACTTGATATGTAGTTAGCATGCTTATGTACTCCTGGTATTACATATTTTGGGACTAGGACGTGACACATGCATATTTGGTTACAGTACTTACATGCTTATATTATTTATCAATCATTTATTCCGGATATACTAATACATGTTCGATCACATGCTCCTTATTTAGTATATTACATGATTATACATCCTGACACATAGGCATGACACACAGATTCATATTGCATGGCATGTTAGGTGACTCGTACATGATCTATGTTGTTTACCAGTTGATGGACTATACATGTGTACATGTTTGACTTGACTATTACTTGTTAGTGTCGGACTGGACGTGTCGTGAATACGACATGGACAATAGCATTGGATGGAGAGGACAGTTACTAGGCGTGTGGGCTACTATGCATGTTTAACTATTTTACTTATCATTATTTATCTATCGAAAGATTCCATATCTGGAGCTACGGACCACTCATATTTATCATGAGATTCATGTTTTCAGAGCTACAACTATATTTACCATAAGTTTCTATTTGTGGAGCTACGACTATATTTAATAGGAGATTTTATTTTCGGACCTATGAATTTTATATTTGAAAAAGCCACGCATGGAACATTGTCCTCATTTGCATACCAAGTAGTGTGGTTAGACTGGTTGATGATAGTTCTACTTGGACCTCTTGCTTACTTTATCACATGTTATTAATTACTATACTTCATTTGGAATGTACATTATGTATCTCGCTACGTCCCTCAAAGGATATGGTTTCCTTTTATATTATTGGTGAGGTCTGACATAAGATATTGAGAAATTTCTTATTCCGGATTCAAGTATCGTCAAATGATACTATCTTTATTCCATCGTAATTATTTTCTATTTTAGTTTATATATTGATCGAGCTGTGGATGTTTATTATGGACTTATGGACACTTGATCTGATCTAGAAAGCTTATATGTATACGAGCTGGACTGGAGTCTGCATGGATATGTAGCTGTCCATTGCCAGGTGGCCTGGTCTAACGTATTTTGGGACCGATGCGTGACATATGAGCTCGTAGACCCTAGAGTTATCTTGTGCACTATAAAAAGTATCCTTTTGGATACCTTTGCCTATGGAATAGTTGGTCATGACAACAATGTAAGGTTTTTTGGTTGGTTCCATATAGAGTAAACACTAATAAAAATGGAGATACATATTGTTAGTAAGTGTACTCAATTAAGTTTTGAATGAAATGTTGACGAACATGTTCACTTGTCTGAATAAAGTTAGGAACAAGCTTACCATGTTCCATTGTCTGAACATGTTTGAGGAACTTAATTGAGGAATATGTTCACTTGTCTAAACTGGTTGAGGAACATGAATTTTTTAGGAAGATATGTATATTATTATTAAGCATACTCAATTGACGTCCACCTATTTAAATATTAGGTAGGTGGATGTTAACTATGGTGGGGCTCATGAATAGAATGGGTTTTGGTTGCATGTAATTTTTGTGTGAGCTTGTGAATCATGTTGTAGTCGTCGTTACGTACATATTCCCCACCATATGCCTATAAATATGTGTTTTTTGGATCAAAGAATGATATAAGAAGAGAAGAACAAGGTTATTACTACTACCATGCACATGCAGCATCATGTTTCTTTACTGTAGCTTAATTTGATTCATATATGGCTTCAAAGTTTCTTCATTTTGTCATCTTTTGCTCAAAAAACCTCTATGTTTAATTTTCTTGCTATCTCTGCAATTTATTTCTTGTTTGAAATTTGGGTTTATTTTTAGTCCATTCATTTATTATTCTAATTATTTCTTATATGTTATCTATTACTTCTCATCTTAGATATAATAGTGTTTAAGATCTCATATTCTAGTCATTAATTACTTGTCGATTAAGCTTGCTCCCAACTAATAGTAATATACTTGGAATCGTCTTTCTGATGCCACAAAAATGTTCTAAGAAATTCACTTCATTATTTAAAAAAGTCTAAATTTCATCATTTCATCCAAAATTATGAAATATTATGGTTGAAGTCTTGCAAGCATTTGAGAGGACAGAGATCATTTTGATATAGTATAGAGATGTATGTATATATTTATGGGTGTCTTTGTAGTATTTTAATTCGAATATTAATTCTATTTATTAAAATTCTGCAGAGCAAGTGGTTATGAAGGGGTGTCTTTGTAGTATTCTAATTCTAACATTAATTCTATTTATAAAAATTGTGCAGAGAAAGTGATTATGAAGGGGTGGTTGGTCTTGGAAATAATGTTTGGTGAGCTGTCCTGGTTGGACATGTATCTTGGGTAAGTTCGTCATCGTTAATATAGAGGAAGCGGACACAATAATCTCTTATATGCCAAATTGGAGTTCCTTGTTATGGATTGCACCAAAAAAACCTAATGAGCTTCCATAGAGTCCCTAAGACACACTTAAGTAGTAGTAGAACTAATGAGTATGATATTCCATTGATGTATGCTCCATTCGGTTTCCAATAGTTGCTCTTAGTGGAACTTTTTGATTAGGACAATGAGCTGATCACGTTAGTGGTGAATCTTACCAATGCATACGTGATAGCTTATCAAGCTTAAAATTGTTACTACTTTATTATTGATACTCCTGAGAATCCTCAACTCTATGATAGCAACCCACACAAGCAAAGTTGAAGGTCTGCATAGCTGCCTTCAAAAGAAAGCATGTATGGTTTGCTACCATAAATTTAAGGATTGTCTGGAGTATCAGCAAGCAATTAGTAATGATTTTGAGCTTGATAAGCTATCACGTATGCATTGGTAAGATTCAACACTAACTTGATCGGCTCATTGTCCCAATTAAAAAGTACCAAGAGAAACTCGTAGGAGCCAGATGTAGCACGCATCAATGGAATATCATACTCTTAGTTCCACTACTTAAGTGTGCGTAGGGAATCTTCAAAAGCAATGTAGGTTTTCTTGGTGCAATCCATAACACGGAACTCCATTTTTATATGATAGATTATTATATCCGCCCCCTCTCCAGTCACTGATAACGAAGATGAGCATAAGCTGCAGGTGTAATGTCCTACTTTGCTTGGTTTTTGAGATGTTTGTTGGTTTGATGGTCATTTGGTTTTAGTTTCGATCAAAGGATTTGTTTTAGAGTTCTTCTCAACGATGCACATAGTCGCCTTTAGGTGGGTAGTTTTGAAAAACCTTTCTTTGCTTTACATTCACACTTAATAAATGATGCTACTAGTTTCTATTGTTATGTCATGAGATAGTAATGTTAATAATAAAAAAGCCAAACCCCACATAGATAAGATAGTATTCTCTCTCTGTATCTATTACTCAATTTGAGGGAAGGATATCGACTGTTGGTAAGAATCACAAAAATGGTAAAAAAAATTATATTTGTTTCCTAAAAATGTCTCATGCAGGTAGAGAAAGTATTGTTCAAATACAGGGATGCCTAAATGACCGTGGGTAAGATTCACCAAGGGGTATAACATATATGCTTTTCAATTCTATTGGTTATGAACAAATGCATGCTTTACTTTCCGTCAAATATGAACTGCTAATTTACCCTAAGATAACTGAAAGACCACTTCTTATAATGCTCCTATCACATGATTACTTAGTGTGTCTTCTTAGGTGAGTTGGGCAAGCACTGCTCACCAGTACACGACAATATATTTACCCACATTTGGGGCATCTTTACAGGTGTATGTGTATGGGGGAATCATTTGATCATGTTGTGGCATCGATGAATCAGATTGGTGTGTAGAAGCTCTTCTAACAAGATGATGTCTTCTGCTATACATGACATAATTTATGGAACATTGTAATTCGATTGCACCCTTGAGATTGTAAGTCAAGCTGGCACATCCAGTTGTAAGTCAATGTGACAAGTCATTGTAAGCCAAGTCGGCGAGTTCATTGTAAGCCTAAATAGCCAGTATTTCAATTGGTTATCAAGATCCCTTCTATAATCGGTTGTGAACTTTGTATTCTGCTGCAAGCCTTATACTTCAATGCAAATATCAATTAAGAGACATATTTCTAAATATTTTATTATGACTTCAAGTTATCTGCTTAGTTCTACTGCAATCTCATTGTTCTCTGAGAAATACAGGTAACTGTAATGGTTATGCCTTATATAAGTGCAATTTAGACTTGTACGACATCACGTCCAGTGGCTAGTTTTCGATTCTAAAAATTAGGACGTACCATTGCACGAAAATTATGGGTGGCATCTGTGAGGGGCTTCTATGCATGTGGCATCCTTGCGAGACGGCTATTCAGTTGCTTCAGTAGTGTAACCACCCACTTAATGAGTGGTATAGTAGCAACCTTCCACTCAATGGATCGTTAACTCCGAATTAAATGCCCATTTATGGGTAGTGGCTGCTAAGGGGACCGGCTCTCTTATGTATAGTTTGTGTTCACTATACTTTGTGTTCTTCTCTTGTGAGCTAGAGAGATATAGATATATGTTGTGAGAAGCCTCAACAGTATAAGAGAAGAAATGAGGTGTAATCCCAGTGTGGTTTGAATACATTATAGAGTGATAAAGTGAGCGTTTTAGAATTCCTTCAATCAAAATTTGAGGGTTCCTCGGAGCAGATAGACGAAAAAGGCTGAATTTTGCATTGAGCAACAGTGATTTTGATCACTCCAGCAAGTGTCAACTTCAATATTTTTTTCCCATTCTCTTTGTGTCTTGTAA
Source organism: Iris pallida (assembly GCA_029216955.1). NCBI lineage: Eukaryota > Viridiplantae > Streptophyta > Magnoliopsida > Asparagales > Iridaceae > Iris > Iris pallida. The sequence continues at coordinate 9,101,303 of JANAVB010031216.1, read as the reverse complement.
CAAGGATTGTAATACTGCATTTAGTTCAAGTTTTATATTTCAGAATTTTATGTTGCAAGTCAGCTGTAATTTTCTCCTCTTTAAAGTTTTTGTAATTTTTTTGATTTTCTACGTACGTTGTCCTTTCATTGTAACTTCGGTAACAATAAGTTTTTTCTCACTTTATTTCCATTCCATATGGGAAGTTAGAATTACAAACAATAAAACATAGGCATGTGATATAAATATACACCAGCTAGCTCTGACCAATTTTCTAGCCCGCCATGTGGTTGCAACCAATACTTGACAAGAACAAGAAAAAGGAAGCATCATGTCACGACCCACACCCGCTTTTCGGGCGCAAGCTCGTGAGCAAGCCAGCTACGTATCGAGCGGACTCCATCCCGACTCGAATACGTAAACGCTGTCAAGGCTATGGTATACTGCCAAATCATGGCAATGCAATCTATATCTCAATCCACAACAAGAATATGAAACACGAATGAACAATTATGGGTCATGGTCTGCAGCCCATTATCATATTGTTCGATTAGACTCCAAGAATGATATGAGTCTATAAAACAAGCATAATATATCAAGGTACAAAATATAAGTACGAGAGGATAATAAAGAAATATCACAAGCAAATACCTGTATCATACGTCGTAAATCTACCATCCCGCTCTGCTAACTAACTCCATACAGTCGCTAAACCTGAAAAGATCATCAGGTCCTCAGAGGACATAGCAAGATACATATAAACATGCCTATCTAGCAGTTTAATCATGTGTGATAATATATAAACAGGATATAACAAGGAACGACACTTAACATGGCAAGAGACTACGACCAAACTGCTAACAAGTGACTAATAACAAGTGGCTACTGACAGGTGACCTTGAACACGAACACTAGAACAACTACACGTAACTGAACTGCTGGATGAACAAGCGAACACGATATCAATGGAATACCAAACCCTCGCCCCGAGTGGACTCGCAGGTTTGAACTAATCACCAACCCTCGTCCCGAGTATGGACTCTCTGGTTAGTACTAACCTCCATCCCGAGTGTGGACTCTCTGGTTAGTTTACGACAAGGCACCCTCGTCCCGAGTGTGGACTCTCTGGTACAAGTATAACATCCTCGTCCCGAGTGTAGACTCTCTGATGTAAACACCCTCGTCCCGAGTGGACTCTCTGGTGCAAGTCAAGTCAACACCCTCGTCCTGAATGTGGACTCTCTGGTGCAAATAATCGACATACTCGTCCCGAGTGTGGACTCATGTATGTAAACAGATCAAGGAAAACACCCTCGTCCCGAGTGGACTCTTTGGTACCAAGGAAACAATAACAAGGATTTAGCAGTTCAATTACACGTACTCGTTTTATGAAACAACTCAAGCAAGGTACTGGTGAGACAAGGTACGACTCAGTCAAGACACAGTCAAGTCCAGTATAACTACACTGCCAAGTCAAGCAAGACCATAAACTGGTGAACACGGTATGTAGAAACTAGATAAATCAAGTCAACTAGAAAGCTAATAAATCACATAAAATCTATAATAAATAGAGTATCTAATGATAATACAATAATAACATAAAAACTATAAACATGGAATTAAACTGTAGAGGGAGGCAAGGTATCTTGCCTGGAGGTTGTATGCAGATCCAACAAAATATAGTCAACTGGTAGGCCGATAAGTCCAAATCATCATAACTGTCTCCGAAAGCTGAAACAAACATTTCCAACATTCTCAGAATAGTCAAATTAGCTATAATTTCCGTCCTTAAGTCCAATTCTGGACACAGGAGCAAAACGGTAATTTTGGGCAAAAACGATGTCCGCCATTGGACACGCTTTGCACCGAAAAACGTGCCAGAGTCAATGGTCTCTAGATTCATCAAAATATATGTTAATAGGTCCAGTTTTCTGATACGAACCCAACCGTATGTCCAAAGTTAGATTCCGACGGGCCGTGCACAAAATCACCCGTTGAGTTGGACCGTGGGGCCCGCAAAACGGCGATCCGATCAACTGTCTCACAATCGGACCAAACTTGGCATACAAGACCAGAAAAATGATACAGTCTTGATGGCACAAGTTTTGTCTCGATTGACGAACGTACACAAAGTAATTGGGAAATTTGCACAGAGGCCGATAGGATAAAATTCGACGGATACACATCAAATTTGTCGCGCACACGAGAACAATTTGAATTTCGTCAAAGTCCACACGTCCACGAAGCCGATACGCACCTTTCGATGCTTTCGTTTCGTGATCACGTCGCCCGGATTGGCGGGATGCACGTTGGATCGGAAGAATTTCTAGTTTTTGAAAACTGTTTTATTGGGGTTTTCCCAATTTTTGAGTCGATTTATCTTAGCATCTACTGATTATAAAAATAATCTAAAAACAGGGTTTGAATGCTGGTTAGGTTGTCTAAGAGGCTGTTCAGATAGATTTCTTAAACTGTCTATGGTTTGCCATTAATCGGCCTTCCAACTTGGATGTTGGGACTGTCCCAAACCCTGTTTTCGAACAGGTATTGGTCGATCTTTGGATCGACTTTCTGGGAATCCTAGCAAGGGGCGATTAAAACTATTTGAAGAGAAATAATGTCATATAAGTTAGGGACATACCTAAAAAGACAAATCGTAAAACCACTGATCGTGCGCGATGGAATGTCGCTGCAAAACTGCCTCCGTGCGGTCTCTGCTGCTGTCTTTCCTCTGATCAGTCCGCCTGCGCGCGGCCGATTCCAGCGCTCGCGCGACGGTACGCGGCTGCGGGGTTGGTCATCAGGGGTCGGGGAGGGGCGCCGTGGGTTTGGGTAGAGCTAGGATTTTGAGAAACTCCCAAATACCCTCTCAATATATGCACATATATGTGTACGCTGGAACCAATCGAGCAGTTCGCTCGGGTTGGGGAAACATGCGCGGGGGGTTTTCTTCACTGCTGCTTGGTTTGGACCGAGATTGCTACTTGCTGCTACAGCTGGGCCAAGCTTTGGGTTGCTGGGCCCGGCTAGGATTAGTTCGGGTTGGGCTTTACTAGGCATGGGGTGGCCGGGCCTATGAGCTGCTGCCATCCTTTGTGATGGCACACACACACACACACACACACACACACACACCACACACCACACACACACACACACACACATATATATATATATATATATAATATATTATATATATATATATAATATATAATATATATATATATATATATATATATATTTATATATTTATATATTATATATTTATATTTATATATTTATATATATATATTTATGTATATACATACACATACCTATATAATATATTTGTATGTATACATACAAATACACACATAGGTAATATATTTATATATACATATAAATACACACATATATTATATATTGATATATACATACACATTTATATATCTTATATAAGTATATATATAATATTCTTAAATATAATAGCACGTATATACAAAATTAGTATATATAAAGGTGAAAATGAATTATAAATGTGTACACATATATTTTATCCAAAATGCATCCATATAATAATATAAAAGTATTTATCCAATTTCTAAAAATAGAATATCGATTCAGTAACAATAAATATATTTTTTAATCACCACAAAATAATAAAATAATAATAAAATAATTAAATGTTGGTTTGGTGAATCCATACTACTCACCTTTATCCGGGTCCAAAAAATTATACAAATATTGTAAAATAATATTTAATAATAAAATACCAATTTTTGTACAAATATTCAAATAATTTAAAATGTACATCAGTACCCAAAATAAATTAGGAACTATTTGTACACACATAAAATATGCCTACATGGTCGTCTTTGGTCTCACTACAATATTACATGGGCTCGGTTTCGGTTCGGGTCTAGTCCGAGCTAAATTGACACAAACCGGATCTCCTACAAGTCAATAATATAATTAATAAATAATTAAAAATGTCTTTAGAGGTTAAGTCGCAACTTGGCCTACTTTTCCTAGTTTGGACGTCACTATGGCTCTACCTTCCCTACTAGGGCTAATACACTAGTCAAAGTACGTCATTGCACTATCTGTGCCATGATTCTTAGTCATCTTGTACTCCAAATCTTAACCATGGCTAAAGTCATCTATCTTAATAATTAATTAAAATAATTATTTATAAATCTAAAATCACCATTTAAATTAAATAAATAAATAAATAAATAATTTAAAATTTCCGGGAAGGGGAGCTACAAATATACCCACCTTAAAATAATTTTGTCCTCGAAATTCTAATTCATAACTATCCCTTAAAATTCAAAAGGAAGTCTACTGTTACCTTAATCTCCTCAATTTAATTTTTCAAAAATATTCTATAACTTTATCTAGCCATTTTATAACTCCGAATACTTGGGAACTTCTACCCACCTTTGGTCACACTACTCCTCAAAACACGGTCACTAAATCTTATAATCTTCTAACTAGTTGCTAATAATTCTACCAACATATATCTAGAGAGTATGGCATCTATGATCCCTCATATCTATAAACAACCAAAACTCAATAATTATGCAATATTATACTATAATTTAAGAATTTCTAATGAATTCTAGACAACACGATCATTCGTCACCCCGGAATAGAAGGGACGAGAATCAATGGTACGGAAAGCAATGGAGAATAATCGAGAATAAATATGAAATTTCAAGGACGTAGAGAAGTTTCTAGGAGAATTTTCAAGGCAGTGTGGATTGAGATTTCTAAGGTTTAGTCATAGTCGCAGGCTCGTATCAGTACAGTTACGTAACCGATACGATATGCTCTGACCTGCATGGGCCACCAAAAAAACTTGTCACGACCCGTACCCGCTTTTCGGGCGCAAGCTCGTGAACAAGCCAGCTACGTGTCGATCGGACTCCAACCCGACTCGAATACGTAAACGCTGTCAAGGCTATGGTATACTGCCAAATCATGACAATACAATCTATATCTCAATCCATAACAAGAATATGAAACATGAATGAACAATGATGGGTCATGGTCTGCAGCCCATTATCATATTGTTCGATTAGACTCCAAGAATGATATGAGTCTATAAAACAAGCATAATATATCATGGTACAGAATATAAGCACGAGAGGATAATAAAGAAATATCACAAGTAAATACCTGTATCATACGTCACAATCCTCTACCATCCCGCTCTGCTAACTAACTCCATGCAGTCGCTAAACCTGAAGAGATAATCAGGTCCTTAGAGGACATAGCAAGATACATATAAACATGCCTATCTAGCAGTTTAATCATGCATGATAATATATAAACAGGATATAACAAGGAACGACACTTAACATGGCAAGAGACTACGACTAAACTGCTAACAAGTGACTAACGACAAGTGGCTACTGACAGGTGACCTTGAACACGAACACTAGAACAACTACACGTAACTGAACTTCTAGATGAACAAGCAAACACGATATCAATAGAATAAAAAACCCTCGCCCCGAGTGGACTCGCAGGTTTGAACCCTCGTCCCAAGTGTGGACTCTCTGGTAAGTACTAACCCTCATCCCGAGTGTGGAGTCTCTGGTTAGTTTACGGTAAGGCACCCTCGTCCCGAGTGTGGACTCTATGGTGCGAGTATAACATCCTCGTCCCGAGTATGGACTCTCTGATGTAAACACCCTTGTCCCGAGAGGACTCTCTGGTGTAAGTCAAGTCAACACCCTCATCTCGAATGTGGACTCTCTGGTGCAAATAATCGATATCCTCGTCCTGAGTGTGGACTCACGGATGTAAACAGATCAAGGAAAACACCCTCGTCCTGAGTGGACTCTCTGGTTCCAAGGAAACAATAACAAAGATTTAGCAGTTCAATTACATGTACTCGTTTTATGACACGACTCAAGCAAGGTACTGGTGAGACAAGGTACGACTCAGTCAAGACACAGTCAAGTCCAGTATAACTACACTGCCAAGTCAAGCAAGACCATAAACTGGCGAACACGGTATGTAGAAACTAGATAAATCAAGTCAACTAGAAAGCTAATAAATCACATAAAATCTATAACAAATAGAGTATCTAATGATAATACAATAATAATATAAAAACTAAAAACATGAATTAAACTGTAGAGGGAGGCAAGGTACCTTGCCTGGAGGTTGCACGCAGATCTAACAAAATATAGTCAACTGGTAAGCCGATAAGTCCAAATCATCATAACTGTCTCCGAAAGCTGAAACAAACATTTCCAACATTCTCAGAATTGTCAAATTAGCTAGAATTTTCTGTCCTTAAGTCCAATTCTGGACACAGGGGCAAAACGGTAATTTTGGGTAAAAATGATATCCGTCGTTGGATACGCTTTGCACCGAAAAGCGTACCAGAGTCAATGGTCTCTAAAGTCATCAAATTTTATGTCAATAGGTTCGGTTTTTTGATACGAACCCAACCGTATGTCCAAAGTTGGATTCCGGCGGGCCGTGCACAATATTACCCGTTTAGTCGGACCGTGGAGCCCGCAAAACGGAGATCCGATCAACTGTCTCAGAATCGGACCAAACTTGGCATACAGGACCAGAAAAATGATACAGTCTTTATAGCGTAAGTTTTGTCTCGATTTGACAAATATGCACAAAGTAATTGGAAAATTTGTACATAGGTCGATACGGTGAATTTCGACGGATACGCATCAAATTCGTCGAACACACGCGACCAATTTAAATTTCGTCAAAGCCCACACATCCACGAAGCCGATACGCACCTTTCGATGCTTTCGGTTCGCAACCACGTCGTCCGGATTGGCGGGACGCACGTTGGATCGGAAAAATTTCTAGTTTTTGAAAAACAGTTTTATCGAGTTTTTCCCAATTTTCGAGTCGATTTATCTTAGCATCTACTGATTATAAAAATAATCTAAAAATAGGGTTTGAATGCTGGTTAGGTTGTCTATGAGGCTGTTCAGATAGATTTTTTAAACTGTCTATAGTTTGCCATTAATCGGTCTTCCAACTTGGGTGTTGGGACTATCCCATACCCTATTTCGAACAGGTATTGGTCGATCTTTGGATCGACTTTCTGGAAATCCTAGCAAGCGGCGGTTAAAACTATTTGAAGGGAAATAATGTCGTATAGGTTAGGGACATACCTAAAAAGACAAATCGTAAAACCACTGATCGTGTGCGATGGAATATCGCTGCAAAATTGCACCAGTGCGGTCTGTGCTACTGTCTTTCCTCTGATCAGTCCGCCCGTGCGTGGCCGATTCCATCGCTCGTGCGGCGGCACACGGCTGCGGGGTTGGTCGTCAGGGTCGGGAAGGGGTGCCGTGGGTTTGGGTAGAGCTAGGGTTTTGAGAAACTGCCAAATATCCTCTCGACATATGCATATATATATGTGTACGCTGGAACCAATCGAGCGGTTCCGCTCGGGTTGGCGAAAACATACGCGGAGGGTTTTCTTCACTGCTGCTTGGTTTTGACCGGGATTGCTACTTGCTGCTATGGCTTGGCCAAGCTTTGGGTTGCTGGGCCCGGCTGGGATTAGTTCGGGTTGGGCATTACTAGGCATGGGGTGGCCGGGCCTACGGGCTGCTGCCATCCTTTGTGATGGCACACACACACACACACACACACACACACACACACACAGACACACACACACACACACACACACATATATATATATATGTATATGTATATACATACACATACCTATATATATATTTGTATGTATACATACAAATACACACATAGGTAATATATTTATATATACATATAAATACACACATATATAATATATTTATATATACATACAAATTCACACACATATAATATATATCGATATATACATACACACATTATATATCTTATATATATATATATATATATATATATATATATATATATATATTTTTATATATATATATATATATATATATATATATATATATATATATATATATATATATATAATATATATATATATTTTATATATATATATATATATATATATATATATATATATATATATATATATATACAATTTTTTACGATGGTCTCTAGGTCTTCTGGAGAGGCGATCGCAAGCGTGACTTTCCAAGAATTAGGGTTTCGATATGGGATCCTGGGCTGGGAGAATCATCCAAAGATGATGAAGAACCATCCGCCGATGAAGGTAGGGAAGTCGGCGGAGGGTGGACGACGGTGAGACGTCGGGACAGAGGAAGAACAAATCGGACGCCATTGCCAGAGCACCGTCAAGGTCTCAGAGGAGAAATAGCGAGGAGGATGGAGCACCGACACGCGGGCTGGAGAGCCGACACGAACCCAAGAAGTGATTTGAACCTAGGGTTTCGACCGGGGAGTACGCCGGTTCCGGCCAGATTCTCACCTTCGGGGTACGTTCGTAATGGTGACCCTCCGATGATAAAAGACACGGGACAACAAAAGCCTTCGAACGACAAAGGGAAATCGAAGACGGGGGCGAACCCCCCTAGCAAGTCATGGGCAGAGTTTTTCACAACCGATACGAGGACAGCGCCGAATCAGATGAAATACATTGCTCCTAAAGTGGTAGGATCAGGGACCAGAGCCTCGTTTACAGAGGAAGACCTAAAAGAAACAAAGAAATACTGAAAAAACACAATCATCTTGTATGTATTGGGCAATCGGCCGTTTTACAACCATATTAGGGCGTACGCCGAATGGGTCTGGCGCCCTATGGGCATCATGGAATTCTTCTCCCGCAGTAATGGATTCTACTTTGTCAGATTCGGTATGGTGGAGGATATGGAGAGGATAATCCAAGGAGGCCCGTGGACTTTTGACGGACGTCTGATCATAATGAAGGGGTGGACCCCGAAAACGAGATGCGAGCGGGAAGTTCTGCGTTCGGTACCTATTTGGATTCGATTTCCCGAACTACCTTTACTCTATTGGAGTAATTTGATGATTATTAAACTGGCCAGTTTGATTGGAGTACCAATAAAAGCAGATGAACGGACGACGGCTAGAGCTATGATGGGTTTCGCCAGGGTCTTCGTCGAAATAGAGGCTGGTCAATCTCTTCCGTATTATGTTGAGTTCGAAGTCCCGTCAGGAGAGGTGTTTGCTCAAAAAGTAGAATATGAATGGGTTCCTCCTACTTGTAGCCATTGTCTACAATTCGGACATCCATCAAAAGAATGCAAAGCTGAAAAGAATACCGTACAAGAGGGAACCAATAATAATTTAAGGTCGGATATTAACCGGATTGAAGCAAGTACTCAACCAGTACAATTACAGAGAGGCGCAAGCACACGGATTGTCAACCATGAAGATGGCATGGAACTTGAGATCGACATAGGTTTGGAAAACATTGCATATCAAGGGAAAACTCCTGCAACTCAATTACCGATCCAGAGGGAAGGGAAGGAAGCGCAAGTCGAGAAGACGGGTCCTCCCATGATATTCACAACATCAATGAGTACGACAGGCAAGAATCGGGAGGTAGGCAAAAGCAAGAGCACAAAAGAAGGACAGCTGTTCGACATACTTCACATCAATGGAGACTAAAAGATTCAATGGCTGTGCAAACTGAAGGAGGAATCAGTCGAAAGAGGCATGCAGGGATTTATTTTGAAGACGTAAACAAGCCAGCAGCTGGCCAAATCGAGGAGAGTTCAGCTCTGTGTTTAGACAACCCTCGATGGAGGGACTTGGTGAACAAGCTCGTAGCTACTAATAACTTAGAAGAAGATTCCAGCGAGATTCATGAAATTGACCAGAGGAATGAAGAACCTGATCCGCTCCCAGCGGATAAGGATCTGAAGATTACTGGGAACAACCAATCAGATTAAAATGTCCATGATTACATGGAATGTTTGAGGCGCCTGCTCTCTAGGGCGATGGAAGGAAATTAGTGATGTGATTCGTAAAGGAAAACATGATATATGTGCTCTTCTCGAGACCAAAATCAAGACTGATAGGATGCTTCAACGGAGGACGGCGACCCACTGGCAACAGGTAAACAATCTTCACCTGTGTAATATGGCTTGTATTTGGGTGAGGTGGGACAGTAGACAATAGGAAGGGGATATTTTACATGTATCCGAACAGATGATATTACTTCGGTTCAAAAATAAAGGAGGTTTTCAGATGATATATGGAGCCATTTATGGCCATAATGATAGAAGACGAAGAGAGGAGTTGTGGAAAGAGATTACGCACTTCAGCATCCTTGCGAACTCTCACCACAACTTGCCTCTCATTCTCATGGGTGATTTTAATGCCCTACTATATCGGCATGAGAAAGTAGGAGGTAGGGTGGTACCTGAAGGCATTATGCAGGACTTCCAAACTTGTCTACTTCAGTCTGGGCTTCAACCATTAGAGCGATCGGGACATGTATGGACTTGGAATAATAAAGCAGTTTGCAAGCGAATTACCTGCCAACTTGATAGAGCTCTGGAAAATCATCTCTGGTTTCAAACCTTTCCTGATGCTAAAGCAGAGGGTCTACCAGCAGGGACTAGTGACCATTCCCCGATTTGTGTCCGTCTATTTCAAGCTCCTCGCAACCGCCCGAGGCCATTTAGATACAATAATAAATGGCATTTGATAGAGGGCTACATGGAGGTGGTTCGCAGTGGTCTTACAACAACAGTGACTGGAAACATGCAGTTTCGGCTTGTATCTAAGTTGAAGACGGTTAAGCAAGCTCTAGAAGCATGGAATATGCAACTACCTCAGTCGAATCTTCATATGGAGGAGAAGAAATTAGTAGAGGTCCAGAACAGCCTTCAAGCAGATTTGTCTAATGAAGACTTGGCCCGAGAGGAGCGGGACCTCGTTGAAAGAGTTGGACGGCTCAGGATGCTTCAGAAAATTGAAATGGCACAACGTGCCAAATGTCAATGGCTGCAGCAGGGTGATCAATGTACAAAATTCTTCTATGACATTGTGAGGATGTGGCAACATCGTAATACTATCTCTCGGCTTATTGGACCATCGGGTAGAGAGCTGACTTCAAATGAAGACATCCAACAGGAGACAGTTAGGTATTATTCTAAACTCTACAATCAAGTTGATTATCTAACCTCGTTTCCTGCAATTATATGCAAGAAGCTCGTGTCTCTTGAGGGAAATAAGATGATGGGTGCGAGGGTTGAAATGGCGGAACTGGATGATATCATCAAGCTGGCAACTCCCGATAAAGCCCCGGGCCCAGATGGATTTAGTAGTTTGTTCTACAAAATTCATTGGGAGGACATCAAACACCAGGTTCTGGAGATGGTGAGAGATTTCTGTGACAATCAGCGACTCCTGAAGGAATTAAACCACACATTCCTTACCATTATACCTAAGAAGGAAGGTGCTACGTCGATGGTGAATTACAGGCCGATAGCCTGTTGCAACTTTTTGTACAAGATTATCATACATCTCATGTGTCGGAGGATGGAAAAAGTAATACAGGGTCTTATTTCCTTCAATCAAGCCACTTTTATCAAAGACCGATCCATAGCTGATCATAATCTGTTAGCTCATGAGCTTGTACGGATTTTTAATAAGCCTGGTGGCAACCGCTCATGCATCAAATTGGATCTTCGGAAATCGTATGACTCTATTAATCGGGAATTCTTATGTCATATTATGCTGGAAATGGGCTTCTCTGAATCCTGGGTGGCAATGGTTCGTGAGTGTATCTCGACCCCAACATTCTCGGTCCTTGTCAAAGGGGTTCCTTACGGCTTATTTCATAGTAGCCGAGGTATTAGACATGGGGACCCGCTTTTCCTTTATCTGATTACTATAGTTATGGAGTACTTTTTTCAACAGTTAGAGATTGCGGAAGTACAAGGGAGGATTACACCAATTTAGAAGCATATCAAACCTAGTATCACCCATATGATATATGCTGATGATTTGCTTTTATTCATTGTGCCTTCAAATAGGGGTCTGGCGACGCTGGAGCAGCTTATGACAGAGTTCGGGAAGTTAAACCGGCCTCGAGATCAATAAAGATAAAATTAGAATTTATTTCAATAAATTATGTCCTAACAAAGAAGCTAAAGCTGCTATTATAGGGGTGGACAGAGGCGAGCTGCCGGTGCGATACTTGGGATTACCACTCAGCATTAACTACGCCAGAGATTCAACCTGTCAGAGTATGATAGAGTACGTCCAGAGACGCACGGAAGGTTGGCATGCACAAAATTTATCATTTGGAGGCCGTATAGAGTTGGTTCGATCTATTGTTCTTGCAATTGCTTCTTTCTGGCTTCAAGCTATTTTATTACCGAATTCCACTATTAGGAAACTGGAAAAAATTTACGCTGATTTCATTTGGCATGGGGGAATACATGGCATTAAAATGGAAATTTTATGTCGTCCTAAAGAAGAAGGAGGAGTAGGATTATACTCTATTTGGACACTTAGAGATGTTGCGGCCATGAGACTCGTCTGGAAGTTCATTACTGGCAACTCGCTATGGGCAAGGTGGACAGCGGCCAAATATGTCAAAGATATAAATTTTTGGGCTATACAATCCAAAAGTAATGCCTCTGTGACATTCAAGACTATCATGTTATATCGGAAGAAGGTGTTGCCTCACATTGAGCAGATTATGAAAGACATGAACTCAAACAGATCTATGGTTTGATCCTTGGATTGAACGCAATAGTCTTGCGGATCTGGGCGGTAGCACTGTTTTGGCTAGAGCTCGGGTTGGTACCCCGGTAAGCACCATCATTGAAGATGGACATTGGCGGCCTGAAAAGCATGGAGTTGCGAGGCAATTTAGTATGGCTATCAAACGTACAACAATCGACTTTTCGATTGAGAAGGACAGTTGGAAGTGGCAGGGTTCCTCTAATGGAGAGTTTCAGCACCGCCTAGCATATAATATATCCTGAGCTACTCACCCCAAAACCGACCATACTGAGTTCATTTGGGTGAAAGGAGCTTCCCGAAAAATACAATATTGTATGTATAAAGTTATGAAGGGTCGGTTGGCCACCAGAGACCGGTTGAGACGCTTTGGGGTAAGCATCCCAAATACTGAATGTGTGTTATGCCATCAGGAAGAAGAGAGCATTAAATATTTATTCTTTCAGTGCGCGGTGGCATGGAGAATCTGGATGATACAAACTCACAAGCTATTGATTACAAATGGGCAAACAAGGAGTATTAAGGATATTATTGAGATCTTTCAGAGACTTCGCAATAATGGGAGCCTATGGTTCAAAGAAGCTAGACTCAGACTGGCCTCAGCCGTATGGCATATTTGGAAAGAGCGCAACAGGCGCATATTTGAAAACATTCTCACGTCTGAGATTGGTGTTAGCCACAACATAGATAATGATGTTAAGATGTTGATGGGGGATTAAATATTTCTTTTGTATCTGTAATATTTCTTTTATCAATGGAATTACCTTCTTCCAAATATATATATATATATATATATATATATATATATATATATATATATATATATATATATATATATATATATATATATATATATATATATATATATATATATATATATATATATATATATATATTATATATATATATATATATAATATATTATATATATATATATATATATATATATATATATATATATATATATATATATATATATTCTTAAATATAATATGCACGTATATATAAAATTAGTATATATAAAGGTGAAAATGAATTATAAATGTGTACACATATATTTAACCAAAATGCGTCAATATAATAATATAAAAGTATTTATCCAATTTCTAAAATAGAATATTAATTCAGTAACAATAAAATATATTTATTTAATCACCACAAAATAATAAAATAATTAAATGGCGGTTTGGTGAATCCATACTGTTCACCTTCATCCGGGTCCATAAAATTGTACAAATATTGTAAAATAATATTTAATAATAAAATACCAATTTTTGTACAAATATTCAAATAATTAAAAATGTACATCAATACCCAAAATAAGTTAGGAACTATTTGTACGCACATAAAATATGCCTACATGGTCGTCTTTGGTCTCACTACAATATTACATGGGCTCGGTTTCGGTTCGGGTCTAATCCGAGCTAAATTGACACAAACCGGATCTCCTACAAGTCAATAATATAATTAATAAATAATTAAAAATGTCTTTAGAGGTTAAGTCGCAACTTGGCCTGGTTTTCCTAGTTTGGACGTCACTATGGCTCTGCCTTCCCTACCAGGGCTAATACATTAGCCAAAGCACGTCATTGCATTATCCTTGCCATGATTCTTAGTCATCTTGTACTCCAAATCTTAACCATGGCTAAAGTCATCTATCGTAATAATTAACTAAAATAATTATTTATAAAATCTAAAATCACCATTTAAATTAAATAAATAAATAAATAATTCAAAATTTTCGGAAAGGGGAGCTACACATACAGTTACAAAAAAAAATTGTATTATTCTATAGAAGAAAATACAAACTGGTATGACAGCTAATCTTCTTCAGCTAACCTCCTATTCTTCTTATGGGAGCAGATCAGTTGTCCCAAACAATCTTGTCCTATTCTGTCATTCTTTCTATTATATGTGGGCCACCATACATATATCTACTTTCAAGCTCTGTTCGGACCCTCATGTAATAGAGAGGGGGACAGAATAGGACATGATTGCTTGGGACAACAAATCTTCTCACTCTTCTCATGACCTCTTCATAGTGAGAAGAGCACCCCACTACCTCTCCTCTCATCCGCACACACCACCTTCCTTTCTAACAACCTCCAGAACACCACGGACTCACTCTCTCCGCTCCACACAATCCTTACACTCACCCGTCTCTCTCTCTCATTCAATATACTCTCACAGTACACTCCTCTAAATCTTTTATTCACTCATTTTTTTACCATTCATATGACATCATTCACATCGATCAGAACAAACAGTCCATCCGGCTCTCCGGCCTCCACCAATCTATAACCCATCTGTCCTGGGAACTCGACCCCCACTCCAAGCATCCGTCGGACCGCACGAGTCGATCGTGAGGGATGCTCGGCACCTCGACAAGTTGAGTTTGTCGCCTCTCACAGGCCACCCCGTCAACAAGTCCCGACTCCAGCGACTTCATACCAACAACGGAGCACTGCCCTGTTATGCTGACTCCTCCGTATATCTCAAACGACAGTCCATATACTCCCACCACCACCCAGATTGATCACCGCCACCGCTGAACCGAGCATCGCTCTGGTCGTATGTAATCCCCCTGCCGAGCTGTATACACATGTGGAGGCCGACTCCTCGTCCTCCTCTCTGCCGTGAGTACAGCTTCATCAGTTCCCCAGCAGCGGCACTAAGGAGAAGAAGTGAACAGAAGCAGTAGCAGGGACGTGGGTTAGGTATATTTCCACTTTTACCTCCCTTCATATGTCTTTGTTCATATTTTATACATCCACGCAATTATATAATATTATTTGCAGATAGGTACTATAGACGGTAATAATCATGTATATAGGTGTTAATATATATATAACAGTAACTATAGTTATGTTTTGTTGTTTATTAGTGTTATATATTCTTTAGTAGTTATATTTATTGTTATATAATCTTTCTATAACAGTAGAGTTATGTATTGTTATATATTAGTGCTATATATTCTTTATATATAGTACTAATGTTATATATTCTTGATATATCAATTTTTTTTTGAGATGCAACATCCATTGGATCTTGTTTAAGTCATATAATCATAACGGTTGAAAAATCAACAGTTAAGATTAGATGACTGAAACAAGATCCAAAGGGTGTTATCATGGGGATACATGAGAGATGCAAAAGTAAGAAAATGCGGATCCCACTTCTCTCTCTCACTCCCTCTCTCTCTCTTTCTCTCTTTATATATATTTTTTACAGAAAATTTACTGTACCGATAATAATTTAATTAATATTAGTTTAGACGATAAAAGTTTTGGAAATTTTGTAAAACAATACAATCCGACAGTCCGTATGTCGAAAAATGAGCATGCTCAATTTCCGATAGACAGTATGTCGGAAAATGAGCATTAGCTCAATTTTCGACATACCATTTGGCTGAAATCAAAGAGGAATTGATAAAGTAACGGTTTGGGTGGGTTGGGGTTGAAAGAAAGGGGTTGGGTGGGTGAGTTGGGTTGGGTGGGTTTTTTTTTTTTTTATGGTTTAATTGAATATGATGGTGGGTGGGTTGGGTTACTTGATTGTTGGTTTTTTAAGGTTTGGTTTTTTTTGGTTGGGTTGAGGTGGGTTATTTTTTGTTGGGTTTCTAACGTTACAATTTGCAACGTTACGATTCTAACGTTACAATTCCAACGTTCTAATTCCAACGGCTATATATTATCTATAAGTATCAAACCACTTCACAACAATTTTCTCATTCACTTCACAGCACTCACTTCACAGCACCTCTCCCATTCAGTAAGAAGTTTGTCAAGTATTTCGTTGAAAGCCGAAGCTCCTCTTTTCCTACAGAAAGTTCATCTTGTTGTCAACATGGATGGAAATCTGACAATCCTATGCTCGCTTGGAGGTGTACTAAATGGGTTAGCGTATCAAGAGGGTTTAACCCAAGTTCTTTTAGTTGATCGAAATATTTCGTTTCTTAGTTTACATAATCTAATTATTGATCAATATTCTATCGACTACGAATTTATATTAGTACATATTTTCCTATCTAATTGTATAAATGTAGATAGTGTAGATGCATGGAAATTTGTTCTTCAAGTGAATGCACAATCACCGTATATTAATATCTATGTCACTCCGCCCCCATCTATGAATGTAAGTAATATACCTGCTTGTAATACTTTTAACGCTGGTCCTAGTTCTTCTCATCAAGTTATTTCATTTACTGAAGAAGAACATGTAGTAGATGATGTTAATAACGATGACAAAAATAGTGATGATCTAATTGAAAATTTAGATGATGAATTTGATGATTCTGTTGATAGCCTTAGCACTCCTGAATTATTTATTGGAAAACAATTTGAGAATCGTTCTAAATTTAGAAGTTTTATTAGTGATCTAGCAATTAGACGTAATTTTACTTGTTCAGCTACTTTAAATAATGCTACTGGAATTATATATAAATGTAATAGTTCAAATTGTCATTGGAGGGTATACACTAAAGCCATAGGTAGAGGCAAAAGATTTTCTATTGCAACGCTAGAAAATATTCATTCTTGTTTAGGTGGACTTACAACTGGTTTTCATCCATTAGCTACCAATGTATGGGTTAAAAATCAGATTATTGATAAAATTCGAGATAATCAGTCGTATAGTCCATCTTGTGTTATAAAAGATATATTTAGGGAACATCGAATACATATTAAATATTGCAAGGCTTGGAAAGCTAGAGAACTTGCTCTATCCGAAATAAATGGTAGTTATATTGATGCATATAGTAGTCTCGAAGAGTATGGTCTTAGAATTATTGAGACAAATCCAGGTAGTCAATGTTTTATGAAGATTACAGAAAATAATAGGTTTGAAAGAATTTTTATTTGTTTCAAGGCATGCATTGATGGATTTCTAAGGGGATGCTTACCTGTGATTAGTATTGATGCTACTTTTCTTTCCTCTAAATATAGAGGTATTTTATTTATTGCTTGTGCTCATGATCCTAACTATCAACTATATCCTATTGCATATGCTGTTGCTGAGAGTGAAAACACTGATTCTTGGAATTGGTTTTTAAATGGTTTAAGAATATCTTTTGAAAGATTTTTTGATTCCTGGAATACAATTTCTTTTATATCGGATAAACAGAAAGGATTGATAAATGCCATGCGTGCTATTTTTTCGAAATCGCCTCATTTTTTCTGTATTCAACATTTTAAAGCAAATTTGAAATCAGTATGTAGATCAAAGCATTTTCAACGTAGCTTGGACTCTCTTGCAAGATGTTATAATGAAACAGATGCAAATAATTGCTTGGATATGATTAAAGCTGAAAATGTTGATGTTTACAATTGGCTCGTTGGAGTAAATGATGAAAATCGTGTTTTCTCACACTGGATTACAGCGTATTCTCTTTGTCCAAGACTAGATATTAACACGTCAAATCTTGCTGAATCTTTCAATAACTGGATTAAAAATCTTCGAGATAAACCAATAACGACACTACTTGATGGTATTCGAGCCAAAATTATAACACTTCAGGACAAAAACAAACAACAAGCTGAAAATCTTGAAACAAATTTTTGTCCAAAGATGTTAAAAACGATGGCTCGTATCACAAAAGAAATCCATCAGCTGGAAATGTTACGGATAGTGGGTCATTTGTTTGAGATATTAGATCGTCAAACAAATAGAACATATGTTGTTCGTTTAAATGAAAACTATTGTTCATGTTTAAAGTGGTATCATACTTTTCTTCCATGTGTACATGCATGTTATGCTTGTAATTATTGCAATATCAGGATTGAGCATTACTATCCAGCTATATTTTCAAAGGAAGCATTAAAAAGTGTCTATGAGCCGCACTTGGAGCCAATTCCAGTCCCTTACAACATTCAAAGTACATTGGTTAGAGGCGACATTGGAGTACCAGATGTACGACGCAAAGCCGGAAGACCAAAGAAGAACCGTACTATGGCGAAGGATCAATCTTCAAGAGATCTCCGATGCAGTAATTGCAATGGTTTAGGACACAATAGAAGGAGTTGTAGAAATCAACCAAGAGAATGAATAGGAAACATCATATGAAGTATATGTAATAGTTTGTAAAAGAAAGGTGACTTTTATATAAATGAAAATAAAACATCATACAAGTTCAAAATTTACATCTATCTTCCTTGTCTGTCCAATTCCCAATAGTCTGGACGATCAACTTCTCTGAGATTGAGTCGGGCTCTCCTCCGCATCGTATCCTCCTGGGACGCATCACCACCTTCGTCTTGCGTGGGTGCTGGTGCTGGTGCCGATGGAGTCGTTAGTATCGGTGTATAATAATCTCCATCCAAACCATAGCCTTGGAACCAATCTGTCACCCCCGGCCAATGCGAAGTCCCCTGAGAAGTCTCTTGGCCAGCCCCCTGGGAAGAACTCTGGCCAGCCCACTGGGAAGAACCCTGGCCAGCCCACTGCGAAAAACCATGGCCAGCCCACTGGGAAGAACCCTGGCCGGCCCACTGCAAAAAATCCTGGCCAGCCCACTGCGAAGTCTCCTGTCCAGCCCCCTGGGAAGAACCCTGGCCAGCCCACTGGTCGTCAGCTTGCTGAGGCGGGATCTCGCCAGCTTGCTGAGGCGGGATCTCGTCAGCTTGCTGAGGCAGACTAGAACATTATCATATGCTTGCTCCAAAGCTGGAACCTAAAATAATAACACTTTATTTTAGTTCTTGTGCAAGCTAGAACATTGTAATCTAAAATATTGTAAACAAAAAATAATTACTTACATCAGTTCTTATTATATGTTCATAAAATCCACGCAGACTAGAATCATCTATAGCTCTATGCTCGAAGCGAGGCTCCTGATATATGTAGTGTCTGTTGCTAATAACTGGAGATCCCCACCAAGATCTAAATGCAAAATTCTCGTATACTGTTGCATATACGAAATATGTGAGATGTTATGAGAAAAATGCGACAAAAATATTAACTTCAAAAAAACTTACAGTCCTCCATAGTAGCTATGTTCTGAGACAAATGTGAGATGTTATGCGTCTCTAGTCTGGAATTCCAAGCAGGAATTAATTTGCGGGCTCTGACAGTTGCACTTCCTCTACCACGATTGTAGTGAGGCGGGTCTTCGGGTATATGTTGTTTCATACCGAATTGCCGCATAACCCGATCAGCTGGATGATACATTATGTCTCCATGGTATATTATGTAAAACCTATGGAGACTTAATGCATATGTTGTTTGTTCTATCTCAGAAGGATAAGGATTAACAGAATAATGCTCCATTTGAACCTGTTTTTTGACATATAATTATAAGAAAATAAAACATAATATACTAAATAGATATAGAATGGTGACTTTTATTTACCTCTGAGATCTGTAGTGAATCAAATTGGCCTCGATATATCGGGGCAACCGAGTAAACACAATGTGCGGGATCTACCGCATCAGTATGCCACCGTAAAGCGCCCGAAAATACATGTGCGTCGCTACTGATCAAGGAAAGTGGCCTACCGATAGAAAAATGCTCGTAGGACCAAACCTAAAAAATATATAATATAAGTGTACAAAATTTAAATATATACCAAATTCAAAAAAAAATTTCTACCTGAATCAATGTAGCACATCCGTTTAAATTTTTTATCAATTTGTCCTTCGAATGGAACTGCACAAAGTCTGACATAGCACTATATAGATATGCCAGCATTGACGCTCCCCACGCATGACTCGTCGGTTCCGTCAGATCATTCAGAAATGATAGAAACCGTAAATTTACCATATCCGATGCGTCGGGAAACAAAAAAAGCATTAATAAGGCCTAGCAAATAGGCTCTAGTGCATGCAATGACCTGAACAGAATATGAAAAATATTATATTAGCTGAACTAAATTGATATATAATTTACGTGCACAAATATTAACCAAAAATGTAATACTTACCCGTTCCTCATCAACTGATATTTCTTGGTCACCGATACGATCTATGTGCATAAAATTCTGCCGGAGCCATGTATATGACACTAGACCTTTGCCTTTCAATTTTGGTGCCTCCACACCTAGGTAGGTCGTGATCGCTGTCTCACCAAAAAATTGTTCATCAAATATTATAGGTTCACCTGTGATAGGTAGACCTAAAATATTTGCAACATCTTTAAGCACAATAGACATTTCTCCAAAAGGTAGCTGGAACGTATTTCGTCCGGGCCACCAACGCTCCACTAGACTCAGAATCAAGTCTCTATCGTGACGTAGAAAACGTATTTGGTCAAGGTAATGAAAACTAAATACGTGCAATAAAGCTTCTTGGTCACTAGTCGATTTCCAGAAACCAAGTTGGCCCTCATAGCGTCATGTATTGTGTTCTCGAAGCCGCACTTCCCTTTTATAATCACATAGCTATATATAAAACATACAAACTATATTATTACTAAACATATAAAATAAAAAATTTATTGACTACCAAAATTTATTAAAAGTATATATACCTCTCCAGTAAATATCAGACTACATATGTGCGACTTGCGTTGCTGCTTAATCAAATCTGTAGTTGGCCCCCTGGTATATGACCATCGTTTTGGGTAGCCATCTGTAAAAATTTATTGACTACCACAATTAAAAGTATATAACCCTAAATTTCGTTGATATTACACAACTATGAACACTAATTGTAGATATCAATGAATATTAGAGCTATAGAACATTAATATATCAATGAACATTAGTGTTGTTATTAGTGGTATATATAAAATGACACACAATTAGTGGTTCAAAATTAGTGTTACAATACAAGGATGAACATTAGTGGTTCAAAATTAAACTCGTAGGATTTTGATAGTGGTTCAAAATTAGTAGGGTTCAAAATATCAACATTAGGTTACAAGATCTAAAATTTTGAACCGTACTTACACATTTTATAAGAGATCTAAAATATCAACATTAGGTGAACAATAGGATACAAGATAACCACTTGTTGGTTACTATGGTTCAAAATTAGTGTCCTAAAAAAATATGAAAAATATTAATATTAGTGTTTATGATACAAGGGTGAATAATAGGATACAAGATCTAAAATAAAAATGGTGAACAATAGGATACAAGATCTGAAAGAAAAAAAATTACCACTCAATTTCTTCTTCTTCTTGTTCTTCTTCCTCCTCCTCCTCTTCTTCTTCTTACTTCTTCTTCTTCTTCTTCTTCTTTACCTTCTCCTTCTCCTTCTCGGTTTCACAGCAACCAACAAGAACACTTTACTCTCCCCCAACAGCCCAAAACTTTACTCTACACCAACCAAGCCCCTTTTTTTTTTTTTTTTAAAAACGTCAGTCAACCGAATTTGGAGTCGCGTCCAAACGTCAGTCAACCACTCAATATTATATTTTTTTTAAAAACGTCAGTCGATTTCCGACAGTGTGTCTGTCGGAATTTGGAGTCGCGTCCAAATTCCGACAGACGGTCTGTTGGAAATTGGGTTTCCCAATTTCCGACAGACCGTCTGTCGGAATTTGGGCGCGACTCCAAATTCTGACAGACACACTGTCGGATCTTATCTCTATGCTTAATTTCTTAAACTTTTATCGTTTTTAGTAATTATTATTAATATTTTTATTGTACAGTAAATTTTCTGTATTTTTTATATAACAGCGACGATATATTGATATAAAAGATAAGAGAGCCCACAAAATCAAAAAGGCCCTCACTCACCTAGAGTCTTATACAAATGAACGGGCTCAAGCACCTACTCCACAAGGAGAAGCGAAATGAAAACCTATAGCCCCTAAAGCCTTCCATCTACAAACGAGACCCACACACATCAACCAAGAAAAAAAATGATGAAATCAGTCCTCCACGGGTCTATCTCGCCTAGCCATAGCCTTGTTACTTTGTCTTGTAACCTCAAAAATAATTTGATCTCTCGAGAAAGAGGCATCCGCATACCTACTTTAGTTCATGTTCTTCTCAACACCCAGATGATGGATGCTGCATGCACTTTCACCACCGACTTGGTACCCGAAGCCCACCAGTTTGCCAACCTCTACCTGAATACCCCCACCCCTGCCCCACCGGCACGCCAAGCAGTGCTCCCAACCCATTCCATACCTCCCGTGCTAAATTCTCCTCCGAAAAAATATGTTCCAAAGATTCCACATCCGCCTAAGTACAACATAGGCAACGAGAAGCAATATAGAAACTCATACCTCTTAGCACCATGTTGGACGGCAGCTTATCTTGCACCGCCCGCGAAAGGAGGATCCACCACTTCATCGGGTAGAGACTATTCCACGCCGTCGCCATCATAGGCAACACCTGATGCTTCTGCCTAACCAGCTTCCAAGCCGATTTCAAAGAGAACCTTCCTGCCATCCCGACCGACCACTCCAGGGAGTCCGGTAGCTCAGTAACCGCACACCTACTGCCCAAAAATATCTTACAGGCTGCCTCCCTAAACTAGTGACCAATGGCTTCCAGGTCCCACCCCTCTCCGGTCTTCCACACATTGCGAATGTGCACCAGCGGGCAAGCGGTCGCCGACAGCAAACGCCCCGCACCCATCTAGTTCTCGTATCGAATGTCGCCATCTCTGACTCCCACTTGCAAGCGAATATGTCCTTCCCCAAGAAACCTTCCACGCAACAGCCGATTTCAAACCTGAGAATCCTTGGACTTGGCAGTAGCCTCCACCGGGTAGCGCCTCGCGAAGTGCGTCCCTTTGAGATAGCTGCTCCACAATGCATTTTGATTCCTGTGCTTCCACCAAAGCTTCACCGAAAGAGCATCGATGACCTCTAAGACCCTGCACAACCCCATCCCCCTCTTTCTCTCCCTATCTCTCTCTCTCTCTCTCTCTCTCTCTCCCCCCCCCCCCCCCCCCTCTATATATATATATATATATATATATATATATATATATATATATAGAGGATGAGGGAGGTGAGGTGCCACCCTATGGAGGGTGTCTACTTGTCACCCCCCACATGCTATCATCATGCACCCATGTGCTTGATGATAGCATGGGGGGGTGACAAGTAGACACCCTCCCATGAGGTGCCACCCTACCTCCCTTATTCTCTATATATATATATATGTGTGTGTGTGTGTGTGTGTGTGTGTGTGTGTGTATATATATATATATATGTGTGTGTGTGTGTGTGTGTGTGTATATATATATGTGTGTGTGTGCGTGTGTGTGTGTGTATATATATATATATATATATATATATATATATATATATATATATATAGACACACACACACACATATATATATAGTGTGTATGTGTGTGTGTGTGTGTATTAAATCATTTTTTTTCTTATATATATATATATATATATATATATATATATATATATATATATATATATATATATATTTCAAAAACCCTTGCCATATATTCCTATAAAAGTGCAAAATGTCATAACCTTTACAAGTAAGATAGCCTTAAGGAGGCCAGAAAGGGAAGAGAAAAGGTGCAGGAAGTCAAAATCCTCTCGCTCTACCACCAAAACCTCGTACTAAAAGGCCAATTCAGCGGATGAGGTAGTGCCAAAATCCCTCTCGATCGTTCTTGCAGTAACTGCTAACCTTGAGTATCTGTCTGTGAGCCTCTCTGATCAATTGTTTGGTGGAGTATTGGTGTCCTTCGTATCTGAATTTATTGTGATTTTTCCAAATGACCCACATGATGGCCGCTGCGACTATCTGTTGCCATTTGACGCACTACCCCATAAAGCTTTAAGATCGTTGAAGCCCCTAATAACCTGACCCTGTCCGCACCTATGAGAGAAAGCGGACCACACTTGCAATGCCAGGTCTCCTGACCAAAGAATGTGCTCTACTGTTTCAGACTTGCGCCCTGAGCAGCAGTGACACACCGAAGCTAAGCTGAAGCCGATGTTGGTGAGGGAGTCATCTTTAGGGAGATTCTTGCGTAACGCTCTCCAAATAAAAAAGAACTATTTTTTGGGAATACAGTTCTGCTAGAACGAGCCAATATTAAGGGACGGCACTCCGAGGCCACGAACCGCACGACGCGCTGATGCAAGGGAGAATGAGCCGTTGGCCGAAAGGGACCACCTCAGAGAGTCAGGGTCCGATCCAACCTCCAATCCGGAATCGACGAGACCAAGTACTACAGCCTCCTCCCCAATCCAATCCCGACCCCTCTCCCAATTCCACCCGCCCTTGTCAGCACAAAGATCTCTGACTCCCACTTGCAAGCGAATATGCCCTTCCACAAGATACCTTCCACGCAACAGCCGATTTTAAACCAGAGAATCCTTGGACTTGGCAGTAGCCTGCACCGGGTGGTGCCTCGCGAAGTGTCTCCCTTTGAGATAGCTGCTCCATATAGCATTTTGATTCCTGAGCTTCCACCAAAGCTTCACCGAAAGAGCATCGATGACCTCTAAGACTCTGCACAACCCCATCACCCTCTTTTTCTACCTCCCTCTCTCTCTCTCCCTCTCCCTCTGTAACCACCACTTTTCTAAAATGAGGGTAATTTTAAACTTTTGTAGAATTGATTAATTAAATAATAGAATTTAATTCATGTTTATAATTTTTGGTGAATTTTAATAATATTTAAATTGATGTATTATGATTTTGGTCATTTTTTATATTTTTATATTTTGGAAATATTTATATTTTAATATTGATTTTATAGGATTTGTTAAGTCGGGTTCGATTTTCATCTCGTTCCGACTTATGTTAGTGACCCGGGTATCTTGGACTCTAGAGGGACCCCAAGATTAGTTAGTCATGGCCCACAAATCTCACTAATTAAGTTAGTAAGATTAGGCTAATCCCACCTTGTTAGATTAGTCAAATTAGGGACTTAAACTTAATCCTTTTGATCCCAAACTTGAACCTAACTTAGAATTAACTAAAGAGGACTAGTTGAGGCCTTAATGGGCTTTTCTCCAAGTCCCAATAGGGTTTTATGGCAGCCACTATAGGTAGGTTAGCCTACCTTTCATTTCTTTCATTCACACTTGCCTCATTTTATTCACAAAGTGTTCTTCCCCAAATTAGAGAGCTTCCCTCTTTGATTTGATCTCCAAATCCTTACATTCCTCCATCAAAACTTCCATCCAACCTTCTCATACTACCAAGGGAGGATTCTAGCAAAGATTTGGAGCAAAGTGCAAGGAGGAGTATCCTTTTTGGAAGGATCTTCGTGTCGGAGCCATGTCCTTGAGAGTATCATTGGGATTCCACTTCCAATAGGTAAAACCAACCCTCTAAATTAATTTTCTATGCATATTAGTTAGTTTTGAATCCGTAGGATCCACCCCCATGCATGTACCCCGTTTAGATTCAAGTTTGAGGCCATTTGGAGCTCTCTAGTGCATTTCATAGATGTGTCATGTGTCCTACTTGGTAGATCCCAAATTAGGACACCCCATGTGTATGTTTAACTGCTAGAAGGCCTATTAGATCTCTAATTTCAGTTTCATTATGTTTAGAGGGTAGATCTAGCATGGTATGCATGTTTGGACAAAGTTTCATATACATGTTATAGGGAAATTCAATTTGGTTTAGCCACAAGTGTCATGTTTACACTATGTGGACTGTTTTTATATATTATTGTGATGGTTGTTGTTGTGTGTGAGAGGGTGTGATGTTGGATATGTTCATGTGTAAGGAGAGGGATGATGATATTCATATGGTAGAGGGTGATATATATATATATATATATATATATATGTGTGTGTCTTAGAGAGAGAGAGAGAGAGATGTGTCTTTGTGAGTGTGTGTGTGTGTGTTTGTGTGTGTGTGTGTGTGTGTGTGTGTGTGTGTGTGTGTGTGAGAGTGTGGATATATATATATATATATATATATATATATATATATATATATAGAGAGAGAGAGAGAGAGAGAGAGAGAGAGAGTTTTTATATATATAAGTGTGTGTGGTTGTGGCTTGAGAGTTTTGAGAGAATTATAGATGGAGAGATAGATGAATGAATGAGTGATTTGTAGATGAATGAATGAATGTATAGATTCATGAGTGAATGAATGAATTTATGAGTGGATGAATTGAATGGATGATGAATAGAAGAGAGAAGAAGAAGAGACTTCAGCAGCAGCAGCTGCAGGAGATGGGGGTGGGGGGTTGCTGCCCCCCACAGCAGTACAACAGCAGCAGTACCCAATGGGGACTGCTTTTTGTCTCAGGGACAGCAGCAGCAGTAGTACGCTGCAGCAGCCCAGCAGCCCCTTCAAGCCCAGTTTTGGCCCCCCATTTCACCCCATGTTGACCTCTATATACCCCCTATATAACCCCCTTGTTAGTGAATGTTTTAGTGATGTTTAAGTGGTGTTAGTTTGAGTTAAGTTATATGTTAAGGTAAGTTAGAATGTGAAGTAGGTAATATGTTAATGTAATGGTTTATGTTAAGGTATTTCATATTAGAAGGTAAGGTATCAAATGAAATATGGTATTTGATTTGAGTTGATCGAGTTGTGCCTAGTAGAGTTAGTGAGAATTAGAGAGAGTGGGAGTTGTGGTATCTTGTGATACCAAGATGGTATCACAAGGTAAGAAGGGTATTTACCCTATATAAGGGAAGGGTATTAAGATACTTCAAGATATTGTGTTAGAGTATCAAGATACCAAGATTTTGGTATCGAGATACGAGGGTTAGGTATTAATATACCATGTTGATGTAGAGGGGTGCCTAGAAACTAAAGTAGAGGCTTGGTTGTGAGTTTACCTTATAGGTATGAGAATACCTATATTAAGGTAATTATCCTAAACTAAGGTATTGGTATCGGGATACCATTTTGACCAAGATACGGGATGTCTTGGTTAGTAAATGTTAGGAATAATATGCTTAGGCTAGTTTTGACCTCGGTTGACCAAGTTTGACTATTTTGACCAAAAGTCAACTATCAGTCAACGCTTGGCCTAAAAATGACTAGAACTTGACCAGAGTTGACCAGTTGACCAAAAGTCAACTGTTAGTCAATATTAGTCTAATTTGACCTAGAGTTGACCAGTTGACCAAAAGTCAACTATAAGTCAACCTTTGACTTAGTTTGACCTAGTTTGGCTTGGTTTGACTTCCTTTGACTTAGTTTGAGTGAGTTTGACTGAGTTTGACTGAGTTTGACCTAAATTGACATAGAATCATGTAGTTGCATTGTAGATTTCCTTTATTACATATTTGAACACATCGTAACCTGTATTGCTTTATTTAGGACATTGTGACTCAGGTTCAGACATCTATTTTTATCAGTTGCACAGGATATCAGGCGAGTACATTCTCTGATAGTTCTTTCATTTACTTGTTGACTTCTGTATTCAGTTTTAGTTAGTTTATTTGATTCTCTGTTATCAGTACGGATTGATATTTCTGGATCTATTGCATGCAACACACTTACCTTACTTGTCTAGCCTCTATTACAAGAATCATGACTAGAACCTTACAAGAATCATCTACAAAAATTATTTAAAAGCATTATTATGTTCTGGCTGGACTTGTTCTCGATTTACGAGTCGGTTTATGGATTTCACCTATACTTGTCGGGCTGAAAAATATTTGAGTAGACATGTAGACATTCCCAAATACAAGCACCACCTTCCTGTGATTTATACAAGAACGATAGCCATCCCACACTTGGCCAGGTGTGAGATATGCCAGATTTACCTATATCCGTTTACATGTCGATCTCGGTATTTTAAAACACACTTGGGAATTGTTTAGACTCATACAAGAATCATGGACAAGAATTACCTTATAAGAATTATTAAAAGAATTACCTTACTCAACTCATGGATTAGAATCACTTACTGGACTCATCTCGTACTAGAATCACATTTGTCTTACATTGTACTGTCTGGACTTATACCATCATTACTCTAGTTCAGCTAGCCTGTTTTACAGTCTTCATTGCCATGATCTTATGTTTGTCTCAGCTTTACTTTCCTTATTCTAACAGTCGTTCTATTTTTATTAACTGTCTAAACTGCATGTTCATCAATATAACTGTCTATAACTGTTTTATAGTCTTTGTCATTTACTTGAGATTTCTAGATGATTTTGTGTTCGTTCCTATCCTGACTGGACCTGATAAAAATATTACAGATGGTTGCCCTGAGCACACTTGTCCTACTTGCATAGGATCCGGAGACGGTATAGCTACCTTTGGCCATGACACTCAAGAGTGATCCGGAGATTAGCTTAGTAGACTTGCTTTAGACTTTCATTTGAACTTATGTTGTAATGAGTTGAGATCTCGAAATTGTTTTGAGTTTGTTTGAAATTTATTATTTTAGTAGTTTATATGAGTTGTTGGAGTTTGGAGTTAGTAGCTTTGCGATTCTGTGTTATCTTATCATGCTTAGACTGTGATTAAGTATTATCATATCTTATACTTGTCCTCCGTTCAGAGTTGAGTTTTGACAAGTACATTATATAATTGTATGAGTTATTGTTTAGATAGTAATCTTGTACAGCGTTCTACCGCCGATTCTGCGGCGGAGGCTGAGCGATGTTACGCACTGTACCCTTACACAGGGTGCGGATCGTGATACCCTCTCTCTCTCTCTCTCTATATATATATATATATATATATATATATATATATATATATATATATATATATATCCTTTGATTAGGCTGGGATGGTCCTTAGGCCGAGTAACTTCAGGATCATAGCGTGATTAACAGTGGAGATCTCTCGAGAGAGAACCTTCACACGGTTTAATTAGGCTAGGATGGTCCCGAGGTTGTCTGACAGACCATAGAAGAAAAATTCAATTATATATATATATATATATATATATATATATATATATATATATATATATATATAACAATTCATCGAAAACTTAAAGCCGAACTACATATTGACACACCAACCAGTTTTGATGCACATCACAAGACTAATCTAGCACGTAAATCTAACCCCCGTGACCTTAATTGTGTGGTATTATGGAGTGGATGGAAGATCTCTATTTCATAAGTTGTTAAGGCCAAACCCTTTGGTGTTTCTTGATCCTTCTCATTTTGGCAGCTTCCGATCTCTTCACCACATTTCTGGCAGCTTTGTCGTCTACCCTTTCCAGATCTTCCCCTAAAACTTTATTGTGATCAATTACTGCAGACTAGGTGGCACCGAGATGGTTGGAGTGCTGCCTCCAACAATGTTCTCTTACTGACAATGGTTGATATTCGGGGGATTCTCCGAATCTTCGATCTGTCTAATTGGTTCTTCTGAAACCTGGACACTCTTGCAAAAGTTGCCTCTAGAAACCTCTAATATGCACACACTGACAGCACTCACCATCTCATTAGACCAAGAGGCGGATGTGGAGATCTCGCCCACCATAACTGCACCGGAGTGGCCTCCCCAGGTATCAAGGGGGACCTTGAAAGGAAGGGGGCCTGAGAAAGATGAAGGAGAGGGCGACGCAGAGGAAGGTCCCGAGAGCATAGTGACAAAGCAGCTAAGTTGTTCATCACCACCATAAGGACGAGGGGGATGGCGTTCAAAAAAACACCTAGAAGGAGGAGTCACCCAACAACAGCTAGGGAGCTAACCGTTGTGGGAGAGGGCAACACAGAGGGGTTGGCGGAGCACAAGGGTAGGGCAGCAAAGCCAACCGCCCGCTTGAAGGGTGGTCATGAGGGAGTAGAGATGTGCTCCTGAGGGTAGGATACACCAGAGCAGCATTCTGCACCAGCGAAGAGCGACAGTATCACGACCCGCACCCGCTTTTCGGATACGAAGCGTGTCCAAGTCCAGCTACGCATCAAGCGGACTCCAGCCCGACTCGAATACGTAAACGCTGTCAAAGCTATGGTGTACTGCCAAAACATGGCAATACAATCTATATCTCAATCCACAATAAGGATAATAATCAAGAATGAACAGTATGGGTCGTGGTCTGCAGCCCACTAGCATATATGTCCGATAAGACTCTAATAAGGTAACAAGAGTCTAAACTGAAACAGGAAACAAGATATCTCATGATAAGGTATGAAGGCACGAGCTGATAATAAATGCAATAAGATACCTGAATTCCGCAAGCGTATCATCCCATCCGTCATCCAGAACTAATAGCTATATCCATGCACTCACTAAACCTGAAGAGATCATCAGGTCCTCAGGGGACATAGCAAGCTACATAAAAACATGCCTATCTAGCAGTTTATCATGCAATAAAAAAATACAGGAAATAAACGGGAAAAGACCAATCCGCACTAAAATACGACTATACACGACTGGAAGAGTCACTACGCCTAGACGAACTGCTAGAGAAGAACAAGAGAACACGATATCACGATATCAATAGATAACCAATCGAATACACAAATCCTCGTCCCTAGTGTGGACTCGCAGGTTTGAACAACTACTAGCCCTCGCCCCTAGTGTGGACTCGCAGGCTAGCATCACCCTCGTCCCTAGTGTGGATTCGCAGGTGTGAACCATATACTACTAACCCTCATCCCTGGTGTGGACTCGCAGGCTAGCATCACCCTCGTCCCTAGTGTGGACTCGCAGGTGTGGACCAATAACTACTAACCCTCGCCCCTAATGTGGACTCGCAGGTTAGCTTACTAACTCTCGCCCCTGGTGTGGGCTCGCAAGTTAGCTTAACTACTAACCCTCGCCCCTAATGTGGACTCGGGGATTAGCTTACTAACTCTCGCCCCTGGTGTGGGCTCGCAAGTTAGCTTAACTACTAACCCTCGCCCCCAATGTGGACTCGCGGATTAGCTTACTAACTCTCGCCCCTGGCATGGGCTCGCAAGTTAGCTTAATTACTAACCCTCGCCCCTAATGTGGACTCGCAGGTTAGCTTCAAGATTTCAAGACAAGAAGGTAGAGCAGTTTCGATATGACTTATTCAATCCTATGACACGATGTGACTCAGTCAAGACACAGGTGAAGACACGACACGACCCAATCACGATATACGAGAGAACCAATCCAATACGAACTACAAGGCTAACCACATGTACATAGACTATATCTATACTAGCAAGCACAATATACGAACCACAAGTAAATAACCAACTAGTAAAACTATATAATAATAGAAATATGCACGTAAATAAACTGTAGAGGGAGGCAAGGTATACTTGCCTGGAGGTTGCACGCAAATCCAACAACAATCTAGTCAACTGATAAGCCACGAAGTCCAAGTCATCACAACTGTCTCCGAAATTTGAAACAGACAATGCCAACAGTCTCAGAATAGTCAAATTAGCTAGGATTGCCTGTCCTTAAGTCCAATTCTGGACACAGGGGGAAAACGGTAATTTCGGGCAAAAACGATGTCCGCCGTTGGACCCACTTTGTACCGAAAAGCGTGCCAGAATTAATGGTCTCTAAAGTCGTCAAACTACATGTCTACGGATCCAATTTTTTGATACAAACCCAACCGTATGTCCAGAGTTGGATTCCGGTGGGCCGGGCACAAAATTACCCGTTGAGTCGGACCGTGGGGCCCGCAAAACAGCGATTTTACCAACTGTCTCGAAATCGGACCAAACTTGGCATACAGGACCAGAAAAATGATACGATCCCGATGGCACAAGTTTCGTCTCGATCTGACGAGCATGCACAAAGTAATTGGGGAATTTGCAAAGTGTACGATACGGTGAATTTTGACGGATACGCATCAAATTCGTCGCGCACACGCGACCAATTTGAATTCCGTCAAAGCCCACACGACCACGAAGCCGTTACGCAGCTTTTGATGCTAACGGTGCACGACCAAGTCGTCCGATTTGGCGGGACGCACGTGGTATCATGGGTTTTTTCTAGTTTTTCAAAACTGTGAATTATGGGTTTTCCTGATTTTTGGATGCAAATAACTTAAAC